>KZ651837.1:54083-106074 GCA_001010745.2 Gerris buenoi
AGTATATTTATTATTATTATTATTATATAAACATTATTTAGGCATAAATCATAATCATAGTAATAAATAAATAAATAATTTAATAAATTATAAATTTCTTTGAGCAGTGAGATCATTGTGCATTTCATCTTTGAGTAGAATTTGATTCAATGAACGCACGGACTATCCTGTTATAATGGGTAAATACATCATTATTATTTAACAATAAATAATAATGATGTATTTACCCATTATAACAGGATAGTCCGTGCGTTCATTGAATCAAATTCTACTCAAAGATGAAATGCACAATGATCTCACTGCTCAAAGAAATTTATAATTTATTAAATTCAAATTCAGAGTAGAATGATGAACGAATATTTCTTTGAGTAGAACTTTATTCAATGAACTAATGAACGTACTATCCAGTTATAATAGGTAAATATTATAATTATTATTTAACTATAAATAATAACTATAGGCATTAGCAAGTAGAATGATGAAAGACAATTTCTTTGAGTAGATTGTGATCGTTGTGTTTCTTATTTTAATTAAGAATAATTCAGCATCAACTTATAATGGAACATGAACCTGTCAGAAAGTTGTAAATACATATAGATAAATAAATAAATCATTATTATTTAGGTGTAAACCAAAAGAATAAAGCATTACTAAAAAAAGCAACTAGAAGAACGGAGAGGAATATATTATATAAACCTTGATATATCACCATTTAATTATGAAACATGTGATGTTTTTATTTACCTAGTTGGCTCAAAATTTTTTCCCTGCGATGTCAAAAATAAAACTCATCTTCGTAATGGCTTTAATCACAAAAGTAAATGTTTAATATTTTGTGTCAAAGGTAGTCGGCTAATTAGAGTGGCACATAGCTTCCTCGCGTGCTATTAATACTTTAATGCGATTTTATGCTATTACAACCCAGTATTATTGTCAATTTTTTAAATTTCCCCCCGTTTTTGAAGTCTGCCAAAATGGTTTTGATTTTTTTCATGAAGTAAAGTATCAATATAGCAAAATTTAAAGAGACAGACGTTTGAAATTAATCTGTGACTAGCAGTGGGCTAACTTTCGACTAACAATCCAAATTTTTTAAAAATCAGATCAGTACTTTAGATATAACTATTTTTTTTAAGATACATGTGTAAGTAAATGTATGTTTGTGCGCATGTGGAAGAAGCTAATGGGCATAGAAAGTTGAAACTTATATGTGGCCAACAATGGGCTAATTATAACCTACCATCCAAATATCAATAAAATCGGACGAGTAGTTTTTAAGATATGTTGGCTCGCAAAAATTGAGCGACAGGCCAACAGACTCATACGAAATTAAACATATTCTTTGATGTCTGAAACTGATTTCTGTCATAGAATTTTTGAGAATCCGAGGTATAGAGAGAAGTAAATAAGTTCGTTCTTCAGCTTCAGAACGATCATATAGTATCGTTTTATAATTTTGCTTCAACTGCAAAGGAACTACGAGGAAGCAAAATGATTAAATATGAAAGATTTTGTACATAAATTAATTGTTTCTTCCATTTTAAGATTTTCTAGAACTTTCTCGAAAGAAATCAAACAGAATCTAGGGACGCGGCCGAGCCCCTACCAAGTCCAGTAGAGCCATCCTTTACAGGAACCAACCAGTGGCGGCGATAACGGGCCCGCAGCGCGGGGGGCCCCGGGGATCTGGGGGCCCCTGGGGGCTCCTGGAAGGGAAATAGAGGGGCCCCACTTAAAGTTTGCGGGGGGCCCCCAATATCTTACCGCCGCCACTGGAACCAACTCGGAACACTTTGGCTCCCTCTATTATCTTATGAAAGCTTAGACCACACAATTAATTAAGTAGAGTTTATAGATAAATTAAAGTTCATTACAAACTGAAACTGAACCAGAAGCCAGAAGTAAAAATTTCACACCACTCCATTTAGTTATTAAGCCATATATACTTAGAGTTTCGATTTTGGCTAAACCTTTGATCTCACAACTTTTTACGTGAGGTATAGTTATTTTTTGGGGGGATTCATTAATTATTATTTACCATTTATAGGTTATAGTTGTACATATATTAAAAAAACAAAAAAAAAAAACAACAACAATAGTAATGTTAATGAAGATCTATTTCATCCAGTATAATAAAAGAAATAAGTTTTTTTCAGTTTAAAACATATTATATAAAATAAAATAATAATACGCACAATGAATGCCACCTTATCTTACTTGAATAAATAAAATAGAGAAGGAAACTGCAATTGAATACGTAACATAAACAATTGATATGAAAACAATACTTTTGATAAGTTTGACTTTACTTTAAAAAAAAATTGTTTAGCTTTTGCATTAAAATGAAATGATAATGAGGTTAAGAAAGGCAGTTTTTTGTGTTAATATTTTAATTCAAGGGGGAAAAAAACATATCAGGTGTTTATGTTCCAAGTGAGATACTATTGTTGATTGATACTAGATACTAGGTTTAGTAGTAAAGAAGGCATTGAAGCGGGGCCAAAGCAACTTGTGACGTCATACACTCAACTATTACGTAGACGTAGACAACACATCATTCTACCGTTTAACAGTTAATAACTTAATACGGTTATGCATTAGGTTTTACCCATAGTTCTAAATTATTTTCAGATGAAGTATTAATTTTAACCTTGGATTTTTTATCGTTCTGACGAATTTTTACGTTTGAAATTTAGCTAAAGTAAATGACGTCATTAATAATAATTTAAGTACATAATACTCTCTTATTAAGAAAAAAATAAGAAGAATATACATGCATTTCTTAGTGATTAGAAGTTATTATTAGGTTAACTGGAAGGTTATAAAACTCGATTTAGGTTATAGCCTTTTTTCTCATTCCCATGACCAAGGACCATAAATGTAGTAAAATTAGAAGGCGACGTATTGACGTCATCGGGCCACCGACGTCACGCCTGCCCTAGATATCGCACCCTCTCCCCCCTTTCCTTCCTTCCTACTGAATGTCATGCACCTTTCAATTTCACTCCGGCAATATCGGCTTCCGAATTACTTCCGACGTAATTAGCGAAGCCTTACCATGAATGTAAAGATGAACCCCGAATTAAAACAACTGAGGTAAAAGATTCATCAAGTTCACAGTGGTAACACATTCACTACTCTTAAGTTTAGATTTTAGTTGGTTCATTCACCTCAACTATTTCATTGATAAATATTTAACGAGTTTTCAAAAATAATGTCGACGTAGTATTATTTTTGCATTTAGGATTTTTCTTTTGTTTGCTTTTTTTAACCGTTTGAATGGACTATATTTCTTTTTTAACAAGAAATTTTTGTATTAATAAAAAACTTTAATCGTAGATATTTTAACACTCTATATAACCTAGTAATCAATTTATAATTAATATAATTACACGAATGCTTAAATATTATTTTTAAACTATGTTTATTCCTTCTATTTTATCCTGTTTTAGCCGGTCTTGGGCTCGTACATCTAAGTATAATGCAACTAGTTTATGAAGATCGTTTGTGATTTGTGATTCTTTATTAATTATAATTATCCTTCAGTGTCATGCACACTCTCGCACACTTTGCTATTGGATATTGGAATGAAGTTCCTTATGGCACGTTCTGGAGCCCGGGAGCGAATCCAAAAAAGACGATCAAAATCACCGTAACGAAATCTACTGATAACTTGAGTAAAAGATTGATTTAGTAGTAGTTGAATTTTAGTACAAAGGTTCATTTTACCAATGCCCAGGCTGAATTCGTTGGACAACGTTATCCGCCCAAGCTTTCACGCGCATCGCTCACGTAAAAACTTAAGCTTCAACATTTTTAGGACGGGAAAAAATGTTATCGACAATATTAAGGAAGCCTGTTCCTTAATTAGTTTTATTCATTTTTGTTATATGTCAAAATGTCACTTCGTTTTGTAAATGTAGAAAATATAATCACAGTTTTTGTTAAAAGTGAAATTGATTTTATAAATTATATTTAATGAAAAATGCAAGGATTTTCGTTCCTACCACGTCCAACGACACCACCCGTATTTTTTCTACTAATTATTTTTACCTTTTATATGTGAAACCTTTGACACTTTAAAAAAAAAAAAAAAAGGAATTAAATTCATAAGGTAACAATGTTAGAACCTATCACACAATCCTTACAACAGACCTGTGAGTTATTCTGTAGGTACATATTAGCAAATCTGACTTTGATCAATGTAAATCATAATTCCAACAAGACAAACGTATTTTTTTGTACATTAATAAATTAGACACCTAAAATTATGTTTGATGCATAAATTTTGAATTACAGACCAACCAAAAGTTTCTGAAACAACCAACAAATCATCCAAATTTTATAAAAGAGAGAAGAAATTTTATAAAATGAGCAGCTACTTTTGAAGATATAGGGGGAAAAAAATGTATGGTTGTGCGCGTGCGCGTGTTAAAGAGAAACAAATGGGTGCAGAAGGTTGAACTTTATGTAGGAACAATGGACTAAATGACTATAATACCATCCAATTTACATAAATATTGGATGAGTAGATTTTAAGATATGTTTGATCGCAAACATGTTGAACACCAGGCCAACAGAATGTCACAAGTTCAAATTTGTAAACGGATATCTGTCAAGGAATTTTCAAATAGGGAGACAATAAAAATATGTCGTTCTTCAGAACGATCACATAGCTTCCTAACCTTTGGTAAGCTCAGAACTAAACATTTTAAACATATATTTTATAGTTTAAAAATTACAGCAGTGATCAACATGAAGGATTGATTGAAACTATTGATTTTAGGTTTTACAGATAAAACTAAGTCGGATATTGTGAGAATCCCATTTACATGGAATATTATATCCCATTCATTGTTTAGGGATTATTAAGGGTCTTGCTGATCATGGTCATATATACAACTCTTCATGTACACACAATCACAAACAACGCCCTTAAAAATGATTTAACGTCGGGATTAACAATATTATTTTAGACGCGGTCTCATCCGAAAAATATTTAAAATCTATGATTTTATTTCGTCGTCAAAAGATTGATACTAATCAATTTAAACTATGATCACTGAGCAATTAGATTTTTAAGGATGTCTGAGATTTGAGTTAGGGAGATATGAGATCTAATATCAAGTCATATTTTTTGATTATTTGGATCTGATGTTTCGAAACAACTTTGATTTCAATCTCATCAAAAGAAGTATTACTGCAAGAGAAAATTATTTTATACCTGTGTGTGTATTTTCGTCTGAGCTCAATCATATTATACTTGTCTTATTTTGTTACTGATATTGAATAGATTCCCAGCCCATACTTGAATCGGTGTAACAAGATTTTCAAACCTCATAATTCTGCTTCAAGGATTCAGGTGTGAATGACTTAGGAAACAAATTATTGCAGCCTTGAATTACAGATATACCTGTAAAGGTATATCGTATATCTATCTTGTATCTGACGTCACATAACTCAATATCTTACCAATCAAAACACAAATCATACATTATAATTATATTATATTACTAGCTGGATACCCGTGCTTCGCTACGGTGTGTTTGTAAATTTGATAAGTTTATAAACTACCAGGAAAGCATACAAATTATTTTACTATGTGAGTATATCTAGATTCTATCCCTCCTACTTATATCCCCTCCTCTTTAATAAATAATTTGCAAATATCCTAAATTTACCCCTCTCCTAAATGAAAATATGACAAAACTGTACATAACAACAATTACTGTACTCTTAAAGAGCATTTCAACGATATGCATCAGCAACATGACGATGAAGGGTATTCATTACTTATCCCCGTACCCCTTTGAACCAAAATTTATAGTTCAAAAATCCATGTAAACAGTTACCTTCCCCTTGCTTTGAAGGTCAAGTGTGAAAATTTTCATCGAGCTCGGAATAAAACTTTAGATTTGTATAAAAGAACATGCATATGTATACACATATATTGACTTCTTATACATATATAGATATAGATATGAATTTCCATTTTACCTCTCCCCCTTCTAAATGAAAATATGACAAAACTGTACTTAAGAACGATTACTTTTCTCTTAAACAGCTTTTCAACGATTTGTATCATGAAGGGTATCCATTACTTTGACATTTGTACCCCGTACACATGTGTACCAAAATTGAAATTTTGAATATTCATGTAGACAGTGATTTTCCCCTTGCTTTGAAGGTCAAGTGTGCAAAGTTTCATCGAGATCGGACTAAAACTGTAGATTTGTATAAAGAACATGCACACATGTTGACTTTTATATATGTATGGCCGCCATCTTAAATCAAAATGCCCGATTGGTTAACCATTCATCTAAAGTTACTAATTTGATCTAAGGAAGCTAACATCTAAATTTCAAGGTTCTAGTACAATTGGTTCCGGAGATATCGTCTTGTCGAATTTTGTACATAAATGGCCGCCATCTTGAATCAAGATGGCGGATTTTTAAAGTATTTCTTAGCGAGCACCTAGGAGGTAAGAGGAACACACCTACAAAATTTCATGGTCGTAGGTCCAGTGGTTTCAGAAAAATCGTGATGTGTCAATGAGTGGTATTTGGATTTTATATATATAGATAATTACTTTCCTTGCAATTAATGTATGCTCTTAATTAAGATATGAAACCTTAAAAACAAAATACATAATGATAATCACGAATATTACTTTCATTCTCCTGCATACATCTTTTTATATTTTATTCTTTTATTTTTAAATTTAGTTATTGACAGTCAAGGATATATTGAAATTTTTATTCGAAGATTAATTTTTTTTTTTTCAATCATATATGTAATTATGTTAGTTAATTTTTAAAATCTATTTTAAAAATAAACTTACCTGATTCTGATTAAAGAAATAATAAGTAATAATCACTTAACACTTGCATAGGCATAGAATACGTAATTAGTATATTCTATTTAAAAATATTAATTAAGAAAAATTTGATAGGTTAAAAAGAAGAAAATAAATCCATTTTAGCACAACCCTGACCTCATAATATTTTAACTAAGTGTATATGTATAAATATATGTACACTAGTAATTTTATTTATATAAATATAAAGTATACAGAGATGATAATTAAATGTTATGTTTTTGAAAACAACCATTTTTGAGAAATGTTTTATCGCAAGTATTTTTTTCTGAATTTTTTCTGCAACCACGAAAAATTCATTTTTGAAGACAAATAATATATATTTGTACTTAAAGCATCCTCCTCTTTTATTTAACATAAAAATGACGCATTTTCGTTTTTTTTTAGATGCATTTTTAGAGCTTCCTAACAATTTTGTTGGAGACAGACGGACGGACGGACAAGCACAGGAATTTAAAAGGGTCCGTATTTTTATGGCTACGGGCCCTAAAAAAAACCAGCTAAAACTTGATTTCTTCAAGCTAAAACGCTTTTTAAAGCAAAATGTAACCTTGTGAATAAAAATTCCAATCTAAATTTATCAGACTTTGCCGTGAAAATGTGTCTCTATATAATTTACTTTGCAATCGAGGATTTTCTATTTTATTTCCATCTAGAATGAACATTACTTCTCTCCATAATCCTCTCAATTAATTTTGTTTCAATTTAATCTTCTTGTAAAAGTTTAGAATAGAAACTTTGAAATTGTGTTTATATCAGAGAGATTGTTTAATTTTAAACTTAATGCTCTGAAACTAAGTTTCAATTACCTAATACAATAAATTTAAACTAAGCAGCAGCTTTCCTTTAATATATTCGTATCACATAAAAAACTTTCTTCAATTATAAAAAGTTAATTATTAATAAATAATAAAGCTTATTTAAATATATAAGTTATCACATTCGTCATTAGAAATATTTTAAAACCAATTATAATTTTGAAAAGTTCAAAATTATTTTCATGCGTTTTCGCCAACATAAATCAGAGGGAATCGTTCTGTTACCATTTCCCCCCTAAGAAAACCCCTGCTTGGCGGTCATTATTATATTTTGAAAAATTATCAATGTTTCAATTTTAAAAAAATGGTGATATTTATTATAGAGGTCCCATCCCTAAATAATAGGCATCAGCTTGGTTTCAAATCCTACCGTGACCGCCTTCTTGAATCAAAATGGTAGGATTGGAAAACCCTTTCACAAAAGATTTATAGGTCAGAAAAGTAAGTTATCTTCCAAATTTTATGGTTCTAGTGCAATTAATTAAGTGCAATTAATTCCAGAGATATCACCAATAGAAATTTGACATATAACTGGCCGCCATCTTGAATCAAGATGCCAGATCGTAAAAATGATTCCTAAGCGAGCACCTTTAGGGTAAGAGGAACCTACCAACATATCAATCAAATTACATGATCATAGGTGGTTTTAAAGATATCGTGATCAGTTTGACGTTAAGATATGCGAGGTTATGTCATTAAGAAAAGAGTGGTCCATTAATTTAATTGGATTCGGTTATTCACATGTTTCAAAGTGAATGGGCTGGTAATCGTACCAATTTGGTATTATATTGCTATTTTGAACAACAAATATAGCAACGTGGTATGTTGGAATGTATTCAAAGATTTATACAATGTTGACAAAGGTCTCGACCCTTTGATACCCATGATTATATTAATATTTTCGCTCAATTACCCTTTTTATCATTTTCTTCACCGAATGTAATTATATTCCTGGCAGGTATTAAGGAAAGATGATTAAAATAGTGAAATTTTTCAATTAGGAAATCTTTAAACATGCAATACGGGGTCATAAGGTCAATGAGACTTGTGAGATGTGAGACGGACAGACAGATGTATGGAGTTGTTATAAGAGCCGCGAAGTTACCCAACATCGAGTACAAGCTGCAACCTCGCCTAGACCAGTATGACAACATTCGTACAACCGCATCGTCGCAAAACTAATAAATTTTATTAAAATAAGGCTCTCTTGGAGAAGTATACTTTATAACGTAGAAACAGATGGCTAGAAATAATTGTCAATATTCCACGATTTTACTTTGTGCTGCTTACTTTAAAACTATGCTTATGGTTAACCTGAAACCTTATTATATTCTTTACCTTAATAATGAACAATATTCAATGCAGATGTAAGATAAGGCTTGCAACAAACTGAAAAAGGTAAAAAATTGGTTGAAGACACCTCTACCAATTACCAACATCGTATGTAGAGGTCACAATATTATTTAAAGAAACCCACTGTAAATTCCTAACTATAAATAAAACTTATGTTAAATGTTAAGGTCCCCATACACGATCAAACATTTTGACATCAAACATTTTGACCGTGTATGAGGCTGTTTGATGTTTGCGCAAACATGATGTTTGACGTGTATGCCCTGTATTTGCCCGGGATCAGGTTTGCGCAAACATTTTGCACAAAATGTTTGATTGTGAATGGGGGTCTTTACACACATTATTAGAATACAATCCAAACCTAGAATAAACGAGCAAATTAAAAAAAAAATGACACTTTATTACTTTAAATAAAAAATAATAAAATAAAATAATGGGCCATAGCTCTAGTCTTTTCCCGAAAACTATAAAAAATAATCCAACGATCTCAATTGGTATTGGGTTCCAAGCATAAGCGGCCTCCACTAATTTCCGGCTTTAATAGAAATATGACATTCTTATAGAACATACAAATACGGGAGGATTCATTATCTCTCCCTTACTAAAAAATAAATAGTAAAAAATTCAAGAAATAAACATTTATTTAAAAAGGGAGTTCAGCTCGTCATTTGGTTAACTCTGACGTTATACCACATGAAATATAAAGGGAAGACAAAAAATAATATAAGCCATTTCAACAAATGTATCTTCTTTTAGAAAACTAAGACACAAAGTTATTTTTACATGTCATTAATGAATAAAGTTACTATCTTCTCTTAAGAGGTATATCTACTATCTACAAACTAGCTAGTTGCAACTTTGACATTTTATTAAATGCTACATGCTACATCATATTTCTGTTATTAGCTATATATTCTTATCTAAATATATTGTCTATCTAAGTATCAAGTATCTAACATTGTATAATAACATTGCTTGGATTTCTATCTGACCAACAGAGTAGTAAATGGTTTCTTGATGATATCTGGAAAAAGTTATTTCAGAGTAATTGTCCAACAAGAATAGAACATAATCCAATCTAAAAACATATTAAGAGGAAATATTTTCTTCAGTAAATTCTAAAACTTGAGTCAGTTTTAAGGCTTGGCCTACTTGATTATGGACATTTCAATGCAATTTAATTTTAAAGCTCATTTACAGAAAATTTTCAGTAAATAAGATTGATATAAGAAAAAAATATTTTTTTAAAAGAATAAAGGAATAAAAGATTAAATCCTTTATCACACAAATTCTTAAAGAACTCATGGATTAAATCCTTTATAATACATATGCATACTCAAAAGATTCAAAGATCAAATCCTTAAAGATAAACAATAAATGGTTCTATTATATGAATCCTCAAAAGATTCAATGATCGAATCCTTAAAGGGTACAAGAATTGAATGGCTCTATTATATATGAATCCTTGAACGAATCGAGGGCTGAATATTCCGGGGGAAAAATATGAAGATAGAAATACCACAGTAATACGTTGGTTTTATATAAAGCTCAGTTTAATTTTAATTAAGCTTCGAGAAAACCATCAATAAACTATTTTCATTTTTTTGTTAAAAAGAACCAACAATCTCACTACTATGAAAGTAATT
This sequence comes from Gerris buenoi, assembly GCA_001010745.2. Taxonomy (NCBI): domain Eukaryota; kingdom Metazoa; phylum Arthropoda; class Insecta; order Hemiptera; family Gerridae; genus Gerris; species Gerris buenoi. The sequence goes on from KZ651837.1 coordinate 64,778, forward strand.
TTACATTGCAAACATGTTCAATGAGATACCATTTTAAATAAGCATTTTTAAATAAGGTACCAATCTAAAACCTAATTGGACAATTAAAATATTAAAAAAGATGTCATGAGCATGTCCTTCTCATCGAGATGGCAATGTCCATAAGGTAGAACGAACATAATAATATTAATATTAATAATAAAAATAAAATAAGAATAATAATAAATACAAAAGAACCATTTGATAATCTTAGCGAAAATGACAATTACTTTATTGTTAATTTTTGATAACCAAATTAAAAATGCGTTTGATAAATAATCTAACTATTTTTACAATACATACTTCTTACAACAATAAGGTGAATATAGACAATAAAATATTTCAGCGATATAGATATACCTTATAGGAACCTATATTATATTTATGTATCATGTAGGGGCGAGGAATTACATTGGATTTGTTTAGATTAGATTTTAAATAATGTTTCAAAGAAAATATTATATGATGTCAACCAAACTGTCATAAAAAGTTTTAAACACAAACATAAAGGTATAATATGTTTACCAATTACATATTTGACCGACTTATTAGAATAAATAAAAATATCAGGATATATTAAAAAGAGAAATTCTTACACGGGCCCCTACGAGACTCGGGGCCCGTAGGCAGGTGCTTACTCTGCCTATTTAGTAATCTGGCACTGTTTATAACTCAAACAAGTAAGTACTTTAAGTTGCAGTAAACATCAGCTGTCTTGCATTATGAACCAATCAAACTTTTTTAGTTTTACTTGTTTTATGTGGCCTCATTTTAGATAAATAAATAAATTAATGTTTGTTGTTAATAATAATAATGTTGTTTCAACCCTTAATATTATTAAGTTATAATTTTTACTAATAATTTTTTAAATTTACAAATAAGTTTTTGAGAATGTTATCCTGAGTTATCATAACTTTATTGTTTGTAGTTAAGCGTATAATGTCCTGGAGCTATAACCTAGTTTATTGTTAACTTACACTAAAGTTTTTCTCTTTCTCCAAACTATTATTTAGCTGGTGAAATAAGTAGTATAAATTCTGGCAGGGTGTACAATTGAATATCAGCAAGCACTAAGTCAGTAAGACAAAAGAGGTTTGCTATGACAGGAAGGCGGTGAGGCCACTGTGTCGAGGAAACGTCCTTGTCAGTCAAAGTGTTTTTCAAGGCTCGGTGCCAAAATTTCAGTCGCCAAGGTACTTCGGCTGGCTCCAGGCCACAGATACCGCTGGCGCTGCTTCTCGAATTTGGAATAGGGCTTGCCGTGGTTTTGGCATACTGCCGTTGGAAAGAGGCAGCAATACAAAGACTTGGTGTGCGTACCTTCCTTACGAGTTACACTCGCGGAATTATAATTTATGAGGACTTCAGGAGTTACTCGTATTTTCAAAAGTTTTTTTTTTAATTCTAATGCTTCGAAGGAAACGGATGTCTGCAGTTTCATCCTGAATAACATAGTTATTATCATGTAAACACGGTTGTCACAATTTGCAGCCAAAAGTCAACTGAAACTATTAATCTAATTTTAAATTTTATTTAGATCATGCGCTTGAATTTAGTTGGCCTCTATACTGGATTTTCCAATAGCATAAGGCTTTCTAATTATTTTGAAGACATGAAGCCTAATTAGTATAATTTTTCTTATCGCTGTTAATACACATCTGAACTACTCATAGCACTTATAACTAGCATAAAAACATAATTTTTCATAAAAGCAATTCTGGGTAAAAACGACCAACATTAAGGCCCCATACACGGTCAAAATGTTTGCCCGCTTATGGGACTGTTTGAGGTTTGCGCAAACATTTTGCACAAATGTTTGATCCTGTATGGGGGCCTTAAAGGTAAATTATTTAGAGATTTAAGCAAAACAGTGGTGGATGGCAGGGTTAATATTACTAAGAAGGATAAGAAAATAATAACAAAAGGATGGGATTTTAAGATTATAAAGTTTTTAAATTAAAATCATTAGTTGTTTTGACTGAGATTTTGTGGTACCATTTCATAATTATGACTAGAGAGGTAGGTAGTAAGTAACACAATAATATTGTCACTACAATGTTATATTTAAATTCACAAACGCTTTTCGACTTAAGATTTATCATCTTCAGTGTAGTGTTAACTTATTATAGGAGTGAATTCTGTACTACTGTTAGTACAGAAACGCACACTGAAGATGATATTATACAACAAATTTGTGAATTTTAATATAAAATTGTGATATTGTTGTATTACTTTCTTTTTAAATTAGATTAGTCTTAAAATTTTATATTTTTATTATTATTGCAGTAAATAAATATAATTTAATCAGAGTACTGAATAAAAAAAAGGTACATTTTTTTGTCGAACCACAATATTTTACTGTTACTATTTCCTTTGAAAATTAAAAAAGGAAATATAATTTGTTTGAAAAATCGAAAAAAGCCATGTCTATCCTACCAAAAACAGAATTTTAAAAGTTTTTCTAAACAGACTTTTTAAAAATAAATAATTTCAACAATTATTGCAGTGATTCTATTTTTTAAGCTATAATAACGAAAAATAACAAAGTCTTTAAGCAGTGTTAACTGTTCACAATTGTCATCATAATAATAAAGCTAGTGAATAAAAAATGAAGAAATGATATCGTACAATCGATCTTCAGTACTTCAGGTCCTAATAAAGATTTTTAATTCTAGTGGAACCATCAAAATAATGCTAGGTCGGTCTGGTCTGAGGTTAGGAATTAAGTTCTTAAAGGTTTTAAATAGATGCTTCTACACAGTTATCAAGATTATTAAAGAATCAAAGGCCGTCTATAACCGACTTTCTAACATCCCCAAGACTCCGTTTAACATTTAAACGTGACACCGATGCGGTAAAAGTCTGTGTGAACTAACGGAATCGTCTAGGAGAGAAAGAGAAGGTCTCCGTTACTGACAACAACCTCTTAGTGGCTTTAGAACTACGCACCTGTTGTGAAGAGAGCACACGTCGCTATGTACTTGTCATTATCAACTTGGACTGTCTAACCATCTCACGAGCACGAGCACCTGTCCGATTAAAAATGGATCAGGCATGAATATAATAGACCTGGTAAACATTTGTAACAATCATTTGTATTGTTGTGTAATTTGACAGCTGTTTGGTTATTGGATGCCGATGAGAGAGGTGATATGAAAAACAGAACTTTCTATTTTGATCCTAATGAAAGAGTATCTTTGAGTAATTTGTAGTCGTTGACAGTTTAAACGTCTAGATAAGGTCGTTGGTTGTAGTAAAACTAATGAGAATATACATCGTTTTAGATAAATATTCCAAGATTACACTTCACTATAATGAAAGAAGTAGAATCTAAGTGATAAACTTAAGATAACTCGCAAAAAAACAAAACTTATACTTACAAAACATGAATGGATGAATGCCAAACTAAATTAGGGTAAAAGGTACATTCGAAATCCATCAGTTTATCGTAGGAAATCTGTAATATCAATTAAGAGACCAGTTTCGAATAATCTAACGATTCTGCGACAGTATTAGACACTGTAAGTAAGTTCCAGAAAAACTCGAAAGAATCAAGGTAGAAGCAGGTTAAATTCATCCAAATCGGTAAAAATTATTCAAATACAGACCATTTTCGAATAATTTAATGATTCTGTGACAACTTTAGACACTATAAGTAAGTTCCAGAAAAACTCGAAAGAATCAAGGTAGAACAAGGTTAAGATTCATCCAAATCGGCCAAAATTTATCCAAGCTACGGATTACTCTCGCCGACAAACATTGTCTTTAATGCAATTTTATAATATAAGAAACACTTTACTTTAAAGCGTTTTAAACCTCCCAAAAGAATGTACGCACAAAAAATCATAGACTTATTTATAAAAGGATCCCTTTCCCTTCTCACACAGCTGGGATGCCTCCTTTTTTTCAATCGCAAATATCACATGTTCTTTAGATAGAAATAAACCCAGTAAGACTGGATTTCGCTATTTTTTCTCCCTCCTTTCTATGGGAAAAACGTCACGTCGAAACGACGTAGAAAGTCGCCTGCACATAGTACGAAACAGATGTCCTCGAGAAGGGTGGAGCAGTTCAAGGTTACACACTGTACCTCTAGGTACAGTGGGTACCGGGGGAGTTAGCACACCCTTCCACTTCCATTCTTAGTTTAGGATATAGAAATAGGCGTTAGAATGCATCTTCCGCAGCTGTTTTTGGGAGGAGGGGGTCGCTAGACGTGCGTGAGTGCGTCTCCCCCACTCTTTTACACTATCCCTTAGTACGTTTGCACTGCAGACACTATCCACCCTATTTTTCCCATGACCCTAAACCTACATATGGTCTAGGGCAGGTAAAAACTATTTTACGTCCTAGACCTACAAAACATCAACGGGCTTCCTTTTACACAATCCACTTTTAAAGTCCTCCCCTAAAGACAGTATTGATATTTTGAAAATTTAACGGCATATGGGTCATCAATAAGGAAGTAGTGAAGGGACTATGTTTAAAAAGAATCTAAAAGATCCTAATCCGAGATCTCCAAAGATTCTTATCTTGAAAATCCTATTGAACTCTACCGTTATTCATTTACGATCTTTATCTAATCTAATCAACAAAAGGATCCAATTTCATGGCTCACAAAGCTCCAAGTAAGCTGCCTTTAGCAGTTTCTAATTACGTATTAACGACCAATTAACTATGGATCAAATAAATATTTAATTATAGATTTACTCGAGATTTTCTATTTACTTCAGTTTGCCTTCGTGCACACTTCAAAAGCTCCAAATAAGAGGTAAATTTGGAGTTTTTGAAGTAAGCTCTATAAATACTTAGATTTCTGAAATTCTTAAACATTGGATACCTATTAGAAAAGCCAAGTTACAAATATCGTGATATGATACTTAGGATCATAATAATTAAGAAATAACCTTTTTCTCCCGTTCAACCCAATTTAATCAGGTTAACTCATACTACAATCACGAAATAGTCAAAGTAGAGAAACCAAGTGGAATAGTTGCAGTAGAGTAGTTCGATTCCCCACTGAGGATAAGTTATTTTTATGATAAATTTTAAGAAAATGTTCAATTATAATTGAGAGTACCAACGGAAACTCGAAAACTAATAAATGGAAAGCACTTGGCTAAGTAATTATGAACTAATACATGAGAAAGTTTGTCTGAGTTGTCTTAGACCGACCTTTTTGTTTGAAAAGAAAGGTCTAGTATGACTAGAAAAGCCGGCACGATTGCAGAGCGTGACAGACAGTCGTAAAAGTCCGTGGTGTATGGTTCACGCGTGATTGTTTAAGATGGAACTGGCGTGATGAGAAGACGTCAGGATGAAGAATGGTTTATTATCACGAACTAGAACCATTCCGTCTGCTACCCAACAAATTGCCTTTTGTACAAAACAAGTTTATGAACTGCGTCATAGTTTCCTGGAAGCAACGGAAAATTCAATCAATAACATAAATACCGCTTTGTGAAAAAGAAATAAGATTAAGTCAACCAACTTCATTCCATTTCCAAAATTTCGCTGCAAAACCTGTATGAGTAACCTTAGCATTCTTTACTTACGTAGGATATTCTGAACCACAATTTTGTATTTAGATTTGTAAAACTTATCAGTATAGGTCTATAGGTAGTACCAAGATAAACGTTTCACTTTTCCGTTTGCCACTATCATAATTACTTACCTTACACCATTGCCTTAGGCTGCATTTATATTAAGGCAAAAGATTAACAACTCAACAAATCTTCTTCAGAATTTCATTTAAATTTAATTACACACTAGAAGTATAAACTAAATTTATAATGTGTGTAGGATATTGAATTTTTGATTAAATATTGACTTGTTATACACACTATTGTTATTTTGTAGTAATATCGGCTCATTCATGTTTAAATAATATTTAGGACAATATATCAATCAGAGATTTTGTAAGGTAGCAATAAAAAAAATGCATCAAATCCCGAGGCGTTTCAGATCGATTACTTTTTAGTGCATTGCTGTGAAATTTAAAATGAAATTGTCGTCGCTTATAAATACTTAATACTGAAGCAATACTTGATTTATAAATCATTGTTGTATAAAAGTTGTGTTAAAATAAAAGTTCAAGTTAAATTGAACATTTAAGCATTAAAAAACTGTATTTTATAGTAACAAATTACTCAGAAATTAAATAGAAAGCAAATGTTATTGTACAAAAATGGTTTCAGTTTTATTCTTAACTGTATTGCATTTACTTTTTCTAACTTCTATGGTACTTTGAAAGATTTATTCACTAAAAGTTGTTTTTGAATTTTTGAAAATCCCTAAAATTTGTTTCAATGGCACTAGGAGCGCCATTGCACCCCTTTCTGGATATATCTGCATACAAAATGTATTATGTTTTAAGACAAGAGACATAAAAGAAACGACAAGTTAGTAGTAAAAACAGTCATATTCTCGTTAATTTTACCAACAAATGGCTTACAAAATGTGTTTTAAATCTTAAGTATGAAGCATAAAATGTGAAATATGAAGAGATTTTTTTTTTAATAAAAGATATTTTAATAGTGCGACAGGAGATCAGCTGTGTCTATAAAAATTCTACAAAATTTATGAAAAATGTAATATTTTATTTTTATTCTTGATTTTCAGTTGTTATTGCTTTCTTTAGGTCGGGACTTTTTAACAAATCACATAAAATGTATACTTCATCAAATCTGACTTTTGAGTACGCAGACGAGATTTTAATGATGGTATATGAATTATATATGGTGTTAAATATTAAATATTAATAACCAAGACAAAAATAAAATCCCTATTGACATTCTTCAACCAGTCTTACAGTCATGCAATCAATAAGTTCAATAGTTCAAAAGTATCATTTGACAGAAAATCATTTTCCTTAATAGGTATGGATTTTATATAAAATCAATCTTTAGTTTGAGAAAAGAATTAGTGAGATATGATTGAGATGTTAATTGTAAAAGGAACCAAGCAGACCATCTGATCGTTACGTCGTGAATGATAAATCTCAATAAGAAAGCAGCATCCTGGACCCTGGTCCATTTGTTCAGCTTTTACATCCGACTTTCCTGATTGATTGGAATCATTTCCATACTCGAACAATTATATTTCCGTAAGCTTTCTAGGTAGGTAGCGATTTTTTAAAATGATTGGCTAATACTGGTTTTGCTTCTAAGTTTACCGAAAGTAACAGAAGCATTGTGTTCACTTTTGAGGTCGAAAAAATTGTATATCTCCGATTTAAAGAGAGAAATCCGTTTCAGACATCAGAGAACATTTTTGGTCTCGCGTCTGTCTATCTTATTAAATAGACGATGTTAGGTTTTTTCCGACCTAAAATTCCAAATTTAGTATCTTATAAAATATATTTATAAAATAGTCTATCTGTCGGCCGTGTGTCCGGTGTCCGTATCCCCTGAAACGTGTGACGATAACTTGAGTAAAAGTAGACCGATTAAAATGAAATTTGGTAGACATGTTTATTTTACCAATGCCTCGTCCAAGGCAACGTTCGTTGGACAACAATATCCACCCGGGAACTTCAAATTTAAAAATGGAATTTTAGGTCGGGAAAAAATCTAACTTCATCTATTAATCTATTCAATGAAACAAACATTTAAAAAAAAAAAATAATAATAATGAAACTAACAGCGACACCTCCGCTGTGATGTGTTAAAGATCGCTAAAATTAAATTTGTTTATTATGGAGACGCAGGGAGGAGAATAGACGACGGGAGTAGGAGGAGGCTTGGATCCCCCACATCTCTATTTGACATATCTCTTCAATAGCACAGCGAGCCTATGAACCTTGAGACCAGGCGACCCAGCTTTTTTTTTGGGGGGGGGGGGAATGAAATAAATTGAACAATAATGGATTTTAAAAGCCTAAAATCATTAAAGTATATACGCGAAAGGAGGAACCTATGTGCCACTCTAATTGGCAGTGTATTTTAATTTTCAATGTTTTTGGAGAGAAATATCAAGATATTTTCTTGATTGTGACACTGACACTCTCAATATGAAGTCCTAGCATTTCCCGCATTAGTTCAACAATAAATAAATTCAATGTCACCAGAAGAAAAACTTATTATCGAGTCATTCGTGTTACATTAAATCAACACCCCAGTGAAATCCCATTTGTATATTAAAAGGAAACGGACAATAACAGTAAAAATAATCTAGATAAAGGAGACAGAGGAGGGTTAAAAAAAAATCAGACAACGAACAACCAGATAGGCAATATTAAACACAGAGAAAAGATGCTTCTAGCGGAAGAATAGCGTGACTGGTGACTCGAGTACCGACAAGCCGTGAGTCACATTGTAAATGAAACCGATCTCATGATGGCAGCCAGTCTGCCTCGCCAGCCTCTTGATTACAATACGAGAAGGCCACAACGAGTTTTTTACATCTGATAAAACAACAAACGAATAACACAGACAACTATGTCATTCCTTTTCAACGTGACAACCAGAACCCACAAACAATTTATATACAACATTGTCCAAAGAGTAAAAAGATAGGTCAGTGGAGCAATTGGTCTTTATATCATCCAATATGGAGCATTCGCTATCATCACAAATGTAGTATCAATAGTTTATTATAACAAACTGCTGAATTTTCTTTCTCTTTATGAGTAATAATCAAGTGTTGGTCTAGGTAACACCTATACAAATAAGAAAAATAATAAAATTCAAAGAAAAATCCATCAGCCATACAAATTTTATAGTAAATGGAAGCTAAGTTTGCAAAATATAAGCGAATCTTGATTTTTTAAAAAAAGATCTAGTTATTTCTTGACATAGATAGCTAATCAATAAGGAGAATCGTTAGAGTTAATTAAAAAAATAACTCCTTTACCTCTTCAAATAAATTAAAATCTTATAGATTACTAAAACTGCGGATGCTGGAGAGATTAATGGATTGGGAACATGGAGGATTTCATCTTACTATGCATATTTATACATTGTAAGCACCGGATGGGACCACGCTTAAAAAAATCACCACACTTTGATAAGCCTTGTAAAATTGCATTTTTTAAATCTTATTTTGACTTTCATGAAGCTCCTTTTTTATTCTTCGTAGTACTCAAGGAAAGTATAAGGGCCGTCTGGACCACTTCCGATCCACTCATGAAAAAGGAGATTGTACGTAATGTGTTTGGATCATGAAAATTTATAGCTTGGAGTAATTTATAGCGGAGGTCTTGCAGGAGACGCTCTCTTCCTTCACCACTTGTTTTTACAACAAAGACCTTTTTCTCCTTGATGAGGTGTCTTTTTGAATGAATTTAAATAATAAGGATCGGCTTTATAGAACCGCCTCTGGAGCTGGCGATAACGTGTAACGTGTAACACCTACATATAAAACTGCATAAATGATATTCTCGTTTTTACGAGCTATTAATATAATGTATTTTCTTAAGGGGCGGTGTCTTTAATAAATTCAAACATTTGTCATTTATTTTAATTATACAGTAAATAGAGATCTTGACTAGATTACGTTTAAGGAAACATTGAGAAAGCAGGTGAAAATGGAGTGACAGCCTACATGCGTAGGCCACTGCACGAGGCACGAGTCACTTTAATGTAGACCTTGTCTTTCAACAGTTATTCGTTGAGAGATTTATCTAAGTATCTCATATTTATATCTAGTAATTGTAATTGTATATTAAGTATAGAAAATCAGAACACCCTACAACAAGAACAACGCAAATAATAACACACATCTGTATACAATCAATAAACATTCCAGGAATAGAGCATTTCAAGTTAACCACAGATTCCCACTTGGAGAATAATTAAGTTAATAAACAATCTTTTAACACTTCACTAAGAAACTCCAGATCTAATTTAAGAGTGTCACATGATCAATGCACAAGCATGCTTCTTTTGCAGATTTTAAATTGGAATTCATTTCCAAGTATATAGGCTTATTTTGGCGCCACTAAATTAGATAAAGATCCACGAAATATAAATATTTAATTTTTTAAGTTAGTAAAATTTCAAGATGGCAATCAGCCACATTTTAATCCAGCTTCATCCAACAGTTCATCAGCAAGTATATTTTGTTATTAGATGAAGCCACTATGCTAAGTATTTTAATTCGGAAAACTTATTTGAAGATGTAAAATATGCACACTGGCGAAAAGAGGATTTTTTGGTAGGTAAATCATCCACGAGGAAATATTAAAGTTGCTAAAATTTGGATTTGATACAAAGTAAAAGGTGGCATTAAATACATGAAACTGACGATTTTAAGAATGATCATTAAATATGAAAAATTTATCTCATAAGAATTTAATAAAGCTGTCAAGTGTGTGCTTTCAGTACACTCAAAGGGTCCTCCGTCCTTCGTAGGCAATTTAAATGGACGAGATGGACGAGCTCATTAACCATCATAATCGGCCCAGCCATTTCAAGATGGCGGCCATTTAAGTTTGTTTTATAAGCTATAACGTTTGAGCCGTTCATTTAATGACTTAAACGCCTTATTATGATGATATTATCTTCCAATGTAACTATTCCCAACTCTCTAGCTCAAAATCCTTTTTAAATCATTACATTTTAAGATTTGTAATTACGACGTATGAAAAAATTCTAGATCGATTTTTATATTTTGACAGAATATATAAGGGGGGGGGGGGAGTCTAAAAAACCGTAATTTTTAAGTAAGCCTTGTGCAAAGATAAATTGGGAAAAAAACTAAATCTTCTTCGAAGTCACGAAGATCTCTTTTATTTAAATTGCAATGACTCATTTGCGTTGAACAGATGTTTTAACCCTTACTTTTTAAAGGATTATTTTTCCAGTATTTGGATTATTTCAGAGATCAGGTGAGTTAACGGCAGACAGACAGATAAACGCAGATAATATGAGTCTTCGGTTTTACTTAGGGTTCCTAAAAATAATATTACATAAGTCAAAGGGGAAGAAACACATACAGACAGAACTGATAAAAGAAATAAGATTGTGGTAGTATAGTGCAACATAAATACTTAACAGTTAGATACATTTCTAGTTTCAATCTTTTATATAATCGAGTAGTGTCCCGACTACGGCGACGGCGACTCGCCTCTAAATGATTTATAACGTTAAAAATTGATAATCTATATGCTGGATTTGAACCAGTGACCTCCAGCTCATTAAGCGAACGCTCAACCACTGAGCCACCCCCTTGCACTGAAGCTTCGAGCATAAAACTTACTATTTAAACAGTAAATATCTATTTAAATATTTTAATTATAACTAGCTCTTTTTTGACCATATTTTATTATGCCTGTTTTTGCGGGCTTAACGGCTAGTATATTTATTATAATCGATTGTGTAAGAAAAACTTATACCATACTTGATATTATACTGTGATATATAAACGAAAGAGAATTGTACAAGTGGAGAGGTTAGAAGTTTTGAACACTGGGTTGGAATCTGGTTCCATAATTCCAGAACTGTTTAAGGACCGGTCTGAAAGTACAGGGAGGCTCGGGGTCGACTGACTGGTAGACTGGGCACTGGTCAGCGGGTCCTGCGCAACCGTGTCTCAGACACACTCGCCCTGTTCCCTATTTATGGACAACACTTGCTAACTTGAAACAACACTTAGATTAGCTTCTCATTATAATTCCAATATATTCAGACAAAAACCTTATGCAGACAAGGAATTTGAATACATACTACATACTACGCAATACGCAGTTGAAAGTTATTCCAATGATATTGGTCAAAGGTGTATATACTGAATTATTGTCTAGTATCATACATTATTAAATTGTAAAAACTAATAAAATCTCAACCTCTTATCACTTTAACGAAGGATAAATCTTACAATCAGCTGAATCTACTTAAGTACATTTCCAACCATTGCATCATCTCGGGTAAGATAGGATCAGAATGATTGCATTAAAAGTTAAAACTACAAATCCGAGTTAGATTACGAGGTATAAATTGTACAGACTGAAGTGTCAGCCATTCTAACCTCCTCCTTAAAGTTAACCTCTGCAAAAATAGTAATATTACAATGAGGGGTTTTGCGCACCCAAATAAATAAGGATATAGCATTAATTAAGTTAAATATTATTCATGGACGTATAATATAATAATATATCCCCGGATCAGCAATCTGTCATGCTTAAACTTAAAATTTTCTCCAATCTTTCAAAGGAATTTAAATTTAAAGGTTAAATTTCAGGGTTTTTACTTTTATAATTTAGTATTAATTTGACAAAACGTAACATTTAAATTCACTCAAACCCTTAATGCAATTGTTATGCAAAAAGTTATTAGACAAAAAACTTCAAAGGGAAAATAATTTAAATATATTGGCCATGTACTGTCAGCAAACACAAAGGGTCCGCAGGCAATTTAAAAAATGGGAGTTCGTTAACCACCATAAACTGCCCAGCCGTATGAAAATGGCGACCATTTAAAAGTTTGTTTCAGCTATAACTTTTGAACCCTTTATTTAATGACAAGAAACAAACGCCTTTAAATACATATTTTTATTGTCCTAACGCAATGAAACTACTCTGCAGTAGCCCAATCCGTTCCTAAGATTATAAATGATTAAATTTTAGGAAACAGTTTTTATCACAAAATATGTGACGTTTAGAATGCCGAACCGAACAGAGGAAACGAGCCGAGCCTTTGGTCTCTAGGCATGCCCTGTCTAGGACGCGCAGTCTGGACTGGGCATGCGCAGAGACCTATGTTCGGCTCGTTTCCTCTGTTCAGTTCGGCTGCCTGGATCAGCTTTAAGAAATTCTTAAAAAATAGTACTTCGTTTATTGATAACTAATAACAATGCTTTTTTCAGATTTTTCAAAAATGCAACAAATTTAAAAGCAATGTAAAATGTTCAATTATGCAAGAGTATTTAATATTTAACAAAAGATAAGAACACGCTATCCCAAAAGCTCAATAAAGGAGAAAATAATTTCTTTTTGACAGCAATCACAGTATACGTGTCACTAAGACAAAAGCTTAGGGCACTAACAACAAATGACATATGGAAATAATTTCACGTAACTATCACTGGTCGCGTTTGTTAACAAATTATCAAAATTTATCAGATATTTAACGATTTGTCGGCTAATACAAAGGTTTTTTTTAAAACCAATGACTTCTTGGAAATACATGATCTGTGCAAGTAATATATATTTAGAGTTGTTTAAATAAACAAATCCTCAATCTGTCTTTAGATAATTTGAAACCGGATATAAGTTTAATAAGAGAGATGACGTTAATTGAAATGACGTTTATAATCTTGTGACAGCTATAATTGGAAAGGTCTAATGAGTTTTTCGAGGCTAATGAAATCTTCTTTGATTGACAAGATAATTCTCAGACATTCTAAGGTCATAAGTACAGCAAGGTTAGAAAGTGAACTTGTTTTCAGAGACTGAGAGTTTGAATAAAAAAACTCAGTTTGAACTTCTGACCGTTTGACCGAATTGGAGAAAGGTAAGGAAACAGACGGGTTCTATATCTTCTTTCTTTACATGTTTCCGAGTTGAGGCGGTGAAGCGAATCCGTAGTTTATTGCCTTGTCGTAAGAGAATAAGAAAGACAAAGGTGCAGTCACCTCAAGTTAGTCAGTAAGTCAACCTGTAATGATCAACATGTATGGAAAAGTTATAAAATCTACGGAAGACAACTTTCACGAGTACTGTTAGACTATCTATCGCGGCGACCAATAATTCTTAGGATGATTTTGTTTTTTTACTTGATTAAGAGTTGCATTGAAGTTTCAACACTCAGATACCAAGACATGTTTGAAAACTAAGAAAATGTTAGTTTTGTTACAGATTGGAATATTATTAACTTTCAATCGTATTCTTTTGCCTAACATTTTTTGTTCTCAAAAGTGAACACAATGCTTCTGTTACCTTCGGTAAGCTCGGAAGCAAAATGTTAAAATCAGTAATACGAATTTCCAGTGAAGGCAGTTTTCGATTATATACAAACTCATCAAAACATTTGCCCAAAAAACCTGTGAAATTAAACATCTTCTAGAAATTAATTTAATGGTGATATACGAGGATGTGTCTGAATTATTTGTAGAGGCTCATATGCAATAGAAGATTCATATATGAAAGAAGAGATTCAATATCAATAACTCCTTATAGAAATCTTTGTAACCTTAAACGAAGCCTACCTCTAATATTCCATATAGTAATCTGCCAGAGAGAAATACAAGTGTGCTTTAAGATCACATAACATTATAAGTTATCGTGTCAGATTAATTTGTCCAGTAATAACCATACACTGCTGTTGATCTGGATCTGGACGTAGGATGTATATTATGAAGAATATAAAAAAATGTAAGACATATAAATTAACAAACTAATCAAAAAATACCAAAGTGAAACGTGAAATCGTTAGGAAAACAGCAAATATCCAAATAAACTAAAATTAAAGGTTCTGGATGTGAGGCATGCGCCGATAATAGTTATTTATGCACCTAGGGAGTAAAGTAAGCCATTATTCCCTGTCCATAAATCCCGAGGCGAAGCCGAGGGAATTAGACTTTTTAATTCCCGAGGCGTAGCCAAGGGAATAACGCTAATTAGCTCCCGAGGCGAAGCCAAGGGAATTAGACTTTTTAATTCCCGAGGCGTAGCCAAGGGAATAACGCTAATTGGCTCCCGAGGCGAAGCCAAGGGAGATAATTATCGCGAAGGGAATAATGGCACTTTACTCACGAGGTACATACAATATTTTATCTCCTGTAGGAAGTAAATACACTATTTTCGTTCATTGCATAGTTTTCATTTATTATTTTAATAAATAACAATAATTATTAGCACTTTTAATAGCAGATATAAGAGATTCAGTATTAAAAACAAATAAGAATTGGAATTAAACTCAAATAGAAGGTTACTTAGATGCAGGTTATAAACATAGATAAACATGCTCGTAAAAGCAGTGACGCCAACCTGATTTCAACATCTTCATTACATTAACCATTCATTTTCTACTATTTAAGTTAGTCATTTTCTATTATTAAGTTGCAATCTTTACTTTTTCGCCCTACTTTTTACTTTTTCTCCCTACTTTTTGATTCAGGGATGAAAAGACCTGCTTTAGTCCCTCTAAACTAATTCAAAATCATAACTTTTTTACCCTACTGTAGATAAACAATATTATAAGCTTGCATGCCTCAGATATCAATTATGAGAATGGAAGGGAAAACAATAAATGATAAAATAAGAAATGAAACCTTCCGATATAAAGTCCAAATTAACTCTGTAACGTTAAAGAAGTCTTAAGAGAGCCAATTAAATAAGCTGAAATGATTTGGACATACCACGTGAATAGATAAAGATAGATATTAAAAACAGAGCTATATAATGCCAGGCCTGAAGGAAGACGGACACATGGGAATAACATACTCCAAATCCTGGATCAAAACAGTTGGCTGAAGATCGCAGTTTTGGAAGACTTCTAGCAGATCTTCTACATTTTAAGGTAGGAGAGGATGCGATTAAGTAAGTATATTTTTTATTGGTTTAAAAGCTGGCTTTAGATATTATTCACTTTAATACCTATATCAAAACATAATACTAGAAATTATTGCAATAATATGTATAAGAAATACGAGACCAAAAGTATGCCGGTTGATTCAGGTTAACGTTCGTGATCTTAGCCAAGACCTAGCATATCAAAACCAACATTTTACACATAAAGTTTAATTAATAGTAGGATAAAACTAAAAACTTAATTATAATATTTTACTTCTATGTCTAAAATGATGGTCATAATCATTGACCTAAGGCGCTAAGTTCAAAACACCATCCTTTCATTCGATGAGTTGTAGCTGTGTTGCCTTTAAACGTGTTGTTTTTGAGAGTATTCTAAGGTCATAAGTACAGCAAGGTTAGAAAGTGAACTTGTTTTCAGAGACTGAGAGTTTGAATAAAAAAACTCAGTTTGAACTTCTGACCGTTTGACCGAATTGGAGAAAGGTAAGGAAACAGACGGGTTCTATATCTTCTCCACCCCCTTGCACTGAAGCTTCGAGCATAAAACTTACTATTTAAACAGTAAATATCTATTTAAATATTTTAATTATAACTAGCTCTTTTTTGACCATATTTTATTCTGCCCGTTTTTATGGGCTTAACGGCTAGTAATTATAAAATCAGATGCTTGAACAGCTGTTTTGTTATTGACTTTATGGAAGACTTGGGAAATTGCTTGAAATATTGTATTTTAAAAGCTTTTATTTTATTTACTTATTTTTTATTAACTTACATGCATACATATTTATGTATGTATGTATGTTCGGGTCAAATCTTGCAACTAAATTGTCAAGCAGTTATCTTAAACCGATTGAATTAAAATTTTGCATACACGTTTAGTTTGGATGACAATGCATGGTTAGCTAAGTTCCATCATTCTAAATCTAATATTGCGGGTATCAAATGAAAGGGTTCGAAAGAATACGAATAAAAGCTGGCTTTTAAAAAATGTGTTTTAAATAAAATTATTCATCTGCTATTCCCATATTTATAAATAAATNAGGTAACTCGAAAAAAAATATTTTTTTAAAATTTTGAGTAGGGTATCAAATGAAAGGTATTAAAGTGTAGATTATAAATATATATACCACTTAGGGTTAGTGTTTAGTTTTCGGCGCTATTTTGTCAAAAAACATCGACATTTTTCGTTTCCTCCCCTCTCCCCCTTACTAATTTTGTTTCACAATACCAACGAAACCCTTTTTACGTGAGACTTCACGCCTTACCAATTTATTTAAACGTCAAATTGTATCTGTAGTCTAAATTCGTTAAACTGGTGTCCAGGCAACTTCGCTTCAAATGTTTTGATTAAATATTACTTACCTTAAACTAAACAAACTGCTAAACGTCTTTTGTGATAATTTCCACATTAATGATTGTAGATTATAGATTAAATTAAAAATAAATTTAACCTGTTTTCGGACTTTCTGAAGTCATCATCGACTAGTGTCATAAATATAGAAGCAAATTTTCCTTTCTTGTATCCCTCACCAGCATCTCGTATTATAACTACGACGTGTTCTGTCATTTTCCAGCTCATTCTGTCATTCTAGCTCTTCCTGTTCTTATTCATCCTGCTATCAAAATAATTGCCAGGTCTTCGTCCGATGCTTCTGTATCTTGACGTTGATTGATCCTTTTCAGGCCGGAAGTGTGTGAACAGACTTACCAGATGCATCTGATACTAAACGGACACTGATGTATGTGAAGAGAGCTTAATGCATAAACCAATTCATCGCACTTTTAATAATTTATAATCTTTGTTAAAAGGGAGAAAAAACAACAGAAACAAAAGTGAGAAAAGGAAACTTTTGGTTTCAAGAAAAATTGCAATTTTGATCAGATTACTGAACAGAATTAGTATAGCTTTATAGTAATCTCGCACAGCTTTGAGAATTTAAGGAACGGGGAACGTTATACTGACAAGAAACAAGAGAAATTTATAAGAAAATCATGATGTGAAATATTTAATCAAGTTCTGTAATTTTTTCTAATGTGTAACAGCGTTCAAAACCAAACAACGTCTTCACACACACAAAAAAAAAAAAAAAAAAAAAAAAAAAAAAAATGTATAAAACAATTGACCGGTGTCGGCTGTTCTAAAGCGCAACCATCTTCAGATCCATTGAGGCTACTGGATTAAGTTTGAAAGTACAAGTAAGTCACTTTACTTTACCAGTCAATTGTGTATTGTGCGAAGACAATTTTTTGTGCAAGACACAATTTTTTTGTGTGAAGACATTGTTTGGTTATTTACCCCTTATGTTTAATTATGATGTATTATCATCGTGTTTTTCCATTAGCTAAAATTGTTGCTTATATGAACTAAGATCTTAGCTATAGCTAATATGATCACCAGTGCAAAGTCCAATAAGACATTGAATATTGTCTTTGATGACAATTTTTGTAAAAACAGAGGGTGAGAGTAGTTTAAAAATCGACATAATATTCCCTTCAGTTGTCATCCAGATATTTTTAAATGAAAAATGATTTAAAATAAAAACTTCATGCTATTATTAAATCTATTATTTACATTTGTGATTATTTTAAGTCAACAGTCTATTATTTACTCTTTTATCGTCAACTGAATTAATCATTAACTCTCTTATTAGTTATATTGTTAATTGTCTAAAATAAACCGAAGATCTGGGAAATGATTAAAAATAAATATGACGTATGACAGACAACTCCATAATATGTTTCAACAGATTAAATTACACAAATGGAATAAATACACACAGACACACACACAAAAAAAGATTAAAATAATGTTATGTTTATTTATGGATTTTGATTGATCATATGTTAATTCTACAAGATAAATTAAACATCAACATCAGGAATCGGGATTCCCCTCTCTATTCATTATTAATGATTTCTGTTTATGTACTTATGTTATTATGTGGTTCTCCGAAAGAAAAATATTCTGCCAATTAGTGATGAACGTAGCTTTCTCGCATCTTATTTCGTATAATTTAATGATTTAAAAGCATACATAAAAAGCACAACCCATTAGGGTCAATTCATACGAAGTGGTCCAAAAATAAAATAGTTGGTTGCTCGACCATTTTGGAAAAAAGCATGTTATAGCAGGGCTATAACATTTTTAAAAAAGATATTTTTGAATTTAACGAATCCAGGCTATGTCAAACCAATTGAATAATGGAAATAAAACAAATTTACATCAAACAAATAAATGTCGATCAGCCATAAAGCGTGCAAAAACGGCTTTATCACGTAACTTTTTTCTGCATTTTTGAGCTTGCATAACTTTTTTGCTACCCAAATATACAAAATGATTTTTTATTTCGGTTGACCTAATACAAGNGATACCAACAGTGCCTAATTATGACCCCAAATTTCATTAAAATCGGATTTTAATGATATTTAATTTTTTAAGATATTGGTTCTCAAAAATTCAGCGACAGGCCAATAGACAGGCATAGAGCCAATAAAGTTTCCGGATTTCTGTCTTAGAATTTTTGAAATCTCAGACATGAAAAATGTTCGGTCTTCAGATCAATCTTCCGTTACATTAGTTAAGCTCGGAAGCAAAAAATTAACCTGTCAATCAGCAATTATTTAATCTATTTACAATTTGTTTCTCTCTCAAAAACATATTTCTTTTAACTAAGATTCCTATTAACATTAATATTGAAACGAGAAAACAATTTTTGTTGCTTCCGAGCATAACGAAGGTAACGGAAGCTAAGTGATCGTTCTGAAGAACAACAATTTTTAACGATTTCAAAAATTTTAAGACAAAAATCCGACAGGATAAATTAACCTGCGTTACTGTTAATGATGAAATTCAAGTTTTTAGACGAAAAAGGGCTTCTCAAAGAGAGAACTCCCCTCAACATGGCCACCGGTCAGTTTTTTTAATATCTTATGCTTGGCTGTGCTATGTCCCGCAGATGTACTCTTCCAAGCATATATTATAGGAGGACAACGCCAACATATTAACTTATACACAAAATTCTAGGTAAATGCTATGTCCTGGACTAAAAGTTTAAATACAAAAAAACATTGTAGTATATAATAATATTTTGTAATAATACAATCGTTGATACATTGTGCGCTATGTAATAATAAATGCATTGTGTTTTATACACTAGATACGATGTAAATATTGTAAATGTAGTTTGTGATATTAGATACATTACTAACAAACCGCGATAAATTAAAAATAAGCATTAATTTATACAGAAGAAACTGAGATACCGTGATGAATGGTTGACCACAAGGATTTCTTTTTGCACATTACTATTTGCTATTTTTTCATTTATCCTTAATCAAATATTTTTAGCATAAAATGTTATGCACTTTTTTTTCTTAACCTCGGCATGAGGTTTTATGTTACTTCGACGCTTGAAAGGTTACATAAGCAGTCCAACCTAAACTCGTCAGGCCACTCTCAGAGCTTGCCTTCTTTTCCTTTGACGTGGAGTTCTCAGGTCGGTCGTATTTTTTTTTCTTTGGTTTATAGCTTTAAAAAAAATCAAAGAATGAAAAACCCGTTTTCATTTTATTTTGGTCGAAAGTCACGTAGCTTTGAAGAAATGAACGAAGCAACACTATATGCAAAAGCTTTTAGTAAACGGCGAACTATCTAAAACGATTATATCTATATCGATATTAACCTTTCTTTTTATCTATCTATTTATCTAGATACAATATAACTAACACTGTGGCAAAACAGTCTTTGGAGGGTAAAGGGTCTGCCAAGGGCTTATATACAATTATATCCGTGACACTGGTCTAGTTTCATTTATATGAACATAAAAATGCTATATCTTTAGCCGTAATCCCAGATGTGACGAAATCACAAACGTTTTTAGGGTTTCGTTGGTAAAACCAAAAAAAAAAGAAACCCTTATAGTTTCGTTCCTGTGTCCGTCTGTCACTCTGTACGGTTCCAATAACTTTTGAACCAAAAGCGATAAAAACGTGCAACTTACCAGTATTAAAGATCGTTTTGACGCGCACACAGGAAAAATATAGAGAACTCAAAATAATCAGCTGTTCAAATTCAAAATGGCGGATAATTCACATCGCGAGAAAAATATTTTTTTAAAATTTTGAGTGGGGTATCAAATGAAAGGTATTGAAGAGTAGATTACAAATATATATACCACTTAGGGTTAAGTGTTTAATTTTCGGCGCCATTTTGTCAAAAAACATCGAATTTTTTCGTGTCCCCCCCCCCCTAAAACCGTACTTGCGCTATTACTAAAAATATAGAAAATATGCAAAATGTGCGGTCTGCTGGGCCATGAAAAAATAAGATTAGCAATTCGATCTGATTTACTGGAAATCCAAGATGGCGGCTAATTCATGTCACTCGAAAAAAAATATTTTTTTAAAATTTTGAGTGGGGTACCAAATGAAAGGTATTGAAGAGAAGATGACAAAAATATATTTAGTCTGAAGATGACAATTAATTGAATCTGAAGATGACAATTAAATAAAGAGAAGATGACAAATTAATTTAGTCTGAAACATTAGAATTGAAATTGCTTGAAAAAAAGTTGCCTTTCCAATGGAATTAGCGTTAGAACTGAAGAATTTTTAAATCAAAACGAAATAGATCGGAAAATAAATTTTAGGGATTCTTATACTTGAACCTTCAAGTTTCGGAACATTGGTATTTTTGACACCATATTTTTTTTCTACATTTGTAGGTTATTATTTCATTAAACTTTTGGTATAACACACGTGCTTTGTAGAAAACATCATTAAAAACCTTTATAACTATTCATTTATTATAATCATTGAAATTGTAGTAAAAATTATCATTAGAGTGCTGGAACAACAGTAAAAGTTACGGTTATGCGACAGAACTTCGGTATATATCTTACGGAAAGAAAAAAATGACCTAATGTGAAATACCGGTGGATTTTACAGACAGACCTCAACGATACCGATGATTATGCCCAGAAAAAAACAGATAGCGGAGCGGCAACCCTCTTCCTTTGTGGTAAGATGTCCACTGGCCGCAACCACGTTCACTTTAAGTGCTACCGGAGTGAAAAATACCAATGTTCCGGGCAGAAGGCTAACTTAACCCTCCAGAACTCCTCGCACGCTGCGTATGCGCACCGCCGCATTTTTAGAAAAAACTTTAAACAGCACCTAGGAAGACTTTAGGGTAATATCTGTCGGCTTCTAAGAAGGTCTTTCACCCCTAAATAAATTTGTCACAGAGATATAACCTAAGGGCTTTACTCTGTATTCTATAGCCTTAATGTCGTTAGTTAAAGTGTTATAAACATAAATTTAAGATGCCCTCGAATTAAGGAAACACCCAATTTTTGAGCGCTCAAAATCATGGGAAATATGCGTCTTAAAGTCGATGAAATACGGTATTATTTATGATTTTCACTTATGATTGCTATGAGTTTTCAGAACTGGACCCGTAACTTTCCACGTATCACACACCATTTTGTCCATGTGCCCATCTTTAAAAGCCTATTTTTTAAAAAAACAAAAACAAAGTCTCGGTAAATGTTTTATAGTTTTATTTTATAATTAAGGTAAAAAAAGTAAAGTAAGTAAACATTAAACACTATTAATAGTTTAATCAATCAGTAAATTGCTATAAACAATAAATAAAATAATATTATACGTATATATAAACTGGATTAGGCTAGACACTGATCATCACTGAACAATGTATTGAATCATAATACACATAATCTCATAATGACACTCTAATACACTCTCATGATGACTTGAAACCCGTTATGTATTTTACAACAATATATTATTATAAACCATATTATGATTTTGTTTAATATACCGATTAGTTGAACTAGCATAATAGTGTTTAATATTAACTGCCTTTACTTGTTTACCTCCAATTTTTAATTAGTGAATACTCTATGTAAATATTTATTCATAAAGTATTTTTAGGATATCTCAATATCAGTTAGGAAATAATTTAATAGATAAGAGTTTATGTCATAGAGCAAACTGATATTATAATTGATTAAAATGTAATAGTATAAATAATTTTACAAATAAACACTATTGATAAAAATGCCTTTGGAATGCTAGATGATATTGAGCGAGAATATTTTGTTTACTAAATTAATCATTCAACCACAATAATAACAACAATGTTAGAATTTTATTATCAAAAACTGAAAAATTTAATCTTCATCAGAAAATTAGGATTTAAAAAAAAAATTATTTAAGTTAATAGATTAGGATAATATGTGAACAAAAATCACCATTAACTCGAGGATACAGGAAAAACCGCTTGGTAAATTCCCGATTTGATTCTATTCCATACAATAGAATTTCACCATTTTATCATGGACACTAAATTCTCGAATAATGTATGAAGATTAGGAACTAAAAAAAAATAAAATGACATTATAACATTATATACATCGGAATCATAATTAAGAAAAATAAACAACCTCGATAATTTCAAAAAGATAGTATTTTTGTAGTTTTTTTCAACTGATTATAAATCTATGTTTCAAACAGAATTCAATCATAAGATAGCATATTAATTACGATGATCTCTGTTCCCTCTAATAAAAAAACATTTAATTTGTTATAAATTGCAGTATTATAGAGGGTAAACAATGATATAATTATTTTTCTTCTAATTATGATAAAAGCATGTAATTAAATCGATAATATTTTATTATCAAAATTTATAAATTACACACACACATAATATATATATATATATACAGTAGAATCCCGGTATTTCATATCCCGTTATATCATATATCCCGATAAATCGTATATTATTGCCAGTCCCTTGAAAAAATCCCGATAATTGGTATAAAATCAATGTATTTCGGTCCCCTCAGTATAACGTATTNATTATTTTAGAATAGATAGAGTGAAGAAATACTGATATACAAAGTGTTAAATATTAGATATGATATAATAGATACATTATCTTACCAATTATTTTAATGCAGGGTCTCTCTCTCTCTCTCCATTTCGTGCTCAGTATGATTCAAATAATTTATTTCAAAATTATATTTTTATCGATATAATTTTGTTTAGCCTTAACATATATATTTCAGACAACAAACAAAACTATTTTCTTGTATTCAAGATGTATGACATCGTGGCGCTGCTGTAAGGTTGGAATTATGGCAATTTAAAGTTTGATTTTTGATTGGATCATAAAAAAGAACGAGAATAGACCCAATGGTATCAGAAGATGAGCCAAGTTATGAAGGTGGAACCAAATGAATGAAAAATCACGTTTAAACTCTAAATAAATATTGTTCTGGAAATTGACTCTTTCTATATTATAATTTATTAAACATAATCATTTATTGATTTAACAACCTGATAGAGGTATAACAAAATTAATTTTAATAATGTATATTTATTTTTTAGCCTTTATTGGATATTTTTAGCATGATTCTTACCAATCGAATCGGTTCAAGTTATTAATTGTAAACGCACTAATTTAGTTGTAAACGATATCATTAGTTAAAGAATATTTAAACGCCCTCACGTTAACCCTGAAATGTTGAGATAGACAAGCCCACCGAAGAGGAATTACAAGACGATAAACGATCATCTACTTTTGCTATTACTGTCAAAGTTATGAGTAGTTTATGTTTGGAATTGCATCACATTCTAAACCTGATGCATTTCACGAGTTAAAATGTGAAAAGTGGCTTGCGCTTTCCTTTATGTAATTCAGATCGAAAATGAAAAGAAAAACTTAACGAAAGATATGAAATTTGTAACATACAAAAAGGGGTAACTACTTACTTGGAATAATTAATCATATTTGCAAACATAAAAATCTGACTTGTTTTAAACAATGATTTTAATTATTAGATGAAAATTATTAAAAGAAGTAACATCTATATAAAGTTTACGGATTATTATTTAACTGAAAGTTAAAAAGTTTCATTTTAATCTAAAAGTTTACTTTTGGTCCGAAGGGAGCAAAACATGTTTATATGTTTATTTTGTTCTTATCAATTTAAGAAGGCTGTAGTTTACAAAAGAAAGGCGCCATGATACATGAATGTTATTGGATGGGAGGGTTTTATGATAAGTTTATCATGTTTACTTTCCAGACCATTTCCTATTTTCTCTGAGCAATTTTCATGAGTTTTTCCCCACCTTCTTGTCACGGTTGTAAGAACGCTCGGTTTGATGTCAAAATCAATTCCGGACAGAGACATTTCCACCCCTCGTTCTCGATGTTTCCCCAAGGTTCAGTTTCTCTGGTTCTTAAGTAGAATTAAAAAGCGTAAAAAGAGCTGGCGGGTGGCTGTATCTATCTAAAACGAGAAGGGTGTCAAAAGTACTCCCTAGGGAAGACCGAAGTCTTCGCTTCAAGGAAAGCTACACCTAAACATGATCCTCTTATACCCAGTTATTGATCAGGAACCGTTATATTGAATTACAGTTTAACCGAAAATGTTCTTCAAAGATGCAGTAACACTACCATTCTTTGATCCAAGTGAAAATAAGTTTGAATTTATAGCATCCTAAAAATATATTATAGAAAGTTCAAACTGGTTATATCAGTACAGGAAAATGCCGTCTTAGTTCAATATAAAACACTTCCATTCAAACATTAAGAACATAGTTTACATCAAAGTATGTAGTATATTCAGAGTTTGTAATAATAGTGATAAAAGAAAAATGATAAAGCATTAGTTTTAAATAATATAAGGATAAACCGTCTAATTCGAGGTACTTCAGAAATCTTAGTATAAGAAAATGTAATTGCTGAAAGAATGAGGAATATTAGTTGAATCACCATTTCGTTATTAGTGTAAATAGCTAATGTTAAAATAGTTGCATCTTGTATTTCTTTGACACGTAGGAAATGATAAATTAAGATATAGTACAGCGAGGTTAGTTTTTATTCTCTCTCTCCTTTACAAGCACTTGCAGTACACAATAGGTTGCGTCACAAGGCAGACAAGAAGGAGTTCTAAATCGGGCAGGACGCGGCAGTGCCGAGAGTGAATCTCAACTCCGAGACAATTGAAGCCAGTTAGCGGGCACCCCACGGGAGAAGGAAGAAGGCCATTGGTCGAAGAAGATGAAGGGGAGACTGAGAGTGACGTCAGATCCTTCGACCTTGGTCCCTGACATCCTCAGGGTGAAGAACAAGAGCTGCTTATCCTGTCAGCTAGAACCATTGTCCAAACACCACACTAAATACACATTTTCTAACAACTACAATTATTTGGCAACTCAGACAATAACAATTATTCTACCGCAAGATTGCATTAATGAATGCAATATAAAAAGAGTTTAATACCATAACCATCCACTTAAAACTAAAGATCTTACTAATCATCATCAAATCATATTTTAACACTAATAACCACAAAAGTTAAAGTCTTCGTGCAACTCTGGAATCGATTAAATATAACATCATAATGAATATATCCATTTCCCATGGATGGAACAATGTAAAATATTGCTCAACCATGTAAGTACTGTTGTTATATTAAAAGTTACAAATTATTAGCCGTTACCATACTCCATACTTAAAATTAGTTTAATTGTAGAGATTAAACCTAATAATGTAATTATCTTCAGTTCGTGACTGTTAGCTGAAGAAATAATGTTGGGCATCTGGTGTCACTGGAATGATGATTTTAAAATACATAAGTTTGAAAACATTGAACAAATAAAAACTGTAAAATGACTCTACTCTGCTCTGGTAAAACCTATAAAAAATATATTTGTAAAATAATGTCTAGTAGTTGTAAGAAAATATTTTAGCTTTAGTACCTAATATAAGAATTCATTGTTCAGTTTTAAGAAGTTGAAAACCAAATGTTTACCTGGAATAACACCTTTATTGGGTTCCGATCTCAACTCCATACCGCCTTACCTTTATCCTTCCGTAATCCGCTACCTACACCACCCGAATCTACCCCCCCCCCCCCTTTGCATTGTTAATTTACCATAAAATAGTTAGCTTAGTACAGTAGTTACTCTTACTAATTTAACACGCATACTGATGATGACATTATAAGTCGAAACGCGTCTATTAGTTATTAAAAATTGTGGTGACAATATTGTTGTGTTACATTTTATTAACCTCTCTAGTCATAATTATGAAGTGGTACCACAAAATCTCAGTCAAAACAACCAACTATTTGTAAAATGACAGTCTGTATTGTAGTTTGTACTTAATGCAAATGATGTCAAACTATCAAATGGTAAAGCTTCGCAAGAAGCTTTACATTTCTTTAAACTTCTTTAATTTCTTATTGCGAACATTATTTAGAACTGGGTGTATGGCAATGGCAGCAGAAAATAGTTTGTCATTTTCCATGGAAAACATGATAATAAATGATGAAATTTTAGTATATATCCTGCCCTCTGCAAGCATATCTTACAAGCGTTCTTTTACAGACTCCCATGAATCCATCTGATTCTAATTATCAAAGATTTGTAATTTTTGCATCTAAATTTTTTAAAGAAGGATGGCTTCTATAACCTTCAAATTCATCAAAGACATTCTTATAATCGATTGAAGTCAATGCAGCCTCTAAAAATGCAGTAGGAATATTCATGTGTTCATTGTTCAATGAATTATGAAACTTCACGATGAGATCGTTATCATTATCCCTTAATAATTCAGCACTCTTAATAAGTCAATCCAAACTCGACGGTTTCAGTGCCAACCATTGATTCATCTGCATTAATCACAGTAAATTTATGCTCTTCGGAATTAGTAAGTATCCACTCTAATAAGCGCGTCAAAACAAATGAAAACCAATTTTGTCTGAATTAGTCATTATTACAATTGAGCAAAAGATAAATCTTAAGAGTTTATATAAAATTATTTGTAATACTCTTTAATACTTAAGTACCAATTAAACAATTAATTAGCAAGAATTCTGACCCATTATAGGTTTTTCCACTTTTAAAAATACAGAAAAGAGATAGTAACTGATTCAGCTTCCGGTAATCAATCATTTTTATAAATAAAATGATCTGATAATAAGCTCACCCAGAAATCTTAAAATTCTCTTCGACAACTGCTATGTTATGATGCCTATAAAGGATAATTTTGTAACAATTATTCACGCTTATTTTGTGGTATTTGTAGACCTTCAAATTATTTATTTACTCTTGGTAAATAGTTGGTTGTTTTGACTGAGATTTCGTGGTACCACTTCATAATAATTATGACTATAGAGAGGTTAAAAAAAGTCACACCACAATATTGTCACCACAATTTCATGTAATTAAAACAGAAGCGTTTCGACATGTGATCATCTTGAGTGTGCATTTTAACTTAGTCACGCACACTAAAGATGATATGTCGAAACACATCTTCTTATAATTATAATTAAACACATAATCTTATATAATTATATGAAATTGTAATGACATTATTGTTGTGTTACTTTACTTTTTTACTCTTGAAAATTGGGTTAACTCTTGTTATACTACCTAACAATTTCGAATTATTTTTTTCTTATGTCATCTCATCTAAAAACGTAAAATTAATTTGTCATTCTGAAAAATGTGTAAGAGGCACTATTTGTAAATCGACAATCCCAACAATAATTAAAGTGTATAAATTAAGTAAGCTACAAACACTTTAGCCATTATAATTATAAATAATTCAAGGCGGCTTTCACACCGAAGTAGCAAGTCGCAGGATGCATGCGCTCTGGTGACAAGATGCATGCATCTTAAACACCGGACTGTATAACTGAACGAGAGCTTACACACCGAGGATGCAAGTGGCACGTGCGACTCGAGAACCAGCCGGATGGTGTTTTATCAGAGTGCATCCCTGTTGTGCATCGAAAATACGGATTTGATTCACAGAATTTCGCTTTACAGAACCCGTCTTTTTCTGGCTAGACAAACCAAAACGATTGTTTCATCGTCTGAGTCTGAAGAGTCAGATGATTGATAATTCATCAATCAAACCCAAATGTACTGAACTAACTGAGCAGTTGCAACAAAAGAGATAAGTAGAAGATGCAAGTAGCACGTGCTATTTAGGTGTGCACGTTCGTGTCATAAGGATACAAGACGCACAGGCCACTTGCGACCAGGACGCAGAGTGCATCTTTGGTGTGAAAGGCGCCTAAGGGTTAAAACTGCAATTCTCAGAGTCATCGAAAACTGTTGCCTTCTTCTGAAGACAGTCATTCAGACTTCAAACAAATTCCTATCTTTATATGAATTATTAAGAAATCATTTACGACCATTGAATGATTATTCTAATAATTTGAGGAATTATTTTAAGACCATTGAATGATTATTCTAATCATTTGAGGAATTATTTACGACCATTGAATGATTATTCTAATCATTTGAGGAATTATTTACGACCATTGAATGATTATTCTAATCATTTGAGGAATTATTTACGACCATTGAATGATTATTCTAATCATTTGAGGAATTATTTACGACTGTTGAATGACCGTTTGAGTAAATGTTTTAATATTTAACGGAATTTTATTTGTCCACTGAATGATCATATGGCTATATGTCTAATATACCAAACATTTCCTTATCTTTAGTAGAGGAATTATAAAGAATTCTTTATGACCATTGAACGATGGTGTGAATAATATCAAAATAAGACACCTGATCTCTTAGATTGGTTACCCATTGCATATATTTGATCCATACAACACAATTTTATCGGATACAGGTAAATTTTAAACCTAAGATTATTTAATAATAAAGTTATTTTTGTTAAATCTACTTTGAATTCCATTTTATTTATTTTTTGAGTCAACAAAGCCATTTTACATGTTAAACGACCATTAAGGATATGATAATTAGCTAAAAGAACATAAAGAGTAAATAATAATCCAAAAAATTATACACTGACTATTAACTATTTAATAAGTAGAGGAAATAACAGAGACGTGGGTAAGAGTACGCCGGTTATTAGTTCGTTTATAACTTATGACTGGCTAGTTATAATAGCGGCGACCTTGACTCCATCAGAACTGCAAAATTATATTAATAACATGTTATCAATGATTGTTTACAAGTTATGTTCCACCTAGTTGGGTTCTTTTTGGTGGAAAATTACAGCTATTTTTGGTTCTTTAACTCGTAGTCCTAACTTTAAGGATTTAGTGGACCTCTAGGTGCCTTGTTGGTATCAGCTCTAAAAATATCTCCTGCTGTCATATTACTTTTACTTTCTCATATACGTAAAGTATACGAGTATAATATTTAGTGAGAAAGTATTGAATTGTGATGGCGTGAAAATTAGTTTTTGAGATTTTTAAGAATTTGAACGTTTCCGTTTCAGATCCCTTTAGTCCAGAAATGTGGTTTTTAAAAAATGTCTGTCGTCTCTGCTGACGTGTAGAGATTAAACTGCTCGGTCGATTTATTAATTAGGTATTCAGGTTTAGTAAAAAACATACCCAGAAGGGGTATTTTAGACATACATTTTGGGGCACTACTTCCTAAGGACTGAAAAACAATTATATTAATATGGTTAATATAATTACTACTTCCTAAAGACTGAAAAAAAAAATTATATTAATATAGTTATTATTTAAAAACGAATCAAATAGTCCAGGAGATGGCGTGCAAAAATGTCTGACTAACATCAAGCTAGAATTTGGTATACAAGACAATCTTTTAGCGCCTTTTAAGAATATGTGGTCGGCAGTCGGCTAAGTTCGTCCGCGGGACGACATAGCTTGGCAATAGGCGTTTGAAAAAAACAAACCGGTGGAGAGCAGCCATGTCTCACCAATTATGGTGGAAAATGTGATTTTCATGATCCTGAGTACAGAATTAGTTAGCAGACTGAAAATCAAGTTGATGTTAGTTTATCCCTTGACAGGTGACAACGTTATGATTTTTATTAATATTTGAATAACTAACCTATCAAGTGTGAAAATAACATCGACTTGATTTTTGCTCTACTAAATCCTTAAATAACAACGCATATAGAAAAAATTTAGGTAGTTCGGTGAAGATCATATCTCTTTAAGATGCGGTCTTTGCCTTCATTACATTAAATATATTCAGGAAACTTGAACATTTGATTTTAGTTTATTGATATTTTACTACCCATAGAAGATTTTGGGATTTTCAAGACCGAAGTCATACCTTCCAGTACAATAAAGTCATATTAGCATAACAGTGTGAGGATAATTTATCTAAAATGTTACAAATAGGTAGTAAGACTTTAATTAATTCTCATATAAAAAAAAGGTAGGTTGGTTCAAATTTACAGAATAAATAAAGTCTACACCCAGATGCATTTGAATTCAGTCTGAAATTTAAACAATTCTGAATTAAAATTTGTTTAATTTTTGTCACTAAACAAATTTAATATTAAAAATAGTGTCATGATTTGTTAACTTAATATCTTTTACATCAGAATTAAAAAATCAATTCAGCGGTCTTAAAGGATTCTAAGAAAATTTATCTCTAAGTTACAATTGGCAAAATATAATTTTACATGGAAAAACAGTTTATCTTCAATTTCTCTCATATCCATTGGATTGAATAAACCAAATTTCACTAACAAGAAAAAACGAAATAAAAGAAGCTATGCTTTTACAGAAATATATGGTCCTTTATTATTTTTCAATTTCCAATAATTGTAGGAAAGATTTAGTAAATAAATAATGGGTAGGTATACTACCAAAGGCATACTACTCAGTCATTATTCAAATAAAATATTTCAGGCCAAAGTGAAGTAATGAATTTCGTCGTGGGGCACAGAATCAGATATAATCTACATAGCGCGTCACTTAATGCGTTTGAGCTCAACATAAAACAAAGTAAACCAATAGTTTCGCTTCGCTCCACATAAAACAATGTAAAACAGAAAATTTGCTGTCACAACCTCTAGAATAAGCAGTTGTTTTTATTTTTCTCTAAAAAGAGTAAGAATAGATAGTGGATAGTCTTTTTAATCGAATTTTAGAATTTACTAGTGGTATTTAAGCCATAATAAATTTAAATATTTAACATTATCTTTCTCTTCCCTTCCACAAATATATTAATTTATAAGTATGTTTATTGGATAGAATTAACAACAATTTCAGAAGAAGGGAAAAAGCCAGGGATAAAATAGGGAGAAAAAAACAAACAGGAAAACTTTAAATCACTCAAAGGGTGATGACCTCAGCTTTTCCCAGAAATCTTCCCTCACCCACAAAGTATTACCAGGAAACCCCCAAACAGATTCCTGGAAAATCTACCAGATCCCCCAACAAGCCAAATCCATTTACCTAAAATTAATTATTCTAAACATTGTCACAAAGTTCACTCTCGAGAATTTGCTGACCTCTCTTCCATTTATACAAGGTAAGGTATAATTGACGTTGAAAAAATATAATAAATCATCCGTTATTTATTTTAATTATTATTATTATTATTATTCTTTTACTAAACATTCAGAAAAAATACATGGGTCCCCCAAATAATAATAATTTCATTTTTTTATCAAAGGCCAAGGGGCCCTGGCCCATAGGGAAAATTTATTAATTTGGTGTATCATTCACTATAAGAAGTTTTACAAAATCTCAGCAGAATTGGTAGGAATAACAACAATATTATTTTATTCCAACCAGCGTTCAATCGACTTTAAACTGATCTACTAATGGTAATTGGCGATAGACTTTTTAGATAAGCAATTTTTCCTCTAATTTAATTTAAGTAATTTGTGCTAAGAAAATATATAAGTCAAGAATAAATTTAATAGTTCTAGAATCAGAATCAGTAGTTTGTACGCTTATACGGAAATACATAGCTGAATGTTTAACCGAGATTGAAGTAATAAGATCGATCGAACTGTCACAGTAATTGAAAGAGTAAATTCCTAAACGTATGTAAAAAGTTGGAAAACAAATGTTCGTATAACATTTGCGAAATAAATAACACCAAATGAGAAGTAAATAAACGAAAATAATAATTCATCTGAGGGCATAACTCATGCCCTCAACCAACCAAAAAGAATCCCTTTTTTGTAGCAACGAGACACGCGCCAGCAACATACTAATATTTCCAAAAGAAATGAGTTGAATATAATGATTAATGAGACTCAAATTGTTACAAAAAAAGAGAGGAAAAAGGAAAATAAGGGAGAATGGGGGAAAAAGGAGGTAGGTCCGGCAAGAGGAGAAGATGTCGGTACGCAGGCTCACAGTATCGACCCAGGACGTGCTGTGCGGGATTGGTCGGATGCAAGGGATGCAGGCGCTGTCGCCAAGGATACGCGTCCTTCGAGCCCTTGAAGCCATTCTATGCGGGATATCCCCAGAGATTGCCTATAAAAACCACTACTAGGTGCTCAAGTATAATAAACATTCACATAACCACTCATTATTCAATTACCTATACAACAAAGACGACGAGTCCTTAGAAAAACTCCTGAGAATGGAATTAAAATGTATAATTTTCAGTAAAATTAACACTTAAAACACAAAGAATTTATAAATGTAAACGAATAAAGGTCCTAATAATAAAAGATATAACCCCAACAAACCTAAATCTCCATGGCTCTGAAAAAACTAAATTAATCGATCAGACATGATTAAAAATAAGAGAATAACAAGTTTTTTTTCAGTAGATGTATGCAAACTATGTAATCAACTTGTCCAGATATTTCGTTTGTCCAACAAAAGAAATGACAATCTATCAGATTCTATGTGAATAAAATTAAATTTGTAGATAAAGAAATTAAATATTAAAGGTGATTTCTCCATAACAAAAGAATGGAATCAATTTTATTCAATTCTAAAACTAACATAACATTGTAAGAAGACTGCAATTCACAATAGATATCCAACAAACATTACTCATATAAACTGTAAATGAAATTTATAAATGCTACATGTGAGGCTTAAAACGATCTGAGAGGAACCCGAGTCCGACCTACATGATTTTAGTGTTCAGTGATTTCCTCAAATCAACTAAGCAAATGCTGTTGGTTCTTCAGAAGTCGGGTGCAGCCCAATAGGAACAAAATTACCTTACATTTTGTTAAAACCTCTTTAAATTCAAATTAATCCACGTTATTTTTAATGGCTCCAGTTATCCTTACTATTTTTAATCTAGGGAAAAAGAAATAAATTAAATTTAAAAAAAATAAATAAATAGTAATAGAAATTCTTTGTTTTCCGTAAAAATCAGGAGGCATAACGGAAAACCATGAAATATAGGTAGTATGCCAAATATGGGTCAAAGAATATTATTTTATTAAAAAAAAAAAAAAAAAAAAAAAACCTTTATTAAGCACGTAGTACAACAACCACGCTTACTATAAACGAAAAATCCATACGTCATTAGAAATAAAAGCGTGGGGCGCAATGAATAAATGAAAAACTGTGAAACTAAATGAAAACTGATAACGGACTACCTTTTTCTTAGTGACATACGCATATATATATACTGAGATCGCTGGTATTAATGTGGCTGTTAAACGTGGATAGAAATATAGCGATTTACCGAATATGTGTAGGTTTCAGCTTTCAATATAGTTGGGAAGTGGGTCAAATTTAGGTTACAATATGTGTTCCGGATAAACATGTGAAGGTAATTAAAAACCTTTAATAAGGTTAATTCATATTTTTATAATATTATAAAAAATGTAATAGTTGTGTTTTTAAAATGGTGTTTATTCATTCTGTCTGCTCATGCAGTATCACACACCGATACCATCCCCTTCCGTCTTCCATCATGGTGGCGCCACCATGATGTTGCGCCACCGAAATAGTATAAATAAATAGTTGTTTCCCTCGAGATTTAATGAAGCTTATTCTCAGAGCAAGGTAGATCACTTTGTGTATATAAGCAAGCATAGGTGACTACATTAGTATACGCCATTATCAGTTAATAATATCATTTGGGCAATTCAGCTAAGTGATGAACTGACAACTTATCAAGGTTTTTTCGATATTGAACAGTTCAATGAAAACTCTTTGAATCTTATACACTTAAATGAAAAGCCATTTATGCAAAAGTTTTGTGTGGATTGAAAAAAAAACAAACTAAAACTAAAAATAGCATTTGTAAGGATATTAAAAGCAAATAAGAAGATAATATTGCAATAATTATATTAATAACTTCCTCTGCTGAATTCTTAACTTTAACATTGACTTTTTTACAATGTTGTAATATTCGTGTGATGTAATCATTGTAAATTCTCACGCGAAACTTAATGTTGGATTATACGTATTTATAAATATGAAAAGTTTTAGAAATATTTTTTTAAATGTATAAAGATATGTAGTACCTGTTTAAGGTTAGCTAACTATATTCTTTTAGGAAAATTTCTAATCTTTCACCATTTAAATTTCAACCTACTTAAAATTCTCTCTAAATTTAAAAATCAAAGTGCAATGCTCACACAGCATTGCTGTCGTAACAGGGAGCTGTGAGTCAGTCATGCTTCAAGTGTCATTCAGTTTGAACGACAGTCAGTCTCTGGACAATTTCACTCACCCAATATCTCTGGGAACGGTCTAACACGAGGTATATGCTTCGTGATGTAATTATTCATGAACTAAGAGACAGGTCGCAAGTTATAACTCAGCCTGGATTCATAAACTATGCATGATGTTTGCACAGCGGATTCTCCGCGTTATTTGCCATTCCTTTCGTACTGTCATATCCGTATCGCGGCAGCCTCCGTAATTCCCTCGTATATCTTCTATCTACACAAGAATATTGTGACCTATATAATATAATCGTATATACTCATATTTCAGCAACATTTTTTAAGTTATATAAGAATATTGCAATAAAATTTAAACTATGTGTCACACATTTAAATTGTGCAGATCCTTGCATTTTTTTACTCTCTTTAAGCAATTAAGCATATTCTTTATGAACCGAATATAAATGTCAATAAAAACTCAGTAAATATATTTAATTTACTGCAATTATTAATTGCCTCAGAAAATGATACTTTGTACAATCATAATTTCGCTCAACTAATTCAAGTAAACAACCGATTTTAGATAAAGACCTCAACTCTAGCTCTTTACTCGGTTGCAAAATGAATTACTCAACAGATGGGCAGATATTTAGGTCAGATGAAAAGTTTGGTGTTTTCATTCTCCCCTCGCTCCGGACCTGCACTAAAGTTACCCCCCTACTCAAGGTTCATTCTCAGATTATCAGGAGAAAAGTTATAAAAAAGCTACTTAAGTTTATTGACGTTATCTTCAAGTATTTTATTTTCGCAATACTTACAGACACATACGAGTATAATATGTTTGTATTTAGACAGCTTTTTTTAAAAATTATTTTAGGCATACTTTGCACAATAAGCCATCCGGATATCTGGTTTATATCTGAGGACTTCTGATGTCTGTGCAGACATCATAAATATAATGCAATCATTTTATTAGCAACATAAATCATCTTTTATCTTTTAGCACAATCAGTACATAACTAACTTCCTGAACTAAGGAGTGATCCCACGATTAACATACTAAAACCTAACGCACAGACACAAACAAACAATATAAACACCTCCTGCAACTCCTTGACCAAAGATCCCACCTATCCCTAAATATCCTTAAACCCAAGGAATTGAGCTCTATAGTAGCACCAAGCACTTAAATTCTTATTGACTCCAATCTCTTCAATCAAAGATCCTCCGAAAAGTCACAAAAAATGTCAATTCAAACCTTTAAATTTCTTTTGTTCATGACCTTGCTTTTTATCGTTATATAAAATTCCATCAAACCTTAAATCACCATCCCAATCCTTCAGTCGAATTTATGGCATCCCTAACTATCCATCCCATCGGCTGAAGAGGAGTTAGCCTTGAGATCTACTAATATAATATACTCCCCCTCAACCGATGTAATGAAATAATGCAATGCACGACAGGAGTATATTAGCATGAGAATCCATGATATAAAATTCAATTTTTTAGCTTTTACTTATAAAAAAAAATAATTTGCAGGTAATATACATACAGGTAAATTTAAAAAAAAAAACTAATAAAACTTTCGAAACTACGTAGGGTTCACTAAAATATGTAGATCATAGTAATGGAAGTTCTACTACCAAAAAGGCATTACATCACCCAAAATGCTCGCACATCAATTACCTTATGTTAGCCAAATACTTTGCAAGTGGCATAGTGGCATACCATTTACTTATCCTTAAACGAAATTCTTAAAAAGTAATACCCACTCTTGGAAGCCTACTACTTTAAGGTGCGTACGTGTGTACTAGGTCCCCTATAATAATACTTAATAGGAAAGTTTGCACTCCAATTACCTCAGGCTAGCGTAGGACTATAAGACAGTTCTTTTATAAAATACTCTAAAATAATCTTTTACCAGAATTTTTATAACAAACTTGTACTTTAAATTCTCTTGACTCCTCCTCCACCTTAAGGGCGGAGGCCCGAGGCCCGTCCACCTCTCCGTTTAACAACCTATTCAAGAGCATAAATCACTCAACAAGAATTCCCAGATACCCTTTTTTCCAATTATCTTTCTTCCTCATAAAATATTTTTGTACACAATGGATGACCACTTTAGCTCTTGATCTTGACAAACTTAAGTGGTTGTAGCTGGCGAGGACTAAACATTGATTATAGTAGTATTTTGTCAATTTTTTGTTTGTTTATGTTTGGTCAAATTTCTTCATAAAGAAAAAGTTCCCTAAAATCATGGAAGGTAATTAAAGGTATGATCTACGGTTATTCACTGGCCGCTCTTCTATAGAATTTTATTTACTACACTAAGCTTGAGAGATGTTATCACATTTTTAAAGATAAGCTTTAAGATGGGTTAAGACACGGTTATGTCAAGATTGTCGACGTGCTCCCTCAACTGATAATTTTGCTTTTTTTTGACCCAATTACTTGTCTTTACGGAAAGCTATAAGAAGTACAACAGTAGCGTGACTCGGGATCTGAACACAAAGAAGATGAGGCCACTTCCATTAGCACAACTCTGAGCTTTATAAGTTTGGACTTCACACAAAACATGTTCGTGCTTCAAGCATACTCTCTTCTTATCTGAGCTCGAATATGTTTCTTACTAAAAACAACAACATTCTACTTCCACGGAATTTCCATTAAAACTGTTTTTAAGATTCTTTCACGAAAAACAACCGCCTTGCCAAAAATATAAGAGTAGGCTAAAAAAAACTAATCCCCGACACATCTAACAAAAGCTATAATGCATATATTAATTATATTATTAATAACATGACCCAATGAGCAGTCGAACGGGACTAAAAACCCAAAGAAAAAAAAAAAAAAATTATATTATAATTAAATCATGTAACATTGGTTACAAAATTACAGTCGAGTTTACCGGAAGTAAAGCATGTTTTTTTTATTGTCTCCAAATTCGAAAATTCCAACTCGAAATTCAGAACTCAGTTTCAAGCATTAGGGAACATTATTTGTCCCATTTCTGCCTGTTTGCCATTTAATTTTTTTTTCGAACTTAGAACCAACAAATCCTAATATTTGATGAAGTTTGACGGTAGGTCATAATCAGCCCATTGTTTATCCCATATAATTTTCAACCATATAATTTCAAGAACATCATGAAGGGAAAAGCCACTTTACTAATCTATTCGAACTGATCGTGATCATCAGTGTGAAACATGTTTGACTTCTATGGGGTCCCACATCGGTGATTTGACTTAGGCAAATTGCAAGTACGCCGGTACTTCTTTAAAGTGCTACTCCCCTATGATTTTTTAGAATATAAATGACTTTGACGATCAGGACTATTAGGTCGTTTAATCCAATGCACTTTGGGATAAAGAAATATCACACATCTGTTTTTACAAGGAGAGTAACAGTCTAAAGAAGAACCATCCTTAAATCTTCTTTAGATTGTTACTCCCCTGGTTTTTTATAAGGGGAGTAACAATCTAAATAAGGGTCATTACGCCTATCATTTGGCTACGCCGGTCACCTTTTTTTCCTGTTAAATTTTACTTTATTATTAAAAATGAATAGCAAATTTATTTGTTTAATTACTGGAAATGAAATGCACATCCATATTTATTTTCCTCACTTACTTTTTACTACCTTACAGAAATAGAATCAATAAAAACGAAAAAAGGAGTTCTTGACATGAACTTTTAACATTTAATTTTCATAAGTTTTATATATTCTAGGAAATCGACACCTCAATACGCTGGGATGCAACTGTTAAACTAATACAAATTTTATGAAGACAATTCAGCGGTTGATATAAACTTTTAATGCAGAACGGTAATTGTTTACAACATCACGAACTTCTGAATAAGTTACAGCAATGTTCTCCAAGCATTAGTTTAGTACA
This sequence comes from Gerris buenoi, assembly GCA_001010745.2. NCBI lineage: Eukaryota > Metazoa > Arthropoda > Insecta > Hemiptera > Gerridae > Gerris > Gerris buenoi. Next base: position 103,571 of record KZ651837.1, read on the forward strand.
TCGAGTTATTGTCATTTGAAAGTGACATTAAAACGAACATTTGCACTTAATATATCAATATTTTATAGAGAATAGTGTGATACTGCTGTATTCCATTCCTCTGAATTACGATTCGGTTCAAGCATTCTTGAATAATAAAACGAAGTCTTCTAACAAGTTAGGCAGGAATAATTTATCGATTTCATGATCATTCTTGAAAATACACCAAATAGTTATATAAATTTTAATACAATAAATTCAAGGGCCGTAAACGGACTAAAAAGGGGACGTGAGCTTAAAAAAAAATTATGTGAACCTACTAAAAATTAAAAGTGTGATGTCGACTGCTAAAATAATAAGGGGCTATCTGAGGGCCTCCAAAAAATATTGATAGATGACTCCTACTATCCAAATTAAAAAGGCTCTAGGATTGCAATTAACTATCGAAATTTAAGAGACGAAGTATAACAAGTTATTAAAAGGGTCTCTTCAGTCATAAAAATGCATATTTTCTACATTATATTTTTATTAAAAATTTATAAAAAGTTGCACTATGGAGGAATAAGGATTGCATGATATGCAAAGGATAATATTATTATCCTTTAGCATCTTAGATTTTAGGTAAGCACTTATTTGGTTCTTCTGGGGGGTAAAATGGCCACTATTTTGGAAACACGATGTATATTTGTGATCTACATTTCAACACCTCTAAAATGATACCTCACTCAAAAATTAAAAATGTTGCAAACAGTTCGCTGATCGAAGAAATTTCAAGTTGTGAAGTTCACAAGATTGTTTCTGTTTTTGGGTAAAAAAGTGTAACTTGTTTACTAAATTTTAAATCTCTAGCTACAATAGATAATAGATCGGGAGATAAGATCCAAGAGGCGACGGTGGGACGGACGAACATTATCACTATCTCCTAATGAGTAGGTTACAAATATAATATACTTAAAAAAAAAATGGTTGTATTCTTTATTGGTTTTATGAATTAAAATATACCCCAAAAGAATTGCCCCTCCCTTTTTCCCAACCACCCTATTTCCCGAGAAAACAAAAAAAATCACCTTGTTGTCATTATTGATAAAAAAAAAACATTGCGATTCCCCGGGGGATCGAACCAGGGACCCTTTTTTTGTTTTTTGGTGCCTTGCGCCCAAATTTGTTTATATTTTCATATTGCCATATAGAACTGGATGGGGAAATAAAAAACTGTTATTTAATTATTAACAAACTTTTATGCTTTAATCTACAAAACACTAAAAAGTACTTAGATGCAAGCACTTCCCTGCAATGTTTTATTTTTATATTATCATTAAACAATTATAGATTAAACAACCTAGGTGATTTATTCGTGTGAATTAGTTATTATTACGTATCATTTGTATAAACTGCATTTATATATCAGTAAAGTAATAAGTAATTTGCTGCTGCTTATTGCTTAAAAGTATCGGATTTAAATAATTTTAGTAAGTCATGCACTTGGCAGGAAGCTTGAATAGTCCTTCTTATTTTATTATGTTTACAGCATTGAACGAATGCATTTGAACTTGAAAAGTTTACACCGAGGTAAGTATAATTTTATTTTCCCCCAAGTAAGACGGAGTTGAAATTTTGGCCAATATATACATATATATGTATATAGCTTCTATATCACCATCCGAGACGAATTTTGTGACGGATCGATTGAAGTGACACCTAACAAGAAGGAATTGATGTCCGTGATCGTCTTTAAGGACATAGTAATTCCAGCCTTGAGCACTGTTCACGGACGACACAATTTAGTTAATTTGCTTTATATTTGAAAATATTGATTTTGACTTTTGATATCAAACGTGGAAGGTTACACGATGCAAGTAAAAAAAAATGATTTAAAACAATTTCTACTCCACTTTTGACTCTTTTAGGGTTTCGTTGGCAAAACCAACAAAAAAGAAACCCTGATAGTTTCGTTAATGTGTCTGTTTGTCACTCTGAACGGTTCCAACAAGGATCTTATAAAATAGGGATAGAGCACTAAGCGATAAAAGTGTGGCCAAGAACTTGGAAAATCTAGTAAGATCCGAGTAGGATAGATTACCTTCCCCTAAGATTGTACAATGGTTATAACTGCAGATGATCAAGAAGGTTATGCTTGAAATGCTAGATTGTAACGTAACCTTTCATACGTTTGTTCCTCAGAGCCAATAGTTGACAAACGATTGATAACAGTCGGGAAGAAATTCGTTCTACCTGTGCGCGTGCACACTGGTAGTTTCATGTAGATTTTTTCCAAGTTTTTGGCGACACTTCTTAATCGACCCTTAACCCAGAAGGTATGCTTAGTGCTCTATCCCTATTTTATAACATCCTTGGGTTTTTTTAATTAAAAGAGGTAAAAACTAAAAACATGAAACTTTCCAGTTTAAAAGATCGTTTTGACGCACACACTGGTATAATATTATAATGAACTAAAAATTATTAGCTCTTCAAATCTAAAATGGCGGATAATTAAAAAAAAATTTTTGTTCCTCCCCCCCATCATT
>KZ651837.1:106440-132781 GCA_001010745.2 Gerris buenoi
TGAACCACTTCCCGTCATTCAATCTTCCCCAAATTTTGCACATAGATACAACTAAGGTGAAGAATACAGAAACCAAAAAAAAAAAAAGGTTGAAAATATGACCAGTTTTGAAAAATGACATTTTTATATTAATTATTATTACGTGAGACTTCACGCACTTTTAGTTTTTACATAATACGTATCTACCTAATTCTGTGATATTTTAGATTGTTGTTTTTGTTCTTCGTGATTAACTTTATTGTTTGTGATTGTGATGGTGCTTCATGTTTTTTTAGTCTACTATATAAGTTTCATTGTCATTTTAAAAAATAAAATCTAAGAACATAATGATACACGCATGTAAACTAATGTAGAACTTTTTTTTTACCCGAACAAGGATCCACCAACACCAACAAGATAAATTAAATAATTTAGTAACATAATAACGTTATATTATTCTTATCATTCTTACGAGATATAGTCCTATGATAAATCAATTTAAACGATTGAGACCTAAATCAAAAGTTATAATTCGTTTTAATATGAGATTATAACAATGATATTGTTTAAAAATTAGGCAACTTTTATCTTAAGAATATGAAGTAATATTACTCATAACCACTGACGTAAAGAGACTAAATTTGTTGTTGAAAAAAAATTTAAATATGAAGGAAGTAAATCCCTTATTATATCAATATTTTATCTTACAGAAATACCATTCTTTTCTTTTTAACAGCTGTTAAATATTATCACGCCATTTTTTTCTTTAAAATTGTACGTTGAATTGTTTAACCCATTTTAATTTCAAGTGTCTAAACATATCCAACCACTTAATGAATCAGGTTTGATAAATTGTTGAAGATTGTTGCCCGGATATACAAATCAATTAGCCAGCTCAGAATTCAAACGTAAAAAACTCATTTATTATTAAATAGAATGAACTTATACAATGTACTTAAGATATTTTAATAAAACAAATCCGATAAATTAAAACGATCTCATTACTTTGTTTAAAATTAAGATTAAATTCAAGTGATCTTGAAGTTGTTAAGAATGTCAACAAATCTGATATCATCATATGATCTCATGTGAATCATGTTTATTTAAATTTGTCAGGAATTTTGATGGAGATCAAAATACTTTTAGATTAAGTCATTAAAAAGTTAATTAAATACTTAATAAAACTTTTTCTCCCACTCCAAACATGATATATTTTGTGATGGTGCAAATTCATTTATGATGTCAAATGTTTCACATAAATCAAATTGTCTACTATTATAAAGAAACACTATTAAAAATAAATTAATCATAATGTAAACTCAGCAAACTTCTCCATAATATGCAGAAGATAAATATTACTGTTATAAAGAACATAACAGAGTTCTGAATATAATAACATTCAAATCATAATAACAGAGAAAGTTAGTGCAGTCCATATTCCACAAAATTTAGGCCCATATCTTCTAATTTATTTAATCCTTTTTGTCAGTGACGATTTTTGTGACGGAAAGGTTCCATTAATACTTGACCCCTCCGAAAATTAATGAATAATATTGTTACAGACTGCTTAACTCTAGTCTAATGCATAATATATGAAATAGAAAGTGCAGTAAATAAACAAGGCTCTCAAAAATGATATAATAGAGATAAAAATTAGACGATATAAATAAGTTATATATAAATACAATTTGAAATATTTTGGCATTTTAATTAAAAAAAATCTTATGGAAGTACTTTTACTTTGATACAAGTATATTTTTTAGGATTCTGTAGGTTATTAAGATTAATAATACATAATAACTTTAATAACCTTCTTTGTAATCTACTCTTCAATAGCTTTCATTTGATACCCACTCGAAAAACCAACTTACCACATTTGTCCGAATTGGGCATATACATATTAAATTTTTACATATTAAAAGTTGCGCCAGTGTCTTAAATTTAATTAGCTTGAACGGATCGAGAGATCTGAACTCAAGAGCTGCGGACCCACAGACACGTCACTCTCGGCATAAAGGTTTCTAGGGTTAGTGCTCCAAATATGAGACCCGTGCCTAATATGAGACCCCACCTTAAAGAGGCTGGTATGTGCTACAGCCTGGCAAATCAAACGAAAAACGATAGTGTTTATGGCTATCAGTAGTCTCGGAGTTAGTTGAACGCCTTCCGTCGAGAAGAGAGTTTCTGTGAATTTTATTTTATTTTACTCCTTATTAAAATTTATTAAGAACACCACAGAAAGCTTGTTTAAAACATCAAGGAAAGATTAAATTAAAATCTATTCATAATATAATGATAGCTATTTAGACAAGGTGAAGACATGTATTTCACTTTTTAAGTTTATACCAATTTTAACCTCACAAATTCGTTCTAGAATATATAAACGTGGTTGTTCCTAATATGAGACCCATCACGGGCCTAACATAGGCAGGGTCTCATATTAGGCACAGTTTCTTTTATATTACCAAATCATGCCTGATTTTTGTTTTTCAGATGTATGTTAATGCAAATACTGCCATTAATGAGAGGAAAGTGTAAAACATTGGTTTAAAAATCATGCAAATGTTTTAAACAGAGGGTCTCATATTAGGACTACTTTTGTAAATCTCAAAATTTTGACTTTTTTTAGAAAACATTTTTTTTTTTTTTAAAGAAATATACATTTTTAATTATTTTGAAACATTTTCCATTGAATTACAATATATTATTAATTGTTTTGTCACATCAACTGTTTGTTTATTTATTTTAATCCTGAGTTACACCAAAACCAAAAAAAGGGGTCTCATATTCGGGTCACTTACCCTATAGGATGACCTAAGAAACCCTAAAACCGAAATAATAAAGAATATATGTTATTTTAGATATTGTTGTTGATAGACTAAAAAGCAAGATTTTCTTTTGCGAAAAATATCACAGATCAGAAACAAAGCAATATTCCTTTTCCAATCGGGATGCATCGTCAAATATTTACAGCAAAAGGGCGGGGGCGGTTTTTTTTTCATTCATTCATTCCTCTCCTCACACACAGAGTTCGATGAGTTTTAGTAGAAACAATATTTATTTCTTTCAAGCTTACCCAAGGTAGCGGAAGCATTTTAATAATTCTGATGAACAAAAGTTTTTAGTCTCCGTCTTAAGGAACATTATTGGTCTCATGTCTGTCTGTCGGTCTGTCTGCGAACATTTTTGAAAACCATCATATCTTAAAAACTACTCCTCTGACTTTGAAGAAACCACGGACGGTGGTTTGCCGGACCCGCACGATCACACTCCACACCATCCAAAGCAATGATCGAGTGAGTCAAGGAGACACAAGCTCTCAAAGAGGAAAAGTACATTTCTATTTGAATTGCAACTTTTCTAGGGCTTTACAATACTTCTTTGATGATCGATAAAAATAAATAAATAAATAAAAGTCCTTATAACTACCATTAGAATATATTGAAGAAAAACGACCAAAAGAGCAATTTTTGGAACTTGTCGAAAAACCAGCTAGGCTGGATGGCCGAGCTACACCGGATCATCTGAGCTTCCCCAGACACGAAGGGTTTAAAAGCTGCACGGGGTCGGGGCCGTTGAGTCTTAAGTCTTAACTGAATCTGAAACTCAAAAAACGGACTTTTTTGCCGAGGTGACTTAAAAAGCATAAATTCATTTTCCCCTTTTCCCACGTGACACACAATTCATTCGAACTATCCCCGAACGTATGCCGGTAAAGAAGAAACATAATAGACAGTTCTAACATAAATAGACCTATATTAATCTTCTCAAAATTACTCGACAGAGAAAAGATTAAATTAAGGAACTTTCTCGTAGTATATAAAAATCAAAATTGATTGCAATAAAACAGTAATATATAAAATATAGGTTTCTGCTATTTTAGAGACTAATGTGGTTGGCATTTTTGTAACGTCACATATTTTGTGACTTCCCAAATTAGATTAATTGCATTTGACCCTATTGTAGGAGCCTGGATAGTTAGGTGTTTCCCATCCAAAGCTCATATGCAGTCAGGAAAAATCCACATTTCTTAAAAAAATCATTAGTGATGTTCTTCCTCTTTTATAAAGCATTAATTGGTCCATCAGATTTTCAGTAATTAATTATCTTGAAGGTTTCTCGTAAGATCTTGTAAAATGAGCAATACTATGCGATAGCCACTATAGTTCAATGACACACAACGGAGGAAACACTAAATAGAAAAGAATATGGGATCGCGGCACTATGCCGTCACTGTCACGTCACTGATGTGTGACATGTGTGTAAATCAACCTTAAAAGAATCGAGTTAAAGTTATATCTAAAATAAACTTTCAAAATGGCCCCTATCTTATGATGGCTGGCCCAATTTTGCTCATTAACGAACTCGACCGATTTGTTAAATTACCTACTAACTATATTTGTGAGCTGAAAACTTATACTTGGCAACTTCATTTGAATTTAAACAATAACCAATTCGGAAGAGAATAAAATACACTAGTTTCTAGGCTAAAAATAAGCGATAAGTAAACTAAAAAGTTTGAGGCAAAAAATAAACAATGCTGATTCTTTCAAAACGCTAGGGATGAAGGGATGCTGATTAGATATGTTTTCTTTATTTTTAACTTCAACCTTGAGTACTAAACTAAGTGAGTCCAGACAGAACAATAATTTTAATTGGTGTTCTTCGCTGTTTCATTCGTAATTAGTTTCATTCTAAAATCGCCATGGAATCTAATTATGGCAAAGTAGAGTCTGTTGTGAATATTTAGATAAGAATCTCTAACCTAATGGTACTGAATTATATAGTTAGATTGAAGTGAACATGCTGTAAATTGAAATGAGTATTTAAAGTCAGGCTTCATCATACTAGTACAGGAGAAACGTAGAATTTTAATTTGATAATTTCAATAGATCCCTGTAATTTTGTAATTACATTCATACAATTGATAGGAAATAATCAGTCATACTTTATTATATTGATAACGATCTTTCACACAGCTGTGGGTAAATCAACGTTGGTCATCAATGTATATTGAAATTTGAGTCAATTAATGTATTAGGAATAATGATAGGAGGTAGTAAAGGGCGTAATCAAAATAAATACTTGGTTGCTGTTAAAAAAAAATACGAATTGGCTATTTTCTTTTAGTTAATTCTTGCTTCTTTTTCAAGTTTAACAACTGTACACTTCAACAGGGCCACTGAGGGCCGTCTGCAAGTTGCACGGTCGCCCAAGCCAGGTGTATTTTTAAAGATCCTTTCGATAATAACTAAGAACAGAAAGACTGGTCGAAGCTAAAAATAGACGAGTAGTTAAACATCCGGACACGCGGGCCGTTCATCAAAGAAGACGGAGTTGTTTAGGAAGGCCGTTTCGAAACTGGCTGTTGTTCAAGAAGATGTTGAGCAACAGGGGAGCCAAAGAAGAGGAGGAAAGGCATTGAAGAGGACGAGAGAGTCCACGTGGAGCTGGGAGAGGGCAAGGTCACGTGACTTCACGATCAGCTGGTCCCGGAGAGCACCGCCTTAACTTCTTACCTGTACGTGATGATCGGGCAACCAAATAATGACCACTAATATCCTCTAGTCCCCCATCAGCTGTCTAAGCGTTTTCCTTAGAACTTTATCAACATACTTGCTCAAACTTTTTTCTGACATTACAGCTAACCGTAAAACCTAAATAAAAGAAACACATACAATCTTTATGATCCGTAAAAATCGTTAAATTCAAAGATTGAAGTGTAAAAGGTAAATGGTTTCATAATTTGCATTCTGAGAATAGCTAGGACGGCTAGGAGAATAATTTACAGAAATATCAACATTGTGCTTTCCGATAAATATCTTTAAAGAAGCCTATTCGTTCAAATAGAGTATATACTTTTACATAGTAACTTACAAATTCCTTCCTAAATGAATATACAGTTGTAAACAGCAGTGTTACATTTTAGTGTCATCTAATAAAAATTCAAAGCAAGTAGTAATTTTTGTTTAACCCCATGAAGTGGATGTAATGATATAAAATACATAAAATTACTTAAGAAAGATGGAGAGATATGACTTTAATATTCGTGTTCATAATAATCCTGGGTTTCCAATGAAATCTACGCTTCAAAGTATGAAGCTTGGCATTTCGATTCTACAGCTGAAGCATCTTGAGGGGCGTTGAATATCACGTAATTTTGACTCGAAGAAACATTGCTAGTGTTAAGTTGATAAGACTTTACATCCTTTAAGAAATGTTTTCATAAAAACAAACCTAGATTGTTATGATTTCAGCCGTGGAAGCCATTTTATTCATAATATTAAATTATACAAATTTATGAAAATAAATTTTAAGGATTTTTTTAAGGATTTAAAACTAGTTTACAAGAGTTCATCTGCGGTTGTTTTTTAATCAAACATATCGTTTATATAATCGAGTAGTGTCCCGACGACGGGCGACGGCGACTCACCTCTTAATGATGTATAACGTTAAAAATTGATGGGCTATAAGCTGGATTTGAACCAGAGACCTCCAGGTCATTAAGCGAAAGCTCTACCACTAAGCCACCCCACTGTAATGAATCGCTAAGCATAAAACTTAATATTTAAACAGTACATATCTATTTAAATATTTTTATTATAACTAGCTCTTTTTTTAACCATATTTAATTCTGCCCGTTACCATGGGCATAACGGCTAGTATATACATACTCGGGTAGCGATGTAGAAATATATATTAAAATTCACTTATTAAAACTAAAGACAGTTCTTTTAGTATAACTAAAAACTAAAACTTCGGCTTACTATAGTAGTAAGCTGGTACCATTAGGAACTAGAAACCACAAAGCCCTCTCTTGGAGTTGAAAGTATTTAAAGACTTTGTTCTCGTGCAAAAGGTTTTTCTACAAGATACAATGTGGGATGTACAGAATGCAGGTTCTCAACCACACCTTTGATCTCTTCCCTTTTATTGTTGCGCCTTGTTGCAACTTCTCCCTATCTTGCCTCCATTGTCTAGTACAATGTAACCATAAAAGGTAGCACCGGTATCCTTTGAAAAAAATACAGCTTTGTCCTTGTAGCGATACGACACTAGACAAACGCAAGCTCCCCCAGTACGGATACGTTATAGAAACCCAGGCCTAGTTCCCATCTCCGGTTCACTGGGACTTGGAGAATACTTGCAAGTCGAGATCCTGTCCTGAATAGACAAGTCCGTCCTCCACCTGGAGCCAGTCTATCCGCTTTACTTCACATTTACCTTACACGAGGCAACTAGTTCAACATGACGTGATCACCATACGAAATGCTAAAAAAAAAAATAACTAGACACTTTTTCCATTTTGTTACAAATACTCTAGTTATTTACCGAAAGGTTGTTTTTTCTGTCGATAACATTATTCGATCCTCCTAAAAGGATTCATTCTAAATAACTAGTAATAAAAATATGTGCTATAAATTATTCAACAAGATACCACATTATGAAAAGGGCAATTGCATTTAAAAGTTTTAACTTGGGTAATACAAATACCAACCAGAATTCCAGTTCAATCATAACTTGAAAATGACTTTCTAGTTAGAACTATCAGAGGCAGTATAGAATTAACTTATAGTGTGTGCTACAAGTTAGAACAGAATCCTATATCTGATTTCATAACCACATATATGTAATAACAGAAGAGAAAGATTAATAAATAATATTTTTTATAACAACTAGTCTGCCAATTAGTGTGGCAGGTAGCTTCCTCGCACCCTATCACGTACTTTAAAGGCGTTTTGATTTTACGACCTATTAATCTCTAATTTTTTTCACCCCAGTTTTTTTTTTAAAAAAATCTGTCAAAATTGTTGTGTTTTTTACATAAATTGTAGACGGTTGAAATTAATTTCTGCATCTGCAAACCAGTTAAATTTCTTAAAAATTGAATGAGAAATTTTAAATTAAGGTTTAAATAAAAATGTTTGTGCGCATGCAGGAAAGAAACCATTAGACACAGGAGATTGTAAATGATTTGGGGCCAACAAATAGGCTAATTATGACCTAACTTCCAAAGTTCATTAAAGTCGGACAAGCAATGTTTAAGACATGTTAGTTCCCAAAACTGTTAAACGACAGACAGACCAACGGCCAGACTAGACCAAAAATGTGCCCTGATGTCTGAAACGCATTTGTCCGTCAATTTTTGAATTCTGAGACAAGTTTTGTTTTTACAGAATTTTCACAGCTTGGAAGCAATAAATTTATTGCTATACCATATAAAAAGGCATTTAGAAAGTATATCTCCTCAATATAAAATTAAAAACAATACATTTTCACTAACATGAATTTCTTTAATAAGAAGAACATGGATAAATTTAGAACCATAGCACAAGTCATGGTAGTCTTTTTGTGGTGGAGGACTGCATTTGCATCAATTTAAATATAGGTCCTGAAGTGGTTGAATTTTAATGTTAATTTCTACTTTTCTTAACCATGGATTAATAAGAATACCCCACAATAGCCAACCACCTGACACTGTGTGATGACGATTACTGATGACTATAACCTTTACGAAATTTGGCCTCTAGATATGTGTGCGGCAATCCGTAGTTTTTTAACATCGTTTTTTTAGTGGATGCCATTAGCGGAGTCTAAAGGTGGATTTCTGCACTTATCATGTGCTGAAAATACTCACACATAGTAAGGCGGTCATTATGGGCTACTCTCGTTATGACGAGATAAAACGTAGAATTTGACAAATACATAGAGTTTAGCAAATAAATACCACTATGAAGTAGTACCAAAACATTAATATGATTGTGACATAATATTGGAGATTACCATTTTCTTTCAGAGAGTCTTTCAATCTATCCCAAAGACACTCAATGTCATTACTATGAAGTAGTACCAAGACATTAATATGATTGTGACATAATATTGGAGATTACCATTTTCTTTCAGAGAGTCTTTCAATCTATCCCAAAGACACTCAATGTCATTGCGCAACTAAAATATTGATCTAGGTCCACTTAAGAATCAAAACAAATAAAGAAATGCAGCGCAACTCATAATATTAACTTAATTTTGATGTCCTCTAAAAATAGACTGCCAATTGGTGTGGCACATAGCTTCCTCGCGTCCTATCGACGTACTTTATTGATTTTATACTTTTAAAAGCCATTATTGTCTAATTGGTTTAATTGTTTCCCCCGTTTTTTTTTTTTTTAATTTGTCAAATTTGTTTTGATTTTTTTACACTAATTAAAGTATCAATTTAGCAAAAGTTAAAGAGCGCAGACGGTTCTAATTAATCTGGGGCTATCTGCGGGTTACTTTCGATGTAATATAAAAGTTTCATACAAATCAGATAAGTACTTTTGAAGCTATAGGTAAAAATAAAAGTATGTATGTACGCATTTGAAAGAGAAACAAACAGGCGCAGAAGGTTGAAACCCCCCAAATTTCATGAAAATTGGACGTGTAGTTTTTAAAATATGTTGGTTCGCAAAAATTGAAGGACAGACCGACCGACCGACTGACAGACACGGAACCAAAAATGATCCCTGATGTCTGAAACGGATTTCTTGGAATTTTTGAAATCAGACACCTAAAAGTGTTTTGTTCTTTAGAACGATCACATAGCTTCCGTTACCTTCGGTAAGCTCGGAAGCAAAAAACTATGAGAAGCAATCTTCAAGGGAAAGTGACTGTTTTTAATAACTAATTTTCAAAAAACTCTAAAATGAACAGGAAAACACGTAAACTTTTTACTATAGTATGCAGACATTGTTAGCATTGCATGCAAACAAATAAAAAAAAATATATTATTAGATATTATTAGAAACTCGAAGGTTAAAAGGTCCTTTTATGACGTCATAAAAATTCGTTTTTAATATGAATAAAAGTTCTAAACACAAACCATATTGTATTTTTAGCACTTTTTTGTTCGCTTTCACATCCGTTTGGTTTTATTCTATTTCCCTTCTTTTTTGTTTGGAATTAAAGCTTGATTTATGCCTAAGAGAGGAACTGATAACAAAATAAAAGTTGTGCAAGGTTAAATTTAATCTATACTCCCTTTGGGATTTTAGATTTCTAGATTTTTTTTCTAAACAAAAAGAAGTTATGTGTGGAAGGGGAATAAAAAGGCCAAATATAGGCATGTCTAAATATAGAGTTAGTGTATATTCGCGTGCTTCTGGTTTCTGTTTGTGAAGTAGTCTTGCCTGCTGCGAGGTCTGGGGACTGTTATCAGAAAAAAAACATTGCCCCGTGTGTGAGTTGGCCCAGCCAGATCATTTAAGTGATATAACCACCGGTAAAGAAGCGAGCTTAGAAGTTTAAACATAAAGATCACGTGACTTATACGCAAATAATTAAATTTAGACCCATTATAAAGAGCCTTGTTACGCAAATATCCATGAATTAACATTCAATTACTGTGAATAGACATTTACTACTTTTTTTATCAAAATTATAATATCAAAAAGTTGCTGCTATAGACATTAAAAAAAAAAAATTAAATAATAATAGAAAATATTGAGAAAAAAATGAAAACTTTGAGGTATATAATGTAGGCGCACCACCAAAAGGTATTCACCAATCAAAGCTATCAAATTTTAAACGTTTTTTAAAACATAGTGAGTTTTAAGAACCCTAAGAAATAAATATAATGAGTTTTCTTTTAGTGCAAATTTAATTGGAGTCCTTTCAATACTTAGTTACTGTACCCATTAATTTAAATTTACCATATAAACTTCTGATCTCAACTTTGGAAAAAAAAAAGTTTTTATAGACGTTTATCTTAAAAGCAGACCACACACTAATCAAGTAATCGTTTTGCTTTTAAGTTGAAGACATTGAAGTATTAGAAATATTTACACTATAAATAAGCACGCAGTATTATTGTACAAATAGTCCAGGAGGTAGAGTGCAAAAAAAGTCTGACTTATATCAAGATATATAATTTTGTGTTTAAGTTAATCTCTTGGTGCCTGTAAAGAATATGTGGTCGGCTAAGTTCGCCTGGGGAACATAGAGCTTGACAATAGGCATTTGAAAAAAACAAACCCGTGGAGAGCGACCATGTCCCGCCAATTATGGTGGGACAATGTGATTTTTATGATCATGAAAACAAAAATCAAGTTGATGTTAGTTTTACACTTGACAGGTGACCACTTTTATTTAGAGTATTTTTTGAATAAAGAACCTATCAAGAGACAAACTAACATCAACTTGATTTTCGGTCTACTAACTAATTTTGTTCTCAGGATCATGGAAATCACATGGTCCACCATAAGGCGGGAAATGGCCGCTTTCCATCGGTTTGTTGGTTTTAAATTGCTATTGCCAAGCTATTCACACATATTATTACTCCACTATCGAACTATTCCACTATTCATAAAAGACACAAAATGACTAACTTATTCCCAAATGTATAGATTGATGTTAGTCACACACTTCTTTGTCGTGGACTAAACATTACAAAAATACAACATTTTTAACTATGAAAATATTTAAAAGAAAATGGAACCTTATAATATTATTAGTTTCAATTTGAAACGTGGATTATTCAGTGCATTAATCAACCTAAAATTCGAATTATCGATATTGGACCAAACAAATTGACCATGTCAATTTTAAAGATAATTTATTATTTTTACATAAAAAGGTTTTTTTTTATTAAATTTGATAACATCGTGATATTTAATTTTATCTTCATTAAATTTAAATAACACATACATAAAATAAGAATCCTTCTGTAAAGTACAGAAATGTATGAACGTTACGTTAGGTATAAAAAAGAATTTTTTTTTAAGTAAATCAATCGATTTTAATTTCAAATTTGATTGACCTTTTTCCAAGCAGGTAAACACAAGTATCTACTGTAATTACATTTTGTGTAATTAAACTAACTAACTATTTAATTTGTAACTTTGTACTATTTAAATCCATTTCATGTCTTTATAACAAATTCTAATAGTAAGTTTATAATTATTCCTTTGTTAAATTCCTGTTAAAGTCCTGTTAAATTATTTAAATGTTAATTATTATCGTTTCGTAATGTCTCATCAGCATGTAGTTAAGTAAATTAAAAGATAAATATTTAAAAAGTGTGACCTGTAAGCAGTAATCAATTATGAATTGTATTAAAACTATGAAAATTTATGTTTTATCAATATAAAATTGACGATTTACTATTGTACTTAATGAAAAATTGTACTTAATGTTAATAAATTATCTTTATCTTTATCTTTGAAAAGATTTAAGTTCAAACATAACTTTGAAAATTGATCTAGACGAAAATGGAAGTAACGGTAGAAAACTGAATATAATTTAAATTTTATTCTTAACTTTTAAATTTTCAAAGTTTTTGTATCAACAATGTGGGCAACAATCGACAATATCAAACTAACTATTAAAGTGAAAATTGAGATGTGGGCGTTACAAGGAGGTGAATATACTAAAATGAGAAGAGTAGGAAGTGACATAAAACATAAATTAATAGCATGATATTACTATAAAGTTCTATTTTAAGAAACTTTGAATGAAGAATTAAGTATAGAGTGTAGTGTAGGTGTATTAATATTGACTTTAATTGGATTTTTCTTTAAATCTTATATTAGACATTTCAGTATGACGAATGTTTTTTTAAGAATATATGATAAAATATAATCTTTGAGGAAAAATTTTATTTAGTGAATACGTTGTAGTTAACATATTATGAATGCAATAGTTTTGATCATTTTGACGACAATATTACACAATAGTTCAAATGAAAAACAAAAAAAAAAAAATACACTGCCAATTAGTGTGGCACATAGCTTCCTCGCATGCTATCTTGTATTTTATTGTTATATTAGCATTAACGATTTCTCGTTAATGCTAATATATCCTATAATTAATATAATTAATGCTAATATCCCTATGTATACATAATACATANAAACTAATCCAAAATCATAACTTTTTCTCCCTACTTTTTGATTCAGGGAAGAAAAGACCTGCTTTAGACCCTCTAAACTAATCCAAAATCATAACTTTTTCTCCCTACTTTTTGATTCAGGGAAGAAAAGACCTGCTTTAGACCCTCTAAACTAATCCAAAATCATAACTTTTTCTCCCTACTTTTTGATTCAGGGAAGAAAAGACCTGCTTTAGACCCTCTAAACTAATCCAAAATCATAACTTTTTCTCCCTACTTTTTGATTCAGGGAAGAAAAGACCTGCTTTAGACCCTCTAAACTAATCCAAAATCATAACTTTTTCTCCCTACTTTTTGATTCAGGGAAGAAAAGACCTGCTTTAGACCCTCTAAACTAATCCAAAATCATAACTTTTTCTCCCTACTTTTTGATTCAGGGAAGAAAAGACCTGCTTTAGACCCTCTAAACTAATCCAAAATCATAACTTTTTCTCCCTACTTTTTGATTCAGGGAAGAAAAGACCTGCTTTAGACCCTCTAAACTAATCCAAAATCATAACTTTTTCTCCCTACTTTTTGATTCAGGGAAGAAAAGACCTGCTTTAGACCCTCTAAACTAATCCAAAATCATAACTTTTTCTCCCTACTTTTTGATTCAGGGAAGAAAAGACCTGCTTTAGACCCTCTAAACTAATCCAAAATCATAACTTTTTCTCCCTACTTTTTGATTCAGGGAAGAAAAGACCTGCTTTAGACCCTCTAAACTAATCCAAAATCATAACTTTTTCTCCCTACTTTTTGATTCAGGGAAGAAAAGACCTGCTTTAGACCCTCTAAACTAATCCAAAATCATAACTTTTTCTCCCTACTTTTTGATTCAGGGAAGAAAAGACCTGCTTTAGACCCTCTAAACTAATCCAAAATCATAACTTTTTCTCCCTACTTTTTGATTCAGGGAAGAAAAGACCTGCTTTAGACCCTCTAAACTAATCCAAAATCATAACTTTTTCTCCCTACTTTTTGATTCAGGGAAGAAAAGACCTGCTTTAGACCCTCTAAACTAATCCAAAATCATAACTTTTTCTCCCTACTTTTTGATTCAGGGAAGAAAAGACCTGCTTTAGACCCTCTAAACTAATCCAAAATCATAACTTTTTCTCCCTACTTTTTGATTCAGGGAAGAAAAGACCTGCTTTAGACCCTCTAAACTAATCCAAAATCATAACTTTTTCTCCCTACTTTTTGATTCAGGGAAGAAAAGACCTGCTTTAGACCCTCTAAACTAATCCAAAATCATAACTTTTTCTCCCTACTTTTTGATTCAGGGAAGAAAAGACCTGCTTTAGACCCTCTAAACTAATCCAAAATCATAACTTTTTCTCCCTACTTTTTGATTCAGGGAAGAAAAGACCTGCTTTAGACCCTCTAAACTAATCCAAAATCATAACTTTTTCTCCCTACTTTTTGATTCAGGGAAGAAAAGACCTGCTTTAGACCCTCTAAACTAATCCAAAATCATAACTTTTTCTCCCTACTTTTTGATTCAGGGAAGAAAAGACCTGCTTTAGACCCTCTAAACTAATCCAAAATCATAACTTTTTCTCCCTACTTTTTGATTCAGGGAAGAAAAGACCTGCTTTAGACCCTCTAAACTAATCCAAAATCATAACTTTTTCTCCCTACTTTTTGATTCAGGGAAGAAAAGACCTGCTTTAGACCCTCTAAACTAATCCAAAATCATAACTTTTTCTCCCTACTTTTTGATTCAGGGAAGAAAAGACCTGCTTTAGACCCTCTAAACTAATCCAAAATCATAACTTTTTCTCCCTACTTTTTGATTCAGGGAAGAAAAGACCTGCTTTAGACCCTCTAAACTAATCCAAAATCATAACTTTTTCTCCCTACTTTTTGATTCAGGGAAGAAAAGACCTGCTTTAGACCCTCTAAACTAATCCAAAATCATAACTTTTTCTCCCTACTTTTTGATTCAGGGAAGAAAAGACCTGCTTTAGACCCTCTAAACTAATCCAAAATCATAACTTTTTCTCCCTACTTTTTGATTCAGGGAAGAAAAGACCTGCTTTAGACCCTCTAAACTAATCCAAAATCATAACTTTTTCTCCCTACTTTTTGATTCAGGGAAGAAAAGACCTGCTTTAGACCCTCTAAACTAATCCAAAATCATAACTTTTTCTCCCTACTTTTTGATTCAGGGAAGAAAAGACCTGCTTTAGACCCTCTAAACTAATCCAAAATCATAACTTTTTCTCCCTACTTTTTGATTCAGGGAAGAAAAGACCTGCTTTAGACCCTCTAAACTAATCCAAAATCTTTACTTTTTCTCCCTACTTTTTGATTCAGGGATGAAAAGACCTGCTTTAGTCCCTCTAAACTAATTCAAAATCATAACTTTTTTACCCTACTGGAGATAAAATTATTTATTTCCACCTATTGAACTGGTTTATGAAACAAAGCCTTCATAAGGCCATCATCAGTGACGATTGAGGAGGAAATTAGTTATAAGAGTGTTGTTAAGTTAAGAGATGAGTCTATAACATGTCGAAGATCGACATAAGTCTGATTCATTAATGTTAATTCGTTAAGATGACCTCCATAGACGCTCTTATATCTAACATAATAACATAATGTTTCAAACTTTTAACTTGTCAAATAGCTCAAACTTTCTACTTCTCAACTAGCTCAAACTTTCTACTTCTCAACTAGCTCAAACTTTCTACTGGTCAAAACTTTTAACATCTCAACAAACTCAAACTAGCTCAAACTTTCTACTTCTCAACTAGCTCAAACTTTCTACTTCTCAACTAACTCAAACTATCAAATGGTCAAAACTTTTAACATCTTAACTAACTCAAACTATCAAATTGTCAAAACTTTTAATATCTCAACTAACTCAAACTATCAAATGGTCAAAACTTTTAACATCTCAACTAACTCAAACTATCAAATGGTCAAAACTTTTAACATCTCAACTAACTCAAACTATCAAATGGTCAAAACTTTTAACATCTCAACTAACTCAAACTATCAAATGGTCAAAACTTTTAACATCTCAACTAACTCAAACTATCAAATGGTCAAAACTTTCAACATCTCAACTATAATAATAATAAATAATAATATCCATTTATTGTTCTGAAAACAAATCGGCTTAGGCCACATCTCAACTAACTCAAACAATTAAATGGACAAAAGTTAGAACATTTTAGGTAATATTTCATGTTTATAAGGTTATTACAAATCACAAAGTTGTTAGTTTAATTTGAAATATAATAAATGTTACTTTTGCTGCATTTTCGAATAAAATGATGAAATTTACTTTAATATGCAATCTATAGAATGCTGCTACTTTTCAAGTAAGCAATGTGTTTTGCAATATATCTATTTTTCTTGAGTATTCAAAAACAACACTCGATAACAATCTGATCACATAGAAAATCAAATGCCCTGATAAACTGCATAATAAAAAAAAGTATAAACGTTTTGACATTTCGATCTTTCCTTGCAGCTTTTGAGATAACAAAGTGAACTTTAAAGGTCTCTGATCTTTTTCCCTCCATAAAAAAACCAAAACAACAGAAATTATCCCTTTTTATAAGAACGAGGTAACACTAGCTCTGAATTACGTGGGCGACGTAAACGATTTGAAACACGGTTATTGTAAAAAAAAGATGTTTGCAAACAGTCTGAAAACGGTTTTTCTAAAAAGATGCGTTACATAATAATTTATAGGTAAGATACATGAGGTATTTATTACTACTTAAGCTCTCTCTGAACTTAGATTATGCTGAAATTTGCCTCTAGCTAAGAAAAGAAAGAAAAATATTGCAGAAATGAGAATATATATTGAGGCTAAAAACCCTTTCAAATATGTAATAATTGTAAATATATCTCGGTTATATTTATAACTCATAATTCTTTCAGTTTCTTCCATAAACATTTTTTTTATTTACACCCTTTATTTTCAAATTTTATCGATTTTGAAGTAGCGAATTTATCACCCAAGGGTATTATTATTCCTACTAAAAGGAGCCGATTGCGAATAACGCCATTTAGTGATTTATAGAAGTCTATGAAAAAAGAAGTAAAAGTTGAAAAAATGCTAACAAAAACAGGTCTATCTGGAGTGAATCATACTAAAACTAACAAATATTTTGTAAATTAATGTGTATTATTATATATTTTTGATGTGTTTTTTTATCCCCTCCCCCCTCTGAACTATAAACTAATTAATTACATCAGCAATGTGATAACGTGATTTTGCACACTGCAATAAGGTACACAATTTTTGTTGGTGTGAGACACCAAGGGATGTGCCACGTAAGCGCGATACATAGGAACTGTTCCATCATCAGACATTACGTCAATAAGATGTTGGCTCGGCTTACGCCATGTCCTGCATCGTTTCGTCGCGTCCGACTCATCAGGGGCCCGACTTTGCCCACCCATCTCAGGACCATATCAGATGTAGGCTAATCAGAGACTAGCATACATGCTTGGCTGGCATACACAGCCGAGCCAACATCTTTTTGACTTAATGTATGATGATGAAACAGTTCCTATGTGTCGAGCTTTTACGTGGCATTTGTGCGTGACCCTAAAAAGTACTTGGTTGAAATTACTTCCCGGTGATTTTAATTTACTGATAAAAGGAGTACATAATTTTGTTTCTTACAGACTTTTCTGATGCAACAATAAGGTGCCAGCATTTCACTTTAAAACATTTTAAGAAATGCAGAAAAAAGATAAAGATAATACTTAATAATGATACGTCTTAAGCAATCGTTATTGGTAATTAAGGTAATAAATCGAACATTCTTTCAATGAGTATAATTATTATACGATATCTACCTACTTAAAAAGTGAAACATCATTGTGACTGGTCATTTAATAATGAATTTTGCCGAATAATTCTACAATTGCACAAAAGTCGTTGACATAATGTGTGCCTTTTTTGGAACAACCAGTTTTATTTAAAAATGTGCGTCGACATATTTTCCTTACTGTTAATTGGACATTTCTGAGTGCACTTATAATTAGGAATTCGTTCAATGATTTTAAATTGGATAATTCTTCATTTTATAAAGTAAATTTTGTTTTCATTATGTATAATTCATTTGATTTAATATACATTATATATTTATACAGCATTATTAAAATTTAGGTACAAGCTGATTCATTAACAATAGCCAACTAAATATACTTAAATTGGACATACTAATTTACCATTACAAATTAAAGTTCCATTATTATAATGCATATAAGATGTTCTTTGTGTATTTAAAGTCCAAATACCAACATCTGAGTTCAAATTTATGATAACTATAGATATGCAAACATATAAGGTTAAACACACCAAAAGATAAGATGATCGATCTGTTTGGATAAGATGATCGATTTGGTTCCTTGTATGTCTGTCAGTCTGTCGGTCAATTTTTGCGAACAAACATATCTTAAAAATATATTTAATAAATACATGTCCAAATAAACTATATACGTACTGACTTGAAAATTTTTAAATTTAAAGATTTTAAAAAATTACTTTCTTCAGAATGAACACAATACTTTGTTACTTTCGGTTAGCTCTATTAGGTATAATAAATAGTGTATACACTGTAAATATATGAAAAATGAATTGTTATAATGAAATGAAATTGTTAGCGATAGCGATGTTATCACGATAGCGGTTCGAGATCGACTCTGCAAATATATAAGTAAAATAAATATTGGTATAATATTGATGAGTCGCAGTAAATTTGTATACTCTTAACAGTCAAATTAATAAATTTGAACACACTGCTTCATATTGCACCATCGTGGGGGAAATATATCAAGCAAAGTAGGATAAGCTTTGTTGCAAAAGTTTAAACAAACTAAAGTCTAATCGTAGGTGTGTAGGAGGATGTAATTAATCGGGAGTNAAACTAATTGATAATAACCTCCCCAGCGCGGAATAACTCGACCTCTTTTTACCACGTCTTATGCTATTTATTCAGGAATCATATTTTACCAGCACGGCTTACATGGCATATTCAAATAGACCCCTTTTTTTTTTTTTTTTTTCTTTTTTTTGTTAAAAACTTTTTTATACATTTTCTTTTTGTGGTTTTTTGGGGGTAGCGCCCGAGAATTTAAAGCTAGAAGTCATTTCTCGATTACTCCTCAAACTTCATTAAAATGGGCTCAGTAGTTTAGGCCTTACGCGTCTGCAAAGACTACAGCAGACGACAGACATTTTTTAAAACTACTATTTTCGACTCAGGGGACCTCAAAACGTGTAAATAAATTAAAATCATAAGATCGAATATTCGATTCCATCACAATATTTTCTTTTTATAAATACTGCATGGGTATATGAGAAAGTAAAAAGTGTTTATCAGTTGATTGTTTTCACTGTATTTTCAATTTTCAAATCATTTTTATTTTTATTAATATCTCGGAAACTAGCTTTTCCCCGGTGAAACAATATGATTAGATTCGTTTATAAATTTACTCCATTTTAGATCTTTTAAGATCACAATCAAGGTAAACAACCAAGAGTTGAACGCTTTTTAAATATGTTTCGAGTTTTTCGTACTGATTTTTTGTTTACTGAATTGGCTTGGTGGAATACTCGTATAAATTGGTCATTGAGAGCCGGTAAGCAACGGAAGACTTAGAGGTCCTATACCTATAAAACTCTCAAAAACATTGTGATAGTCTCAAAAAGAAATACTTCACAAATACATCCAGTGGATAATCCAAAGTAAGCTCTATTATAGTTTCTTCAGAATGAACACAATGCTTTGTTACTTTCGGTAAGCTCTATTATAGTTTCTTCAGAATGAACACAATGCTTTGTTACTTTCGGTAAGCTCTATTAGGTATAATAAATAGTGAATACACTGTAAATATATGAAAAATGAATTGTTATAATGAAATGAAATTGTTAGCGATAGCGATGTTATCACGATAGCGGTTCGAGATCGACTCTGCAAATATATAAGTAAAATAAATATTGGTATAATATTGATGAGTCAGTAAATTTGTATACTCTTAACAGTCAAATTAATAAATTTGAACACACTGCTTCATATTGCACCATCGTGGGGGAAATATATCAAGCAAAGTAGGATAAGCTTTGTTGCAAAAGTTTAAACAAACTAAAGTCTAATCGTAGGTGTGTAGGAGGATGTAATTAATCGGGAGTTTGATGATTGAGGGATAGAATTAGAGCCGTAAATTCAACCCTGGAAATTAATCTTTGCCTTAGATAAGGTCAAGGGCTACAATTTATAACACTAGAACCTTAGAATAGGTTCTTTTGGGTCTTAGAGTAAAACAATCACGAAATTTATGAAATAAACATGTTTGAATTATACTGACTTTTTCTTAAATTAGGTGTTTATATTATATAAATAATTATATTTAAATCCGAAATAACTTTTGACGGTTGATTTTGTTCCTATTTTACAGGTTCCTTAGTACACTATCATCTTTAAATTTAAAATTCATGTTTCGTATTCATCCAAGCAGAAAAAATAGTAAAAAAAAACCGGTGCGACAAACTCGAACAATAATCTTTCGTGCACACAGTACAATTAAATTTAAATCTAATAATACCTAATTTAGTGCGTAAGCTTCCGCGGGTTTTGACTTGTATTAACAAGCTTGATTTTCGGGTGAAATGCGCGTCACGTTGAAGTCCGACGTTTCGCTTCCACTACTGGAACCCTTGAAGACTGAAGATGCTTCCAATAGTGGAAGCAAAACGTCGGACTTCAACTCCTTCACGACGTTGATTTCACCGGAATACCAAACTGTTTATTAATATCTCATTTAATCAATTAATGTTTAAAAGCATTTTAAAATCGATGCATAAGACAACTCATACTAACTTTAATTTTATTATAATATACGAGTAAATACTTGGTCCAGTGTTTCCCATTTATTAGTTGTTTTGAGTTTTCGTAGTAAAATTTAATTATTTTCAAATATTTTATCAAAATTTATACCATCAAAATAACCTCCCCAGCGCGGAATAACTCGACCTCTTTTTACCGCGTCTTATGCTATTTATTCAGGAATCATATTTTACCAGCACGGCTTACATGGCATATTCAAATAGACCCCTTTTTTTTTTTTTTTTTTTTTTTTTTTTTTAAAAACTTTTTTATACATTTTCTTTTTGTGGTTTTTTGGGGGTAGCGCCCGAGAATTTAAAGCTAGAAGTCATTTCTCGATTACTCCTCAAACTTCATTAAAATGGGCTCAGTAGTTTAGGCCTTACGCGTCTGCAAAGACTACAGCAGACGACAGACATTTTTTAAAACTACTATTTTCGACTCAGGGGACCTCAAAACGTGTAAATAAATTAAAATCATAAGATCGAATATTCGATTCCATCACAATATTTTCTTTTTATAAATACTGCATGGGTATATGAGAAAGTAAAAAGTGTTTATCAGTTGATTGTTTTCACTGTATTTTCAATTTTCAAATCATTTTAATTTTATTAATATCTCGGAAACTAGCTTTTCCCCGGTGAAACAATATGATTAGATTCGTTTATAAATTTACTCCATTTTAGATCTTTTAAGATCACAATCAAGGTAAACAACCAAGAGTTGAACGCTTTTTAAATATGTTTCGAGTTTTTCGTACTGATTTTTTGTTTACTGAATTGGCTTGGTGGAATACTCGTATAAATTGGTCATTGAGAGCCGGTAAGCAACGGAAGACTTAGAGGTCCTATACCTATAAAACTCTCAAAAACATTGTGATAGTCTCAAAAAGAAATACTTCACAAATACATCCAGTGGATAATCCAAAGTAATGTTCTTCTTTAGACTGTTACTCCCAATATAAAAACAGAAGTGTGATATTCCTTTGTCTCAAAGTACACTGGCCTAAACATCCCTTTGTCTTAAGAATTATTTAGTCAAAGTCGTTTATATTAAAAAAAAATCACAGGGGAATTACAATCTAAAGAAGAACGGAAAAATGTATATTATACAAAGCATAGAAAAAGTTAATCAATTTTTTTTAAAAATTGTGATAGTAAATAATAAATAATGTATGTTCACACTAAAATTATTAATAGGATGGTTTAAAAAATTAAATATTTTACTACTTTACTATACAAATTATCATAATGTTTTTAATTTAATAATAATAAGTAATTACTTAATTTAATTTATATGAATAATGTATTTTCTTCGATCATTTTCATTGATGGGTTTAAAGAAAAAGGTAAAAATAAAAAAAAAATAAAAAAAATGATTTATAAGACAGTCATTAATTATGCAATAATTTTAGTGGTATAAAATTACATAAAAACCTAATAATTACATCTTTACTTTTAATATTATTACATAGGAGGTATTTTTTTTTATTATTATAAAAGATGTTGAAGTATTAAAAAATACTATAGACTAATTAAAGTATTACTAAAAAAAAGTTGTAATATTAGAGAGAAAAAAAATGTCTTAGTAACATTACAATATTTCTACACTGGAAGAGTAAAGGTGCTACTGAACACCTGTCAGCGAGTCAAGGTAAAGATCTGTAGTGGATGGGACAGACGGACAGACAGAAATGTGGGTTAGGAAGGAACTGGCCTGATCATGTTACTATTTATGCATGCGAGTTGCTTCAGACAAGGCAGGTAGCAGATGCAACATTACATTCAGTACTCGACATTATAAGACTACTGTTGCACTAAATTACTTTAAGCAGGAATAAAAAAAATAAAATAAAAAAGGGGGTACACATATTACAAATATCCTTGACGGGAGTACTTGATAACTATATATTTAGTGTACGTGCGACTTGCTTTTAAAAATTAAATATAATTAAATGAATAAGTCAATTACTTGAAATTAATACATATAAAGTAATTACAATTACTGTTTATTAATACTTATAAAGTAATTATTGGATACATTCTACATGTAGTAAATAAAGTCTAAGAGCAATTGCAAATTAACTTTAAAACAATAAATTAGTTAACTTGGTATGTGTTTTGAAACGATGCAGTTTTAAAAAAGTAGTACAGTTACAAAATTTTATCCTTTTTTTAAAAATTTGAGTATGCAATTATTAAAATAATAATTTATTATCTGCCAAATAATATTATTTTATTACGTTTTTATTAGCTTGGTTTCTTGTTTGTCCGGTACAAATCTTGCAATCGATTTTTAACTAACTTCCCGAGTAGCTAGACATTTCAAACTTTTACAATAGCTCAGACCATGATGACAATGCATTATTTGAATACTTTTAGCCATATTTCAGCAGAATTTAATTTGTTTTCAGCAAATTTTGATGTATGGAAAGTTAGTTCGGAAAAAATCAGCAAGTTATTTTATATGTTTTGACATGTCCCATGTTTACCAACACTCTTTATTTTGACTGGTTTCAAATTTATAATTTATGACAGAGAATTTAAAAACGTAGTATATAAAAAGTTCTTTTTATCTTGTAATTATTTTAATTTAACTTGATTGTTCTATATACACCTATTTGCTTCTATGTATTGAAACCATGTATCTATGTATTGAGTAACAGTGTATTATTATAAAGTCCAATACTCACAAGGATCACACATTTTCTCCTGACTACTTGCTCTTGAGTAAGACCTGTCTACAGCAGCAGCTAAACTGCGTCTAAGCAGGTCCTCTGAAGAAGAGGAACCACCTCTATGTGATACCACCGCACCCCTTAGCGCCTCCAACAGGTCCTCATGGTACCCGTTCAGAGACTTGAGCGTTCTCTCCACCTGCAAATCAACAAAATAATGTTTAACCATCACTATCACCAAACATTTGACAAAATCTTGTATATACTGAATCTATAACTTCAAAGGAGTGTTTTTTCACACAAGGCAGAAAATACAAATGCGTTCTTAAGAATAACTGAGTACTACATTGATAACAGCTAGAATGAATTCAAAACAGCTACAGCTTTTGTATTTTGTTTAGCTACGTTTTGTTGAATGTAGGAATCTATACACATTTTCAGCTGTATGGCGCGAATCTGGGTGAGCTTGTGCAAACCCCGATATTTATGAGAAGTGCTCACCATTACCACATCAATAAAGGCTGGGGAGGGGGGTNATTTATTATTATTATTATTTATTATTATTATTATTTAAAAAGTAAGTTATAATAACCTTTTCAAAATTAAAATATCATTTAAAGTAGACAGCTATCTGTTAATTATTAATCAATCATAAATTTTGAAGAAATGTTAATTGTATGTAAAAATTACCACACAGGTGATCATTTATGATTTGAACTTATTCTGCGTATACATAGCTTTTTATCACGCATGAGAACAAACTAATTTTTAATAACACTCATATTTCGAAATCTTTTGTCATTTTGCTGCATTTTATACTCATGTGACCATTAGCCAAGTGATAGAATGCGAGTACTTATTGTTCCAGACTTTTTATAATGTCGCCTTCTGAGTTATATATTATATACATATATTTGATAAAACATTTCATGTTTAGTTTGCCTTGAAACAAATAACGCTAATGCATTTTTTACTCCAAGAATATAGAAAATTCGTATTTATATACCATGGAAACTTACTAATGTTGGACAGTAGTTGATTAAAGCAAAACAGAGGATCTATTAAACCAATAAATTATAGATGTGCAATGTTAGTTCAGGGTTTTAGAGAGATGTCAACTTCATACCTTGATTATGTTTTATTTATTTATTTTTATATGATAACGTGACTAATTCATCAGTGTAGGTATGTCTCACTGATTACACCTTGTTACATTAAAAAAAAAAAAAAAAATGTAATTTACATTTTCATAATGTAAATTACTTGTAAGGAATTTTCCTGCCTAGCCTATCAATTGAAATGCATTTTATAGGCTTATTTACTCATTCCTGATGAAAAAAGTAATATTTCATGTTTATAAGGTTATTACAAATCACAAAGTTGTTAGTTTAATTTGAAATATAATAAATGTTACTTTTGCTGCATTTTCGAATAAAATGATGAAATTTACTTTAATATGCAATCTATAGAATGCTGCTACTTTTCAAGTAAGCAATGTGTTTTGCAATATATCTATTTTTCTTGAGTATTCAAAAACAACACTCGATAACAATCTGATCACATAGAAAATCAAATGCCCTGATAAACTGCATAATAAAAAAAAGTATAAACGTTTTGACATTTCGATCTTTCCTTGCAGCTTTTGAGATAACAAAGTGAACTTTAAAGGTCTCTGATCTTTTTCCCTCCATAAAAAAACCAAAACAACAGAAATTATCCCTTTTATAAGAACGAGGTAACACTAGCTCTGAATTACGTGGGCGACGTAAACGATTTGAAACACGGTTATTGTAAAAAAAAGATGTTTGCAAACAGTCTGAAAACGGTTTTTCTAAAAAGATGCGTTACATAATAATTTATAGGTAAGATACATGAGGTATTTATTACTACTTAAGCTCTCTCTGAACTTAGATTATGCTGAAATTTGCCTCTAGCTAAGAAAAGAAAGAAAAATATTGCAGAAATGAGAATATATATTGAGGCTAAAAACCCTTTCAAATATGTAATAATTGTAGTAAATATATCTCGGTTATATTTATAACTCATAATTCTTTCAGTTTCTTCCATAAACATTTTTTTTATTTACACCCTTTATTTTCAAATTTTATCGATTTTGAAGTAGCGAATTTATCACCCAAGGGTATTATTATTCCTACTAAAAGGAGCCGATTGCGAATAACGCCATTTAGTGATTTATAGAAGTCTATGAAAAAAGAAGTAAAAGTTGAAAAAATGCTAACAAAAACAGGTCTATCTGGAGTGAATCATACTAAAACTAACAAATATTTTGTAAATTAATGTGTATTATTATATATTTTTGATGTGTTTTTTTATCCCCTCCCCCCTCTGAACTATAAACTAATTAATTACATCAGCAATGTGATAACGTGATTTTGCACACTGCAATAAGGTACACAATTTTTGTTGGTGTGAGACACCAAGGGATGTGCCACGTAAGCGCGATACATAGGAACTGTTCCATCATCAGACATTACGTCAATAAGATGTTGGCTCGGCTTACGCCATGTCCTGCATCGTTTCGTCGCGTCCGACTCATCAGGGGCCCGACTTTGCCCACCCATCTCAGGACCATATCAGATGTAGGCTAATCAGAGACTAGCATACATGCTTGGCTGGCATACACAGCCGAGCCAACATCTTTTTGACTTAATGTATGATGATGAAACAGTTCCTATGTGTCGAGCTTTTACGTGGCATTTGTGCGTGACCCTAAAAAGTACTTGGTTGAAATTACTTCCCGGTGATTTTAATTTACTGATAAAAGGAGTACATAATTTTGTTTCTTACAGACTTTTCTGATGCAACAATAAGGTGCCAGCATTTCACTTTAAAACATTTTAAGAAATGCAGAAAAAAGATAAAGATAATACTTAATAATGATACGTCTTAAGCAAT
>KZ651837.1:145005-161893 GCA_001010745.2 Gerris buenoi
ATCACATCTCTGGTTGTTTATTGCAGTGATAAAAAATATAAAAAAAATATAAAAACAATAATAAGCTTGTCTATAAGCCGTTTGTTGGAGTTGGAGGCAGATAATACATTATCATCAACAATACGCTTACATATCTAAATAAATAAAACATAATAATAACCAGCGTAACATTTAATTTTAATGTATCTAAATTTAAAGTGATTAAAATAAAATTGTAACAAATAATCTAGTAATCTAGTGAGATAAATAGTAAGATACAATATAATAATAATTATGATCATATTTTAACAATACATTATTTCATATTATACACAATACACTCACACATATACATACAACCTTACGCACCAATTAGAGAAATAATTAATGCTCTTTTACAAAATTTTAATTTAACTGCAGCAAAAAGCTTAAATAGTTTTATGAGAACACTTTCTTAATTTATTAAAGAACTAAGGGGAAAATAGTTAGGTAGTCAATTAATACAGTCAGCCCATAAATATGTTTAGTAATCTAATTTTAGTCGGACGTACTTAATTTGTGGTTTATAAGTAGATACATTTAAATGACATAAAGTGAGAATCCCAATAAACTAAATATATTTAAAAACGTTATTAAGATTTAGAGAATTTGAGGTTTCAATTGACTGTAAACGGAACATAAGTTTACTGATTGTGACACAAATTGAATATTGGAGATAATAGTTTAGTGTGTTGTGATTTAAAAAAGGGATTTAATCCACGAATTAAAAAGTACGTTATTGATAAATATATGTCAGAAATTAAGTTTTATAGAATATAATTTAAATTCATTCACGATAATTTTGTTCGAAACTCTAATTTGGAAGATTTTACGTCAATTGATCACATGTACGAACCCAACGCTAATCATCTGCAGATTTATAGCGCAATAAATAACTTTAAAAGTATAATTGCTTTTATCATGTCATGTGTATGATTATACTTACCTCAATGTAAGTTAGACAGGTTTGAAGTATCAGTGTAGACCTACCATGTAATGGGCCTTGTTCGTAGCGAAGAAGTCTGTCTGCGTCCACCCAGAGTTCCATGCTTCAAGCATGACAACCTTTATAGTCCGTCTGGACGTCATGTCATATGTCATATCAGTCATGGCTTGGTTAGACGACGCAGGAGATAAGCATGCATGTAAGATCTTAAGGATCTTCTTTGTGAAGAGTGCACTTTATCTTCAGAACCTCTACAGTCTAATAGCTTTGTCGGATGATGCTTATCCGAGATTTATTAACCTTAAAGATGACTCTTTTTAGTATCAGTCAGGAGAGCCAGCGTGGGTTTAATTACTTATCACGTCTGCTCGGCCATCACTGGCCGAGTGGAACGAGATGGGGTTCGATTCCTCGCCGTGACGCTCTGATTTATATAGCTCACTGTTGATCACATCATACTCGCTTCGGCGGTACAATGTACAAATGTATGAAGAGGCTGGAACTCTCTACCAAATGGCGTAAAAAATGCCTAAAAGATGACCTAATTGCAAAGTTCGAACAAGTGGTTCGTCCTACCCGTTCTAGTAGGAAGTGCTAGACTACTACTACTACTAGTATCAGTCAAACCGGTCCTGCATAAATATATAAATTATAATCAACGTAAAACAATATTTCTTCTTTGATGCGTAAAGTCATCTTAAAAAGCCAGATCATCTTGAACGATTTTAATACGAACTAAAGCTAATGCAACTTTTTTTTTAACTAAACAGCACCTACAAAATTTGCTTTCTTCTTTTCTTTCAGTACTTTTCAACATTTTCAAAATAATAATAATTTAATCATAAATAATTATAAAATTCTAAAACACGAATTTCAAAGAATTAAGTAGAAAATTGTAAAAACAAGCGAAGAGGCAAAGTAACAGAATCTTATCTATACGATTTTTAATCAAAAAACCTTTTTACCTCCAGCGAGGAGAAAAAGTGAACTTTCCTCCCTAGTTTACAGGGAGGAAAGTAGCTCATTCCACCCGGTCGGGCTCAAGAGGGAGTAATGAGAAAGGGAATCATGAAAGTTCATGATTCCCTCCAGTGTTGCCCAAGTGATAAACACAAGTAAATAAGCTTGGTGCTAATACACATTTCATTGATTAACATCTAATGTTTAATATCTAAATCTATAATGTCATCTTCACACATAACCTTCACGTTGTTTGCCATGATGACTCATCAGTAAAACAAACTAAAAGTTAAAAGAGAAATCATTATATTTAAATGTAGATCTAATCATCCATATGATTATACGTTATTTGTCAATACCATTCAATACACGACTCAGCTACCAGCTGATCTCCCATTTAATTTTAGCATTGAAATTCAAATAATTACTATCTGTAATTTAATTAACAAGATTAAACTTATCTGGTGAATTATTATTAGTATATATTAATTTTTTTAAATATACTCGTAAAACTGTTTACTTTGTTAACATAAAATACTTTAAAATTAAAATCTTATTTAATTATTTTTTTCTCCCTTCTGGAGGTAAAATCTTGTACGTACCTCGGGAGTAAAAATCACTTGCACCCTCGCGATAATTAACTCCCTCGGCTTCGCCTCAGGAACCAACTTCATCGCTCAGGGTGCAATCACTTACTTTCCTCCCTTGGTGCGTAAATAACTATTACATTTCAAACTAAAACTAAACCTTCGTAGTTTTTCATTCTTCACTGTGTGTAGTTTATTTCTTGCGGTTTACAAACCAAAAATTTTAAGTTTTATTTTTCTGAAAAAGCTCATCATTTGGGAAAATAACAATCATTTAATAATGATAGGACTTATTCTGTAAAATAATAATAAATTACTCGTACTAGAGAAGATATTACTTATAATTTATGGTAATTTATCTGCTTATAAGACGAAGATTGTTAAATAAGAAGCACTTTATATATTAAATAAGATAAAAACGTATTGTCAAAAATAGAATTCTTCATCTCTAAATTCGAATGTTTCACTAATTAAAAAGTGAATTGCTCTTGTGTTGAATATTTGAATGCTCAAGTTATTTGATTATACATTCTTCTGGTCTTGATGTACCGTAATCCTACGCCAACTCCCTGAATAATTTCTGAGGTCAGTGTCTAAAAATATTCTGGCGTTTCGGCTTGGAATTCATTCGTAGTTCGCGTTGCCATCCAGTGTTTTTATACGAGGGGAGACGTGGTTATGCGTGGATGACGCAAGCCTTAAGGGTCCGATATGGGACATCGTACATTACATATCAGATGTGGGTGGATGAAAAAAAGGCATAAAAGAACCTGATCGTGGAGTCTCGGCACGTAATGGCGAGGTGGGGTTAGCAACACGGCGCTTGAACACCCGGAACTACTACCCGGCAAAAACCTGTTCATAAATAATGCACATCGCTTTTTCTACTAAGAACTTCTAAAAGCGACAAACCGTAAATAACGCAAAAAAATATGAGCATCCTTGTCAAACGTCATTAAAGTTTCATATTATGGATGACACAACTCTAAGATGATGTATAACTGCCCGGTTTAAATCCGTTACATCCCGTACTAAGCTTCATTCACAGGTGTGGTCGTGGCGTTTGTACTAATGATAAATTACAATTATAATAACCTCTGCGGCGCGACAGCTGCCGAGGTCCTGGGCTGATCAGACTCCTCTTTTAATGCCTTCATTTACTTTAATGATGGGTCACACATGACTCCAGCCGTATTATCTGGTTAACGAGACTGGTGATTGATACATGAGAAACACATTACTCTAAGATTTTGTCTTGGAGTACTTGCACCCAACTATTATCACAGATTTGTGAAAGAACTTGCTCACTGTTATTAGGGAAGGCTAACATACAGCCCACGGGCTACAATACGGCCAACAAGACTAGTTTTAGGTAAGGAAGTGTTGGGGGGGGGGGGGATTTGGTTTTAAAGAAATTACTATCCAGAATGGAAACAAAATTCTAAATAAACCTCTAATAAACTTTTCCCTGAGTCTGATTTATGTCATTACAGTCTGTACCAAACGAGAGTTAGTGCGTCATCAGCACGGGAAATCGTGTAACACACAGATTGGTAAACCTCTGAGGGAAAAAATAAAGCCACTAGATTCACCTTCTTATAAGGTTATCCAGAGGGCAAATCTTGAGCTCTCATTGGCTCCCCACCCCATTTGCTAGTTCTTCCCGTGCTGTCAACGCACTAACTCTCATTTGGCACAGACTGTAGTGGGCTACCATTGGCCGCGAAGAGTTTTGGAGTGGACACCGTCCTATATGAGAAAGAGGGGACGTCCAAGTGTAACCTGGAGGGGAAGTGTCGTAAGTTTAGCGAAGGAGCAGAATCTTAAGAACAGAGATTGTGAAGAATGCAAGGATGGAATTAGGAATAAAGGCTAATCGCTGATGAGAGGAGAAACCCTTTAAAGGAAGTAATCGTACTGATACTTGTAATAAGCCAATGTCATTTGAAATATGATATTAATTCTCGTTGTGCGCAACCTGTAACGCCCCAGAGTTAGTTATTAATTCCCGTTCACTATTAGAACATCGTGGTCAAGCTCCTACACCGATAAAAATTAAGTCTTCCTTAAATTTAAACAAAAGATAAATTATTTTGCAGAATGCAACAATGCATAGTTAAGAAATAAAACGGTATTAAACTAGGAAAGAATAATATTTAGTTTAGTATAATGTAATATTGAATTTTCAGAGTAAAAACTCCAGTTCTCAATTAAAAAAATAAATTAAAAAGTTTGTGCTCTGTTGAAGAGACCGTGGAATATTTATCAGTCTATGTCCATAGGGTTGTGCAAGTGTGTCCTCAGGATATATCTTTAGGGCTTTTAGAAGGACCTCTTCAATTTGTAAGAGGTCCTTCAAAGCTAAAAAGACTTGAGATAGTTCGGTTCATTTTTGAAAACTCCTTTTGGGCAGTTTGCTCTTGAAATACGACCTCACTTCAACATGATATAACTTCAACTTAGAAAGACATCTCAGCAATATTAAATACACACGGTTAAAAAAAAAAAAAAGTGGTCGTGGCGTTTGTACTAATGATAAATTACAATTATAATAACCTCTGCGGCGCGACAGCTGCCGAGGTCCTGGGCTGATCAGACTCCTCTTTTAATGCCTTCATTTACTTTAATGATGGGTCACACATGACTCCAGCCGTATTATCTGGTTAACGAGACTGGTGATTGATACATGAGAAACACATTACTCTAAGATTTTGTCTTGGAGTACTTGCACCCAACTATTATCACAGATTTGTGAAAGAACTTGCTCACTGTTATTAGGGAAACATACAGCCCACGGGCTACAATACGGCCAACAAGACTAGTTTTAGGTAAGGAAGTGTTGGGGGGGGGGGGGATTNGCACTCAACACACTCATCGAGTCTACATGAGAGAATGAAGTTCATTCTCCACTTTATTCTCTCATGTAGACTCGATGAGTGTGTTGAGTGCTACGAGAGACTTCGACTCTGCTGAAGATGGCGTTTAGCCGAAACCGGTCCAGTGATCTCCAGATCAAGCAAGTATCGACGGTAGGGATATCCTCATTCGATATATATATATATATATATATACCACACTACTAATTTAGTAAATTTATACATCTGGGTAAGTTCAATATAATTCATAAGTTTAAGTTAATGAAAACTAGCTACTCTAGTTCTTCCCAAATAGGTAATGATGATTGCAGATGGCTCGGTCCCTGGTTCAAAAAAAATAAATAGAATAAAAATAAATAGAAATAGTAATCCATGGAATTATAAATTAAAAATAGTTTAATTGAAATACATATTTGTAGATATGTAATTTATAAAGATGAAAAGAACAGGTAAAATAACAACATGTAAAATCATATATTTGTGGATATTTTATCAACATGGATATTTTTAGTACGAATAAAAATTAAATTAGAAACACAACAACTTTAATTATTAACCGGTATTGTATTCCATTCACTGAATATATTGTAATAACATCTGCAATAATTATTAATACAATTATGAATTTTGTACTTGTTTATATAATGAGTAGAGTCACTTCATAAAAGACTATATAACTAACTTTATTGTCCAAGTCAAAGCTTGCTTTGTAAAATAATGCAGTTAAAAATATTGATTGAAATTTTATACAGTTATAAGTAGTAAATAACACAATTTCTTGTTCAATGTTCAATTAATCATTACATGGGCATAAGCTATAAATACAGTCTGGTTTTGATTGCCTAGTCATCGACAATGATATATTTATATCCTGATATAAATATATATGACAGAATATTTCATAAACTGATCATATGTTTTTAAAATATTCTCTATAAAATGATTTATTTTATCACTAATCATCAGTATATAAAATATTCACTATAGAAGTATTTAATGTTAAGAGAGAGGGCGAGATGTAATTTCACCTCAATTATATTTTGCCCATTATATAGATCAGTGTGTGGTTGCAATTGCGATCCAGGTGTTTCATATGCACTTATGAAACAGCTGTGAGAAATTAAGCAAATGCGATGGATGCAATTTATATTGGCTAAGGACCGGCCTTCAAATTTAAACTCAAGAATTATACTATCTCTATGTATGAGAATATTCGATACAGTAACAACCAAATATTTTATTAGCTTTAGGTTAAGTCGAAAATCTATCCTCGTACAAGTACTGGACAGATTGGGCAAACAATCTGTTTGAACCTTGCAATTAGTCCTTATTTTAGGCTTAGACCCATTTTTGTGTGGAGAATGGAGAATTCTATCTACTTCACACATCAGCAGGACAGGACAGTTGTTTTAAACCGCAGAAATTATACAAAACCGCGCGGACTAAGAAGCCAGATTCGCCAAGAGTGGCGTACATACTACTAAACTGCTCCGCGTCTCAATTCGCGCGGTTTCGTTTGTTACTGCGGTTTAAAAAAACCTGTTCTGCCCTGACCTGCGTCACCTGCGTCTCAATGTGCGCCTGGGTTTATCCTCAGAACAATTCGCAGTAATAATAAAATAAATAACATAAAACATAATTCGCAGATTTAGTCCTAACCACAGATTTTATTACTATTATTTTAATTTTTACATCTAAAACTTTATCAGTCCATTTTTTTTTCTTTATTTTTCAATCTGTAATGCATTGATGATAAATTCCTATAAACTATAAGAACCTAAAACCTAATACGGTTTAAATTATTCACAAACATAATAAAAGCATTCGTTTCATATTTATTAAATTGATAATCACTTACATCACATTTTAATTATAAAGTTAGTAACGTAATAAAATGTTATAATTAAAAGAAAATAATAAAAGACTCAGAAAGACAATAAGCAAGAAATAATAATAAAATCGTCAAATATTTGTTTGTTAAAACAATTATAATTATTCGAAGGTTCGTAAATACCTACGTCAAATTGTTTTCAGTAAGTACTTTGATTAACAAAAAAGAAATGTAAATGCGTCAAAAAAATCAAGTACCATGATACTTATCTATATACGTGACAGCTTGTGTCAACAATCAATGAAGCGGGTTAATTTATTATATTTAGCTTCTTTTTATTACTATATAGTTACGTTCTTAAACATACTCTTCGTCTCTTGAATAGATATAGAATTAATAAATTTTGCACATCCATTTTACTCTGAGAAGTTAGTTTAGGGCAATTTATTGAAGTGAACATTTCGGTTTGATGCCCTACCCTAACACATATAGTTTGAAGGTTCAGGTAATGAACGTTTAATTGAATAAAAAGAAGGTTTTGAATGTTTTCAAGGCTTAACTTGACGTAGACAACTCTAATCTAACTATAGTATCAGCAGAATAATAATTATTTATGACTGCAATTTAACCATGTACAACTATTCCCTGTTTTAATTTATAAATAAACTTAGTTTCATTGGTTATTAAAAATTCAGAACCAGTTAGATTAAAAAAACCATAATTGTTGATCACCCAAGAAGACTACAATTTTTTTATTTTAAAAATAGAAAAATTGTTTGCTTGAACACTTGTCAAGACAAAAATAACTTATTTGCCTTATCATCTAGATTGTTTTGTATTCCAATCTATTTATAAAATTACAATTTTAAATTTTTTTACAAACGTCATAGAAAGTTATTTTTTTCGAGGAGGACATAAGTGAGACGGAGTTAAAGAAAAAAACCTGTCAATTTTAATTCTTAAGCAAGTGTTTGGCATCAGAAGCGTACATTTATTGTCTGAAAGCTTAAATTAGCAACGTGCTTGAGTACGTTCGACATCAAAATAAATTACTCACAACTGTTGTACAATAACCCAATGACGCAGCATAAAGTTGCCACACCAAAATTTTCCATTGTATTTTGAGGGGTTTGGTAAAGGGGAGGAATGTTTGTTTTTATAAGTAACTATGGCACAATGTCATCCTTTATGAGACCCAAACCCGTCAAAGTTTCTTGACCATGCGATTTATCATTCAAAATTTAGAGAGGGGTGACAAAAGACAGACAAACTTCAAAAATGATCAAATATGAAGTAAAACTACATAAATTATTACGGTTAAACTGATGTTACCTCAAATAACCATGAGAAGAGCAACAAACATAATATTTCATGTTTATATAGACAGACATAGGTCAAATTATGCGTTTTTTATGTTTCTTCAACTGGATTTTTTTAAATGATCAAAAAATCTAAAATGATAATAATGTCATACAACTTTATCACACATTTATATTGGTAACATTAAGTCAAAGGAATAAGTATATATAAAATAAATAAGAATTTGAATTAGCAAGTACATTAAAGAAACAATACTTTATACAAAATTCAAATAAAGAGAACAGTTTCAATTCATCCAGTTATATTGACAACACGATGTTAATGAGCTCAGATATGGAGACTTTATAATTGCACAATCAGTGGCGGTCCTAGGACAAAATTTCTGGGGGGGCAAAAGCCCCCCATGTTTTGTGGGTTTAGTATACATTTTAATGTACCAGGAAGCAACACACGTGTATATTATATGTTGTTGCAGTCCTTTATTGGAGGGGGGTGGGTAAATCTCCGCGTCCAAGTAACAACAACTGTGTTCAGAACGTATTCATTAGAAAATGATATGCTGATGCTTACTGTAGTACAATATCTTACTGTAAGTCTTGGGCGTCGACTGCAGTTAATTATTGGGGGAGGGGGATTTAGGGGNAGGGGCCCTCCCTCGGAAAATTTTGAAAATATTGCCCCTCAAAACAGCGCTTTTATGCATTTCGAGGTGAAATTGAATATTTGATTTTTTTATTCCTGGGTGAGCTAATTTGGTTTCTGGAGGGGCCAAAGCCCCCTAGGATTGCCACTGTGCACAATACCAGAAACTGTGTCCAGAGATCAATAAAATAAATTTAGTATGACCGTTGGATAGTAACAAAAGTCCTGTCAGATGAATAATTCACAACTGATAATACGTCTTATTATATTTTATTGTAAAGTAAAGGGTCTGATTCAGAGGAATGATAATCAATTCCACAGTGCTGAGAAAGAGGCAAGCTTGTTAAGAAATGTGGAGCCAGCTCTTTGCAGCAGTGGATCTGTAAGAAATAAGAACTTGTAATAGAGTTTATTAACAATAACTATAATAGAGTGCAGGCTAGGACGGTGAAGGTTTTATTTAATAAAGTCAAGACGAGACGTGAGGTGACTACGTGTGGGAGGTGGCTGGGTGGTGGCTAGAGTGCTGGCGTGGAATAGTGAAATGTTGTATGATGTTGATGGCCCTGCAAAGGACAGTTTGACTCGGTTTGCTGGTCACGGACTCGGTGTGAAGGCATATCACGCGCCTCTTCGTCCCGAGGAATGCCTAAACCTTTATCCCCGTCCTTCAACGGCCTCCTGTACACTCTCCCCTTCAGTATTCATGGCCTAAACTCACTTGGCCGGCCCCGCGATCCACGCACAACTTGAACTTTAATCACAACCGGTACGCTTCAGAAAGAGAAACTGCCACCAAGTTTTAGAGTCAGCTAAGTACTGTGAGAAAACTTCAAATTTTCTAGGTCAAACGTTTTACGAGTGTCCTTAAAAGTTGTTTGCAGAAGTTAAAGAGGTGGTCTTTAGATCCTTCGTTTATCGCCTCAAAATTTATGGAATGATAAGAGCCAACGATAAAATATTTCTTCCAAAATAGGGAATTTATAGCTCAATTCAACTTACCGGATAAATTTTCGTCAACAGTTAATCTCTAAAGCCATCAAGATTAAGTGTAGTGTTACTGCGATCATAGTAATAGCATAATTATACACTTTTTCCTACTACTATAAAACCAGCTATTACATTAGTTATTAATATATTATATTATATTATTTTATTATATTCATTAATTTTATTTTCTTTTATTCTTTATTTTTTGTTCAAGGATTGTATATAAAATTAAAATATTAACAATAATAATGGAAAATTTAGAAAATGTTGATACAATAAAAAATTTAAATAGGAAAACCCAAAAATAAAATGAAGTAACATATTTAAACTATGTACATAGGTATTCTATAGTCTAAAGTTTACGAGCCAATATTCTTTTAACTCCATCACTTTTTTTTATTGTTGTACACCAATCTCTTGTAAGAAACATCTTGTTTTTTGGCAATAAACTTTCTTATCTTATAATGTATCACACCTTAAAGTAAAAATATTATTATGAATTTATTTGAGGTATTTTATTACCTTAACTTAAACTTTTGTATTTGTTATTAATGTCAATGCTTCGATACTAAACCGGTGAAATCCAATCAATTAAAATTATACGACATATTAATTGGATTGATCTACGACTTTTCTAAATTAAAGGAGTTGCTTCTTTCTCTAAAGCGTAATATTCAATCTAAATTGTTTATTTTGATCTTGAATCGTATGATCTTAAATTTGATTAAAACCTTGACTATAAATACTAAAAAAATAAATATATTAATTGATGTAATATTAATAGTTTTTTTAAAATAATAGAGGAAGATCCAAAATATTATTATTCAGCAAAACTAGGCATTATTTATTTATTTACAATTTTTTTTAATTGGTACCGAAGGTCATAATGAAACATCTGATTCTTTACTCTTACCTCATTGCAGAATTCAACGAATAAGAATTTACTCTTTTTTCTATTTTTAGCATATATTCCGACCAATTAATTTTTTTTTAATTTGCTTTATACATGTATTTTTATTTTATTAAATTTAAATATCACAAAATAATCGAAAGCAATAATATGATTCTTTTAGATTAATACGTGTGATTAAAAAACATACCATTTTTAAAAAAGTAAAAAAAAAAAAAATCGTAACTAAATTTAAAACACTTTCTGAAAAAAAACTCTCATTGATAAATTTGATAAGAATAAACATTTAATAAGAACAAAACAATGAATTGACGTCGTCAAAACAAAAAAAAATATTTGAGTTTACCAGTTCACTACGTTTTTGCGAATTGCGCTTACGCACATTAAATTGTTATCTTCTTTATATTTGTGTGGGTCAAAAAGTTCACCAGTATTTCAAATTTCAACTTTTTAGCTTAATTGGTTCGGGAGATATGAACCAACGAGCGACGGATAGACAGACACATCACTGCTT
This sequence comes from Gerris buenoi, assembly GCA_001010745.2. Classification (NCBI taxonomy): domain Eukaryota; kingdom Metazoa; phylum Arthropoda; class Insecta; order Hemiptera; family Gerridae; genus Gerris; species Gerris buenoi. The sequence goes on from KZ651837.1 coordinate 156,600, forward strand.
ATATTATTTTTATTCACTGTTTATAGTTTATATTTTTCTGTATATACCTAAAGATAATAGTAAAATAAATTTTATTAATACAAACATTTTTAAAAACAAGTTTTTATACGTATTCTTCTCAGCAAACCCTTTCATTTGATACCCATATCATGTGCGCACTTAAAAAATAAGTAACCCCAAATCTTGGCCTGTCCACCAAATCAAATTTAAAATGACAACATTTAGCTAAACATGCATCATGCATTGTCATCCAAACTTAACGTGCATGCAAAATTCCAATTCCATCGTTTGAGGATAACTCCTTTTTAATTAAGTTGCAAGATTTGACCCGAACATGCAAACATTGCAAGTTAAATAAAAGCTTGTAAAAAGTCAACTTTACTTAAATCTCATACAATGTTTTTACTTTATTTAATTATTCAGTATTTAGAACAGACAGCATTTATTTAGGGACTTTTGTGTTTCTCTTCTTTTTAAAAATGTACAACCTGTTTAATATGTTGATGACCGTGCTCATTAAAAATCTTTGACAGATTGAAAAGTTCTTTGTCTGTTCCTTAAGCATAGAATTTCATGCAGAATGTATAATAAGGTGTTACAGTCAAGGACAGTTCAAGTTTTTTTTAGTGTGTTAAGGTTGACCTAATTCTCAAATTTAGTGTGAACAGTTTTGGTTACCTGATCTCGGATTGTTTTTTTGTTGTTGTGTTGGTCAATAAGATAAATGGCCGGTAGTTTTCACTTAGGTTTAATAGATTACAGAATCGTAATTTTAAACAACCTTACACAATGAAACCTTGCTTACATAATGCATATATACATTCTTTTTTTGCTTCCGGAAGCATTGTCATCATTTTAAACAACGATTTATTTTGCCTTATTTCAAACATTCATGGACAGAAATCCAAATCCGACATCAGGGAACATTTTTGGATAAATTTGGCAAAATTTCTTAAAAACTGCTCCGACTTTTTTTTAAAACTAGCTGTCGGTGAACTTCCTACTGCCTAATAAACATTAATAACATAATAAATGTACAGCTCCTACCTTTGAAAAACCTTATAAATAGTTTTTAGTATAATAATTTGGCCCTAATATGAAAAATGTAAACTACAATTTGCAATATTATACTTGTAAAATACAGACAGACAAACAATAATGTTTGTTTATATAGATATTTAAAATGTGGTATATTTAAATACAAATTTAACAATGTAAGTAATTTCACCGGGAAAAATCTAGTTCGGGTATAGTGCCTCGCCGGGGAGAAATTATTTACACAATAAAATTCGATAATATAACAATAACTGTTAAATGCAATCTCGAAAACGCGAAAGAACTAGTAAAATAAAAACACTGGACCAAGCTCTATACTATTAAAAGTTTAGTAAGACTTGTATTGGACAGATTTTTAAATTTCATATTTATAATTACATGCAATTATTGTTTTTAGCCGAATAAGCAAAAATTACAGCTGCAATAATTTGCCTATGTACATCAGGGAGTGATATTCCGAATATAAGGCGCTTAAGTTATACTATTCATGCAATACTCTTAAAGTATTTCTTAGTAACTATTCACAAAGAACTTAGAAACTAATTTAATTCAGTTCTTAAGAACATATAATATTTTTTAAGATATAAATTTATATTTTTATTTCCCTTATACGCAGCAAATTATATAAAGGAAGTATTATTATAGCGAGAACATTGAATTTTGATGGATTTACACGTTTTGAGGTCCCGTGAGTCCAAACAAGGTGGTTTTTAAAAAGTGTCTGTCTGTCGTAGGTGCAGAAGCATGAACTACAACACTGGACCGATTTTGATGAATGTTCTGAAAAATCATACCCCGAGGCGAAATCGAGAAATAAATTTTAGCTCCAAAGTTAGTGGCACTATACCTAAAAAAAATTGAAAGAAATATTATATCTTGAAAATAGTTCAAACGAAAAAATCTAGTTTCCGAGATATAGATGAAAATAACTCTGACATTTTGAAAATCAAAACAAAAAGTTAACAGTCACTTGTTGATAACTTTTTTAATAATAGAAGTATGTTTAAAAATAAATAAATAAAATGAGATATGTTAAATACAGTGTCTGTATTGTGTGAAAGTTTGGATCGAAAAATAACCGATTTTTTTTATTTAATGCGGAAATTAGTTGATTAAAGATGTTTATTTGTTCATTTTATTTATTCTTATTTTTATTTATTTTTACTTTCTCATATAAAGAGAAAGTATTGTGATGGCGCGAAAATTCGATTTTGAGATTTTGATGGATTTATACGTTTTGAGGTCCCCTGAGTCCAAAAAAGTGGTTTTTAAAAAATGTCTGTCCGTCGTCTCTCTGTCGTCTGTGCAGATGCCTGGAGCCTAAACTACTGAGCCGACTTTGACGAAATTTGGCATACACGTTCAGAAAAATCATAACCCGAGGCGAAATCGAGAAATAAATTTTAACTCCAAATTTGAGGGCGCTACCCCCCAAAAACTCTGAAAAAACACGAAAAAAAAATTATTTCTCGAAAACGGTTCCGACGATTTTGATTAAAAAATTCTAAAATGTAGTCAATTTAAATACGAATCTAATGATATAAGCCGTTTTCCAGGGAAAAATCTAGTTCCTAAGATTATAGCTTAAAACGAGGATGGAGAGAGCCCGGATTCAATTCCCCGCCCGGGAGAAGTTATTTTTATGATATTTTTGATGAAATTTCCAATAGTAATTAAATGTACATATATGAGAAAGTTTGTCTGAGTTGTCTCGGACCGATTTTTTATTTATGTTATATTTATTTTTATTTTTTTTAGGAGAATAATTTTTTTTGTTGAAAATTATAAAATTGGTTTTAATATTAAGAAGAAGAAGAAAAATCTAAATAGCATAAATTTACCTATTATGTATATTTTATCTATTTGGCTTCCTTAAATAATCTAGATTGCTGAAATTTTCCAATGCAACTAATATTATATTAAAGGCCCTATCTATATCATTGACATAAAAAAAATATTTATAGATTATAGATTATAAATATTATAGATCGCTCACACCTTTTTCAATATAGCGTGTTCAGAGGAGCATGGTCAATTATGTTTGTTCACATCAGCGGAAAATATAGTGAATACTAAAAAGATAAGGTTACATTAAAGGGTGTATATCACTATAATAGAAACCATCTATCACTAAAATATCTATCAGTAGATTGTGCAGTTGCTGAACTATAACAATATATAGAGTATTGCGTAAGGTTCTGAGAATATAGAGATATTTTCTCGGAACCATTTGACTCAGTTATTTACGAGTCCTAATTCTCAGTGGAGTTGGTTGAGAGTATACGAGGGAGAGGATATCTATTTCGATTTGAAGGAATGAACCTTAAGGGATCTAGGCTGAAGTTAGCTCAATACCGAGTCCCTTCAAACCCTTGGCTCAATATCAAACCCTCTTCAAGTATCTGAGATGAAGGGCCCTAGTGTATTTCCACCGTACGGCGGATAATAGTTCTCAGGAATCATTCCTTTCAAATCCTCATCGACTATAAGGAAATCTTAAAAGCAATCAAGAAAACTCACACTTGACTCTGTGTATCCTAAAAACCCTAGTGGTAAAATCGATTTGTTTCGACAACTCGCAAATAAATGTCACTGATATAAAACAACTCTCTTCCAGATTTGCGTTAAAACAGATGGCACAAACTAAAAGACATTTTCCATTTAAAATTCAACTTTTCAACCGAACAATTTGACGTTCCATTATATTTACAAAATGAAATCTTGGGATTTTAAAACTAAATATAATTAGGATAAAATACCAAATAGTCCAGTAATATTAGGCAAAAAAAGGGTGTTCCTTCGGAATAATTTTAAGCCACGATTTTTTTTCACAGAGAGCTTTGTTATGTCATTGCAAATAATACCTGATAAGTCCCCAACTTTTTTATGTACGCTTCCCTCTTTTTTAGAGGGGGGAGGAGGGGGGTAAAATTTGAAGGACTTTAGCTAAGCAAGTGGGGTATCATTTTCTATGCATTTTTTTTACGCTGAATCGATTAAAACAAGAATCAAGTCGATAAGACCTACAGTTTGGAAGATATAAGGGGTTTTATGTATAAAACAACTCAAATATTTTAATGTAATAAGACAAATTTTTTTTTAGCCAATTGGAATCTTTTAGGAAGGTCCCTGGAGAAAAAATCGAAAATTAATTTCTTGTGATAACCCTAGGTGTACATTAAAATATTTGATTTTTTTTATACATAAAACCCCTTATATCTTCCAAACTATAGGTCGTATCGACTTGATTCTTGTTTTAATCGATTCAGCGTAAAAAAAAATGCATAGAAAATGATACTCCACTTGCTTAGCTAAAGTCCTTTAAATTTTACCCCCCTCCTCCCCCTCTAAAAAAGAGGGAAGCGTACATAAAAAAGTTGGGGACTTTTCAGGTATTATTTGCAATGGCATAAAAAAGCTCTCTGTGAAAAAAAAAAAATCATGGCTTAAAATTATTCCGAAGAAAAAACCTATATTGACTAGACTAAAAATAAATATTTACAATTTGTTTATAATTGACAAAGGCGATAACTAAATTAATCATTAAATTATATTTGTCCTAAAATGTTAAGTATTTCCTTAACTTAATATTAAAAGCAGGAAAAAATACCTTTTTTTGAAAGTATCATACATATTACGTTTGAAGAATGACGTTGAAACGTTTGCATATTTGAAATAGTTGGTGACAACGTAAAAAAAACAACTTGATAATGATAACTCATTATATAAATGATTTTACTGTCCGGAATGACGCAAAAGTCTACGATATATATCTTCTATAATATATAATCAGTTCTTTTATTATAGACTTTTAAATAGGAAATGATAATTCACTGACGTCAATTTTTATATCATCACTAAGGATCTATCAATAGAAAATTAAATTTCTATTCAGCGATTTATGTTGGTTGAAAACATTGAAAAAGTAAACATTTTGAATTGATAGCAAAAGTGCACCTAAACTGTAGTTCAATATTTATTGCTTCCGATTCTTTCGGTAAGAGTAAACAAGCTATGTTTGTTCAAAGGAACAAGTCATATTCGGAGATTCTCCGAATTAAAATCCATAGAAGAGAAACAAGTAAGGCGCGCTTCACGTAAGTACGTGAGGCGATAATCGCCGGTTTCTGTACAATTAAGTTTAAATATTAAGTGTAATAGTTGCATATTCTTTTTCTACACTTCAAGACCTTTAAATTAATGTATAACATGCCATGGTAACTAAAAACTTTTTTTTA
>KZ651837.1:164173-174408 GCA_001010745.2 Gerris buenoi
TATTTATATATATATATATATTTAATTTAGGTCAGTTTATAGCAACACTGACCAACTAAGAAAGGATGAATGAAGTTACAAAAGGATTTAGCTCGGAATTGCAACCAATTTTCTGAGGATTTGAGGTCTCAAACCATGATTTGGGTTTTGGTTGAAAAGCCCCACTTACTCTGCTCTATACCCCTAAGTTTCATTGCTTGCCCTCTTTATAGAAGCAATTAGCCTTAATCTAATTAGAACCACATTACTCTAATTAGCTATAAACCTCTTCTTCAACTCAAATTACATTAAGAATAAATGAATAAAATCTACTCCCTATAACATTGAATGACGAATAACAAATAATTAAATACTATAATCGCTCATTAAAATCGTCTGCATGCATTTAATTCCATTTATAATTATTCAAAATCTTCACATATTATAAATATCAGTGACATCAAATTCAATATGTCCTCTAAAAATTTCAACGTTCCGTAGTATGAGTACTACCAAAAACTTAAAAATTGAATGTCCTCTACGTGAACCATCTTTCCATATGATTAAGATAATACCCTAGGGACCATTAGAATAGCGCTGAAAAGGTCCTGTAATGAAATCCTTAATCATAACAATTTATATTTCAAAGGCGCAGAATTACTGCGACATATTGAATACATGCAAAATATATAGCGATTGATTCCTCCGTCTTTTAGTGATTTATCTAAATCTATTAAGTCCCATCAGGACTGCTACGAATATTAGTCTTCTATAAATATGTCCTGAAAAAGATTGTTGATTAAAAGGTTTCTGCTCTTACACTTATGATTATTTTATTGAGAATGTCCACTTCTTGCAGCAAGTTTTATTTATTAGTTTTCGGTACACATTTTAAATCTTTTAATCTGTCAGTTACTTATCATCTTGTCGCCCTCCTTTCCAGATTGGAATTTGGAAATCAAGCAGTATACGATGTTTATTCGGCCAGTTATGACCTATAGATCGGAAACATTGAATATTGACTATGTCAGCTATCAATGGGACTTAATTACGAATTATTTGCGAGGTATAAGAGAGACAGAGAGAGAGAGAGGAGGGGATGGAGAATAAAATCTAATAGAGAAATACAACGGATCTCAGGGGTGAAGTTGGAAGAAATGGTAAGATATTTAAGGTCTAATGTACGTGTTGGCTCACGTGAGGAATTAAGTAAATCGGCACGGTACTCAAATTATTACGTCTAACATACATAACACAACTATACAATTTGAGGTCCTTGTTAAATACAATTGTCTAATGAATTACTGAAAGAATGAACATATAAAAACTAAAGAGCCAGATAGGTAGAGCTATATGGTTGGTTTCTCAAACTAACAATAAGTATAAAAATTAATCAAAAAAATTGATTTACTACGTCATATTGATGACTGATTCCTTAAATGTAAAAGTCTATCTGAGATAGACTGACAGAGATTGTATATGTAGGTAGAAATATTTTACTTTATTATTAATTTAACTATTAATTTATTTTTTATATTGCCTTTTATTACTCTATAAACTAATTTAATTTCAAAAAGAGCGTTGTATAGAACTGCACATTAGTTTAAAACGCTTGTATATAGACAATATACTACAGTAGAAGGCTAGTATCTGTTTTAAGTTGAGTTAGTGTTCTCTTATTTTATATTATTAATGTTATTTACCCTCGAAAATCAATCAGAAGAGTAGTAACTATAAACCGTATGCTCTGGCACAAAATACTTCAAACAAAATGCTCATTATGCTGGCGAATAACAAACAAAGGCATTATTAAAACGCAATCTAGGTTGAGTGTGAAGCCTGAGGGCTGACTACATCTCTCACTAAACAATAACAAAGCTAATCACATTGGTTCAAACCAACTTTACAAACAAGGGCTCTCATTACAAATGTTCAAACTTTGTATGCTCTAATAGAAGTGTACTAAGTAACGCAATTTGTTTTCAAATCAATACTTACTTACTTCNACAATTATACAGATACATACAGACACTTATACAGATACAATTATTCAGACTTATATAGACACTTACATACAGACAATTATACAGATACATACAGACACTTTTCTTTATATATTATATAGAATATAGATGATATCAGAGCTCCCAGCGGACCAAATGGTAATAAATAGTAATTAATTTTTCACACGGATACATATATTATATCAATTAGGCAAATTTATACAGATTTTATCTTCATGGATAAACATTTAAATGTTGATATGTTGATTCAATACCAAAAAAACAAAAAAAAAACATATTTATGATGCAATGTCATTCCATGAAATGGAGAAGTTTTTACTTTTTGCTTATTTTATGCTCTGAATGAAACTATTAATTTCATCTTTGCAGGATGTATTGCTTATTTTCTCTGTGGATTTAACTCACAAACATTTTAGCACTGGCGTAACTATGGGCCCGCCAAATCCAACTATATATTGCGGCCTCCAAATCCAAAAAAAAGTTGTTACTTATTTCTAAATAAAATAATTGTACAGTATATAATANCCTATTAGAAAATATAAAGATTTGAAATAATTTGGAAAATAAAAAAAGTACTTTATTAGAAAATATTACAAATAATAAATATATACATGACTCGAATTTATATTTAACAATAGTAACCATTTATTTAGGGCTGTACATCTTCATCTGATGATGACACAGATGGTTTCACATCCTCTGTCAAACAGGGTTTTACTTCACTACTGGAAGATAGTATAACGACAGAGTTTCTTTGCCGATTTGGTTCCTCGTTTATTTTAACCGAATGTCTGTGAAGATTTCCCAAACTAGCTTCAAATAACACGTCGTTAATTGCCTTTTCAGCGAATAGTCTTTGTTGATTGTCGAGAGAACGTAATTTTTCACCCCAAACTTTTGCAATGGTTGGAACGGTGTCTTTCAACTTGTCGGCACATCTGCAAGGCGGTGAGGAAAGTTCTTTTTGCTGAGAGAGGTGTTCTAATAATTTCTGCTTCTTGATAGCAGGAAGAGAGGAAACAGTCGGTGATCTTGATAATATCGGCGATTGTAAACGAGATGTATTCGGAGGTTCTGACATGTACTTTTCAATAAGGCTGCTGTCAGTTGAACTTTGTGATCCATCATCTCGATTATTCTAGAATAAAAAGAGAGAGCGTGAAAACTCACAAATAACTCTAAACTTATAACAATTATTAAATATAAATATTGTAGCTAGAGATGTTAGATATTGCTTTATAAAAAGATTCAGTACTACTATTGCTTTAGGTATTAATAAATACCTTAAAAATGTTATCAGTATAGCATCTACAAAAAGAATCATTTATCTAGAATTTAGATGGTTGATATTCAAAGGTAAAACTTGAATTAGTAGAATTTTATAAACATCTTATCTTATTTAGTAGACGGAAAACCCTGTAGATTATTTTGAAAGCAGCACGTTTCAATTTAAAATTAATACGTTTCTGATCAGGGATTCATTTTATTATGTATTCAATTGTGATGTGAAAAATAGTAGTGCACTTTAATTGTTTGTAAATAGAAGTATTAGTGTACTTTTCTTGTACACTAAATCAATCCAAGATCAATATGTTCAATAATGCATCCATTATTCTCTCGTACGAGTATATTATATAAGTAGGTTCTCAACGTGAAAAAAATATAATACATAAACTTTATAATACGTTTAAAATAATTTAATGTATTTTAAGCTGTTTGGTAAGGTCAATTTACTTTGTAAATAATAGAGTAATAAGAAATCTGCATCAATAAATATTATATCAGTCAATTCGACTACACTGATGGGATAAAAAATATAATTTTATTGACATTTGTTTTGTTTACAATTAAAATCTGAAACTACAACGTGGAATTATAATAAGTAGCTAATGTATTTCTGAATATTAGACATATTCAATTTACTAACCTCGTGGTTGTGGTCAGGTTGCTCGCAGTCCTGGAGGAACTTAAGAGCGTGGAAGACCCATGAGGTAGGTCGGTACACTTCGTCTGGACTACATCCCGACCTTATAGACGCAACTATTTTGTTCAAATCTTTCCTGTAGTTGGATCTCAGAGTGTTTATCTTTCTTCTCACATCGCCATGATTTGCTCTCGGCTTGATCTTCCGATAAACGTTGGTCATTACATCCAGAGCTATACTTCGTTTAGCTTTGTTCTTATAAGCCGGGTGTTTGGGATTCCAAAGTTCCGGTAGAGATTGATAAACATCGATGAAATTCTGGAGGAATATGATGTTCTTGGAATCGTCTTCTTCCGGATAAGATTCGGTTAGAACGACTTCGCACTCGGGAAGAACACTCATGTCGACACAACCTTCCATGGCGACTCCGTAGTCCCTACTAAGTAATGATGGAGTATTGACGCAAGCGCCCTCTCTCGATCATTAATAATGACAGTTCCCCCTCCATCCACTAGAACCGACCCTCCGACCGCAGGCTACCAGATCTACTTCATTACCTCTTCAATACTACCCAACATTTAAAACTTCCGCATCTTTTACATTCAAACTCCTAAAACTATGTCATTACACACAAAATTAACTATTTCTTTTCTTCAAAATTATAAAAATATATATTTTCTTCAATAAATATTATACAAATTTAAATCAGATAACACCAAATTTAAATTTATTCATTCCATAAAAAGCCTCTATAAAGTACATATACATTAAGTTAGTAATAAAAATAAAATGAATCATTTTAGGATTATCAACACACAAAAGAAAAAGTAATAAACTATCTACAGAATATACCTCTTATCTTATTTTTTTAAATATCCCAATTTATCATTTGTATAGCAATATTAAAAACTAAATATAGAAACTGATTCAAACATTTTATAGTGATTTTATTTATGTGCCTGTTCTAAGATATTCCTCGACATTATTATTCCTTCTTATTTTTTGTTTCTCTGCCCAAATCAGTCAATTTATTTAATTACCTAATTCTTTATGATTAAATCGATTTTTATTTTTCTATAATAATATTTAAAATGCACATACGGATATGTATCTATGTAGTGCATATTATTAATGAAAATTTAACTATTTATGAGTTTATTTCTAAACTTCATACAATATGTAAATATTAAATAAAGACAATAGTGCTTTATTACTTTTATCTCATCCATTTTTATTTTAATTTGTCATGTATGTAGCATTTATTTAGATAAAAAATATTATTATTCATTATTATGCTAATTTTTATTATAATGGCTGTTGGAGACCAACAGTTGTTCTTTATTTACTTTATTATTTATGTTTTTTATTATTTTGTAAAAAATGGCAATTTTAGCAACAAACGAACATATCACTTCTACATTTTAAACTCATTTCTTCGTTAACGTAAATAACGTAAGATTCGCAAGAAACCACGATGCAACCTCCTCCTTTTCTTCGAATGTGTTCGGAAAAGGCATCACTTTCACTGGAATTCGAACACATATGNTTTCTTAGGATCTTGGATTGGAGGGATTGGATGCGGTAGGAATTGGAAGGTTTGGTGCAACCCCAGAGTTCTATGCCATATGTCCATATTGGTTTTATTATAGTGTTGTAGATGAGTATTTTGTTTTGCATGTTGAGTTTAGATGTATTGTGTAGGAGTCTGTGTAGAAGTTTATAGCGTGTATTGCATGTTTGACGTTTATGTTTAGTGTGATGTGCCCATGTTAAACGACGATCTAAGAGTAGACCCAGGTAGCGGACGGAACTGGAATGAGGAATAAGGATTTGGTTAAGGGTTACAGGTTCACATATGCCGTGCTTTAAGGCGAAAGTCACGTGAGAGCTTTTTGTTTCATTAACCTTGATCCGCCATTTCTTGAACCAGGTTTCAAGAAGAAAAAGGTGTTGTTGAACATGATCAGAGGCTATACGTGGGGACTTATGTACGGATAGGATGCACTTATCGTCGGCAAAGGAAGCAAAAACTGTTGAGGGATGCAGAGGAACGTCGGAAGTATAGATGGAATAGAGGATAGGACCTAAAATGCTACCCTGGGGCACTCCAGCTTTTATAGGAAATATGGAAGAAGTTGAGGAGTTGTAAGAGACTTGGAAGGAACGATTTTCCAGGAAGGATTTTAGGATGAGGTAATAGGTGAAAGGAAGGATACTCTTGAGCTTCCAAAGTAAGCCGACATGCCATACCCTGTCAAAAGCCTGGGCTTCATCTAAGAAGACAGCCGAACAATACTTTTTCTGCTCAAGAGCAGAGGAAATTATATCCACTACTCTGTGGCACTGTTGGACGGTGGAATGAAGGGAACGGAAGCCAAGCTGGTGATCTGGAATAATTTTGAATAATTTTTAAAGTTGAAATGATCGCGATTATATTACATTCAAATGCAAGTATTATGCTCGCGGTAAGTTTTGTATCTTTGAGTTGGATCGTGTACAGTGAACACCATATTGCTCTGATAGTGATTGGCTACTGTGTACATTTATATGTACAAGCCACTGAAAGTGAGTCGGGAAGATCGTGGAGATGGTGAATAAAAGTAATCTCAACAATAGTCAGACTCATGAAGGTGCAAATTTATTACGCGATATAAAATTCCAATTAGTAAGTGGCAAGTGGATGTGGACAATACTAATATTATACCTGTATATTTCCGATTCCCTTTGGAGTCGAATACCTATTATCGTTGATTGGGGGAGCATTAAAAAGCAAGTTACATCTAGAAAAGCAATTTCAGTGCAGAAAGGTTTGCTATTACTTGAGCTGCTTGGGTACCGAAAATTTCTATTGAATTAGCTTACGCAGTATCTGTTTCGGGTATCAGCAGGCAATTAGTGGTACTATTCCCAAAATTCTATTTCAATTTCAATCATGTCCTCGGTGATCGCCAAGTGAAGTAGCTACGGCATTGTGGCCCTCGCACAAAAAAATTGACCATCGACACGCCGCGCCGGTACAAGATAGATGCCATCGACATTGGTACAAGGATAGTATTCATGTTATTATATTTTTTTGTTTTGGGTTTGGGGCCCATTGGTACCAGGCACGCAATGCAGGTCCATAGTTTACATACGCCTCTGTATCGCCGTATGATACGGTCTCGTGTCTCGTCCAGACTGTCATAATCTTTGTATAATTTTAATGCACAACACTCAAATAATAAAAATATCGCAATCATGATCATAGGCGGATTATACCCATTCTAGTCATATTTTAGGCAAGTTTATAATAAAAATTATACGCCTAAAGAATATTAGAATTTAACTACACAGTACACAGTACACAGTACACAGTACACAGTACACAGTACACAGTATAGCCCTAATATAAGTTTGTTTGAAATATAACGAAAGCATTTGAAAGCGAAAACAACATAAAGAAAGATAAGATTCAAAGCAGGTTCATTATAATTGCATTCTGGGTTTTGTTGTGGAATGAGATGTTTCTCTTCGTGATATGATTGAAACAGAGCCGAGCGGCTTGAAGGGAAATGAACACGATGAACATAGCGAAGCCAAATTAGTAACATTCTGTATGGCTTCCCCCACTTCCTTCCTCTTCCCTTGATCATTTTGTTTCTCTTTTGTTTAAGCACTCGATTACCTATTTATCTAGGGATCTCTCTATTTATAAATTTTCAGATCAAAATATTTTGGTTTTTAAGTGAAAGAGTTTTTTACTTAAGATATATTATAAATGTGAATTAACGAAAATTAACTTTAATTCAAGATGGGTACATACTTTGTACTTTGTGTTACAAACCTATAGTCTTCTTAATTACGCTATTATCACTACTTCTTTAGAATAGCAGAAAATAAAATTATTGTAGTTGGTATTATATTGTCTGTATAGTGGTGTTGAAATGATCTTTTTTTTTTTTTTTTTTTTATTTATTNCATTGGTACCAGGCACGCAATGCAGGTCCATAGTTTACATACGCCTCTGTATCGCCGTATGATACGGTCTCGTGTCTCGTCCAGACTGTCATAATCTTTGTAACACTCAAATAATAAAAATATCGCAATCATGATCATAGGCGGATTATACCCATTCGATAAGTGAGGAGACAGTGAAAATGTAAAGCAAATCGGTCCGAAACTCAAACAACATTTTCTCATGTACATGTTCATTTGTTCCTATTGATAATTCATTGAAATTTAATAATATCTCATTTGATTATAGTTCAGCATGTTTAGAAATGGTTTATCAAACAAAATGGTGGTTGTTTACATTTAGCTTTCAATTTTAGGCTAAATCAAATTTATTTCTATCGATATGTTGGAAACTAGATATTTCCATTAGTTCGACTTATATACTTAAATTCGTATTTAAATGGACACAATTTTAGAATCTTTTAATCAAAGTCTTCGAAACTGTTTACAAGATATAATTGTTTCAGTCTTTCGGGAGGTAGTGCACCCAAATTTAAAGCAAAAATTCAACCCTTTGAGATGCGGACTTTACCGGAAAACTAAGCTATTCATTACAAGATAAAATTACGAGTTATGTTAAAAATAGATTATTTCCACTCCCACAATATTATTTCTCCATATGTATGTATATCCTTAGCACATAAAATTGTAAAAATATAAAAGAAAACAAACTATGTTTAGTTACTTTCTTTTATAAAATTATTATATCTTTCATTCTTCCCCTTCGTTTCCTCTGTTAAAATGCTATAAATTATCTTTTATAATATTTGTCTTTTATAAATTGATAACTTTAATTTTAACTAAAAGGATATATAAGAGAATGTACATATACAATAACAAGAAAATATCATAGAAGTTATATTGGATTTCATTTCATATGTTTTCTTACTCATATCTTTGCATTACAACTGAGTCCTGAGTCATGATGGTCGGTAAAATTGCAATTAAATGCTGAAACCATAAAGATAAGACAACAAGATAATAATTATTTTATTCAAGTCTTGCATTCCAATTCATAGAATTAATAAAAATAACGACAGTTTTGATATGGTGAGGTTTTATAACTTTTTTTTTATTACCAACTAAAAACTGACCTTGGTTAAGTCAGTGTGTTCATGCTATCAGATTTTAAATATTTATATGTTCAGCTGTTTCATTTAATAACTAATATTTTTTTTCAAACGTAGTTTCCTTATGACTAGTTATCATTATAACTAGTGAAGAATAGAAGCAGCAACAAAAGAAATAAATGAGCGAATCTTAAAACAATAATATTGCATAGTTAAAAAATATTTCGTTTATATTCAAAAAATACTAATTATTAATTTTATAACTAAAACCAATTTATATCAGAGGCTATTAAAATGTATGATTTATTTTTGGTAGCATAAGTGGATATGTATATACTTATGTATTTATAGATAATTAATTAACCTATATATTTTTAGGTATAAATATATATTTCATATGTACTTAAAAAATAACTAACGATCAACTTTATTATTTCTATGGTTATTGACAGAAATATTTTTGGTCATAAACTATGAATTCTGAATAAGCAAGTTCAGGATCCAAGAAAAAAAGTCTGCCGCAGAAGAGTGCAGAAAGCTTTCTCACGTCATGTTTTTAATCGAATGGTGGCATAAAATTTGGATTGGTTTTGATTTCCAGTTGGGAGGGGGGGGTACATTTATTTGTATTTTTATTTAATGTATAAGGTGGCGCAGGCTGTTAAAGTTGAAATGGGATCAAATGTAGGCTTCTTCAACAAATTATCTAATTTTCATCAAAATCAGATGAGTATTTATGAAGATACAAAGGTAAAAAAATCGTAAGAATGCAAGAGAGAAAGTAATGGGCGTAAAGCATTGTTATTAAAATAGGAAAAACAATGGACCTAATATACAAATTTCATTAAGATTAGATTAGATGTTTTCAGATAGCGGGATACGCAAAAAATGTTGATAGACACACGAAATAAGACCGAAAATGATCCCTGATGTCTGAACGGATTTCTGTTTTGGCATTTTGGAAAATGTATAGTCTATTAAAATTCAATATAATCTATATTTTTTTTTTTCAGGAAAAATCTATTTTCAGTGATACAACTGAATATGATCCTTTTGAAAATCTGAACAGGTCATCTATGTAAACAACCACCAGTTATTGAGCTGAGCGAAGCGAAGCTCTTATACTACACTTTGCATTTTTTATGATTAATACTCCTCCTGAACGGCAGAACCGATCTGCACAAAATTTGGCATGGTCATAGTGACCAACCACAGGAAGGTATAAATCTGAAATGGTCCAAATCG
>KZ651837.1:193478-203741 GCA_001010745.2 Gerris buenoi
CCATTTGCGCCATACTCTTTAAGTAGTTGTTTAATTTAATTGCGTACTTATTAAAATACAATTTTACATCTTTCCCTACCCCCTCAAAAATTAGATTTAATTTTTTTTGGGGTTATGATATAAAACTGATCAAAACAGCCGAAATAACTGAGTAATATAAAATGATCAGATTATTCGAAAATAAAAATGATGACACAGAATCAAATTTCATTAGATTTTTTTTTTTTTTTAGGAGACAGGTGCTTTTGATAATGACAAAGTATTATGAAGTACTTTTGAGAAAAAAAAAATTAACGTCATTTTGTACAAATGAAGAAAAATTATAGCCTTACGCACATAAGTAGAAAGAAAAAATATATACATAAATCCCAAATTTCTTATTAAACAAGTTGAAATAAAGTTTAAATGTTATCAGAATTACTGGTGATATTGGGCAAGGTGTAGGAAGGTAAGTTAAGAAGGAAGGTAAGGCAAGGAGAGTTGAAGATGGCAGGTGTCTAGGACGGAATTATTGGGCACGTGCAGGAATCAAGGAGCACCTGTGCCTTTACCTTAGCACGAGAGTGCATCTGGCTTACCTGAGTATCTAGAGACAGGTGAAGCATCAAGACACTTATTAATACAACTCAACCGACTTCACATTAAATAAAAAAACAAGTTCTTTCTTAAAAAAAAAAAACAGTAAACAATTTATCATATTAATTCAATTTCAACATAAGATGATTTATTTTTTTGCAAAATATTCAGTAATAACACATAATGACTTTTTAAAATACTGTAAGTGTTTAATTATGGTGATATAAAACTTATATGCAATATATATAAATATTTAGAAATTAATATTAATATGATAATACGCTCTAAGTAGATAAATTAAAGTAAACTACATTAGGTATGATTTAATAAAAATTTAGATAATTAGTGTATGAGTCGTAATATTAAGGTGATAACTATGACTTTATTTTTAATAATTTATATATTATTGCAATAATGTACTCCATATTTCATATACGGGTTAATTAATAGGAAAATACAGTTCAGTTACCTATTTCACCACAAGAAAAACATTGAGCAGACTTGTATTGAATGAATTAAAAACAAAAAAGGGAAATGCTATCAGTTTATTCTCAAAAAAAAGTTGGAGAAGTCTCAGAAAACTTCTGATCTACGAAAATACTTATATCTTATAAATCCATCAAAATCTTAAAATCAAATGTTTGCGAACATTATCTTCTCTATAGTGTACCTATATGCCTATATACAATATAATGAGGTATACTATGAAAAAGTACAAACTGCTCTGACTTCGTGATAGATACTGATTATAAATTTTAAAAAATCTAATTTATTTATTTATAAATATTTTATAAAACAGGTGATTTTAGACTTTTATTTTGTTTAGGATGGCAGCCTCTTACATATAAAGTGAAAATAAATTTCTTGTGGTACGTGTGGGAGTATAAATTTTCTGAATATTTTTGTAACATCAAAATCGGTTTACCAGTTTAGAACTGCACTATCAACAGGTACATACATAATACATAAATTTAAATATTAACCCAAAAAATTTAAAAATCGATTCTTTTACGTCATCACAATACTTTCTACTAACATAAATAAGAAAAGGTAAATAGTTGCAGCTTGAAAGCAACAGATGTAAGACGGACGACAACGACAAGCCCAGTGTTAATAATTATAATAAAACACTAAACAACAGGAACCAAAAAATACAAACCTTAAAACTACAGGGCGGGTGTTTTTTCCATCCGGCAACAGGTGAAGGGAAAAATATTTAAATAGATGACGATGTTTTTATTATCAGGAACAAGAAATGAAAGAGAAGCGATCCCTTATTCTGTTATTACTTCGGTGTAAACGTGAAAGCCAGATGTTATATTTATTTTTTTAAAAAAAAGAGGAACAAGTTGACAATAGACTAGTTCTATCTAAGAATCCCTTTAGAATTGAATCAATTAGAAGATTTTTTTAAAAATTATTTTTCTTTGACTACCCGCATTTGATCTGATCCGGAACTAGACTTCTTTTACACCTGTCCTTTCTCCGTTCTTCATTTCACCCGGGCTATCCTAAATAATCCTCATTCTTCTCTTTTCCTAAAATACTTATTTGAAGATTTCTTTTATAATAATATAGTAAACTTGTAGTCTAAGGGTTATTAATATAAGAGCTTATACAGGCGCCGGGTATTCATTTTTTTAATTAAAGACTTCATTTGAAAATAATTACTAAGTTAGAAGTGTAGCAGGTCTCATTTATTATAATATTTGAGGCTTCAAAAAGAATAAGATCCGTCTGGTATTTAATAGCGTCTGTTTATTATTTTTGATTTGAAGTCAATAACTTCATTTTTATATTTAATATTTTCAAAATTGTATAAGAATATTAGTTAAATGTTTATTTTTATAATATCTGGGTCTCTAGTCTAGAGTATAGTGTTCATTATAGTTAATAAATGATTTTACCAATAAAAATCAACAATTAATTTTTATCTAACGATAGTTGTAAATCTTTGTCAGTAATCTTTTATATAATCGAGTAGTGTCCCAACAACGACAACGACAACAACGACTCACCTCTAAATGATCTTTAACGTTAAAAATTGATGTGCCATAAGCTGGGATCGAACCCGGGGCTACTGGATATAAGCCAGATACTAAACCATTTGCGCCATACATATATAACGAATATCGGAGCACAAAACTTCCTATTTAAATATTTTAATTATAACTGCATAAAACTTACTATGTATTTAAACAGTAAATATCTCTTAAAATATCTATTTTAATTATAACTAATTATCTCTCAGCTCTTTTTCTCAACCATATTTATTATTCTGCCCGTTACCGCGGGCCTAACGGCTAGTATTATATAAACGAGAACAAACTCTGGAATGCAAATGTAAGTCAAATCGACCAGCAAAGTTTGATATTTAACCTTCTACGATCGTGTGTGATGGGATGGTGATGGGTACTCCATAAACATTTTTTAACAACTTTTTTTAGCCATAAAATTATGTTTCTAAACACAGGCAAAAAATTGTAATAACGATTCAATTTTTTCCGACTGTTCAAGTCCTTAAATACAATGTATAAAATGTCTTGCTTAAAACTTTTTGTTTAGTGGTCCACCATATTGGCAACAAGCCTGAAAATTTTAGTTTAGTGATCTATCATATTGGCAACAATCCTGAAACTTTT
Organism: Gerris buenoi; assembly: GCA_001010745.2. Taxonomy (NCBI): domain Eukaryota; kingdom Metazoa; phylum Arthropoda; class Insecta; order Hemiptera; family Gerridae; genus Gerris; species Gerris buenoi. Next base: position 196,697 of record KZ651837.1, read on the forward strand.
AGTTTAGTGGTCCACCATATTGGCAACAATCCTGAAACTTTTAGTTTAGTGATCCACCATATTGGCAACATCCTGATAATTTTAGTTTAGTGATCTATCATATTGGCAACAATCCTGAAACTTTTAGTTTAGTGGTCCACCATATTGGCAACAATCCTGAAACTTTTAGTTTAGTGATCCACCATATTGGCAACAATCCTGATACTTTTAGTTTAGTGATCTATCATATTGGCAACAATCCTGAAACTTTTAGTTTAGTGGTCCACCATATTGGCAACAATCCTGAAACTTTTAGTTTAGTGATCCACCATATTGGCAACAATCCTGATACTTTTAGTTTTGCGATCTATCATATTGGCAACAATCCTGAAACTTTTAGTTTAGTGGTCCACCATATTGGCAACAATCATGCAACTCAAAAGTGTGACGATTTAGTTAAACAAATCTCAAAAAAATTATATCCTTACCGAAAGGTGGTTTTAAAATTTAACTTCATTTAAATTTTAGATAAGGGTAACCTTTTTATTTTATACAATTCAATTTTTTTTATAAAGCATAAGAAAAATACTATATAAGAAAGCACTAGCACTGAAATTCAAAAAGTTTTAAGTGAACAACTTTTCAAGAAAATACTTATTAAGTCGGAAAACTTTTGTTGACTGTGTAATTGAATTGCAATTTATTTTAAACGAAATATTACGTTTTTTTTTTTAAATTCTATAAAATTTTATTACTTAAACAAAGGTTGTTCTCTTTATATTTTTTATTGTCATTAAAAAGTTGAAAATAGATAAAAAAAAAGGAGTAAAATCCGCATTCAGATGAATTTATATCATGCAACTACATAGTTATAAAACCATTTATTATTTATAATAATAATAATCTCTTTTTATTATTAAAGAAAACTTGATAGCCTTGAAATGACAAGTCATAATTTGAAAATAATATATTTATATGGTTAAACAAAATGGTTGGAAAACGTGACCTCCTCAGAGAAATTAAATTTTTAACAAATAAATACAATATTTAAATCACAAGTAGGATAAAAGAAATGGTCACTGCTATGCTTCTCTTAAAATTATGATTTTCTTAACTCGACTTTCCCCGTAGCCATGATTTTCCTGTAACGATTTACATAATTGCTTAAGCTCCTTCGATGATTTTTCCCCTTACTTCTACTCACTCTTTGTTTGTTTATCCAACCAAAGAAAGTGTTACTGCTTAGTTTTATTAATTAACTGCGATTATAATTAACTAAAAATCTTTCTAATAAACATTTTACTCTTCTTATGATGATTATTTGATTTACTGCTTTTAATTTAAAAGTTAATTTTGATTATTTTTATTTAACCTATTACTTCCTTATCTTTTAACTTAATTATCTTTTTACTTTATTATCTTCTTTACATGTATTTATTTTTTGATTGTCACTATTAATTATCTCACGTTGGAGAATTGGTGGGAGCTTCTAGAGTTTATAAGATATCCTTCCCACCTAGCAAGCTGGGCTAATGTGCGGGAAAATATGGTGAACTTAAATTATACCTATATTAAATAGCTTGGTTTTCTGGTGAAATCCGCGTCACGAAGGGGTTGAAGTCCGACGTTTCGCTTCCACTGCTGGAAGCATCTTCAGGGGTGTGGTGCATCGTGGTGTTGACTCGAAGCAATCACAAGATGTACAGTACATCTTGTGATTGCTTCGAGTCAACACCACGATGCACCACTCCCCTGAAGATGCTTCCAGCAGTGGAAGCGAAACGTCAGACTTCAACCCCTTCGTGACGCGGATGTCACCGGAAAACCAAGCTGTTTATTACGAGTCTACCCGCGGAAGCCTACGCACCAAGTTATACCTATATTGTATAAAAAAAATATGGATATAATTTGGATGGGAAAAAGATAAGCCTTTCAAGTGACATTCAGGTCACCTTGATGCTATAAACTTTATCACCAATTTTAAATGTTTTTGACGGTCTTGGGATACTTGAGTGATGCGCTGCTTACGTGGAGACGCAATTCGTGGTAAGACCTATAGTGTCGCAGTTATGAGATTAATTTTTAGAATAACCAAAGGGCGGGAGAGTCATTTTTGATGCTTATAATATTTTAATATAAACATGAATATGATCAGAAAGAACAAATGAGGGAAATAATATTTCTAAATTCACCACACGTGCAAAATTTGAGTACTTTCTTTTTTACTTTTCCATATACGTAGTATATATAAAGAAAAATATTGTAATGGTGGAAAAATTCGATTTGAAAGATTTACGTTTTCCGTTTTCAGGTCTCTTGAATCCATAACAGTGATTACTAAAAAATGTCTGTGAGTCATCTGTTAACTGTGTAGACGCATGGAGTCTAAACTGCTAGGCTGATATCCATAAAATTTTGCAATTATATTCAGTAAATCCATACCCTCAGGTGAATAAGATTTTTTTTTAGCTTTGAATTTAGCTGCACAACCTTCCAAAAACTTAAAAGAAAACATTTTTTTTTCGAAAAAGGTTCCGATTAAAATATTCTAAAATGTATTCCAATTTAATTATATAATTAGAACCTAATATAATATAAGTCATTTTCCTTGGAAAATTTAGTAAAAACGATAACTCAAACCTATTTATTAATGGAAAAAATATTTATTCACTCTTATATGAAAAAGTTCAATAAGGATTGCATAGCTTTAGTAAGACAATCAAGAGCTTAACAGAGAGCATTCTTTTAAACATTTTTTAAACACTTTCTTTTAAATTATTATAGAAGGAACTAAGTCAAGAGTATTTAACCAAAAAAAGATTTGAGGAGTAAATCATTACAGTATGGGTGAAATAAGGTGTAGTGTGTTCACAATAGAATTAAATCTAACTTTTTAACTGCATATTTCATTTCAATTTTTTTGTTTCGGAGCATTTTTTGGTTCTGACAAAAATTTGATTAAAAGAAAAATATATCATATTCTATTATCATCAGTAACAAGGCAGCAACTAAGCAATATAAAATACCTTGGTTAAATAAAGAACAATGAAACTATAAATAAATAATCTAAATGAATCAGACTAGACAACAACAACAACAAAAGTTTTTGTTTTAATAATTCTTTAATAGGAAAATATAAATTTTACTGATATGAACTACATAACAGAAGGATTGAGTTTTATGTAAATTATTATATAATTTATGGGTAATAAATAACAATTCTAGAAGTGTTATTAAAGGAAGTTTAGGAGGTATATAAATATTTTGTTCACAGTTCAAGCCATTTATCATGATTACGTTTATTTAGGCATATTAATGTATTAATTCAGTAATTTTTGAGAAAGTTGTTAAGAATAATATTATTACACCTGGTAGACTTGTACTAGGTGTGGTATCAAGTTAATAGAGACAGTAGCACATGTTTAAACATGCTTTCATAGAAAGGTTTTGTTACATATATTGTTCAATAAAAAATTAATAACTGTTATAATAACTATATACTGTACAAGATCAAGTACCAGTTTAAGTTATTCCTCCAGTCCTAAGTGAAGTCCTACTTAGAAGATGAAGTTGTGGCTGTGCTTGAAGTCGACCTCGTCTGGATATACCTGGTCTGGGGTCAGTTACAGTTAGATAACCTGATCGACATTCCTTGATAATAACTCTCGTCCAGTCCTACAGAGTCATCACGATCTAAGCCCACGTTTAAAGTCTAGACGCAGCTTTAAATAAGGTCATTATTTTGTATACAGAAAATGACAAAGTGGCATCATTTTAGAAAAGTTATAACTTTAATGAGCTCTAAACATCATTATTATTTTTTTTTTCTCCTTCCACTAAAAAGTATCACAACATAGCCCTCTACAATAAAGCCACAATACTGTATTACAGATCTTATTTCATTGTCTCTCCACTTAAAAGGTTACAAATAGCACTCTACAATATAATATATGTTCCCCAAATTCTGTATTAAAATCACAATACTTCTACAATAGATCTTATTTCATTCCCTCTCCACTAACACGTATTACAAATATAGCACCCTACAATATAATATGTTCCACAAATGCTGTGTTAAAGCCACAATACTGCATTACAGGTCTTACTTCATTCTCTCGTCATTTAAAAGATTACAAATAGCCCTCTAAAATATAACTTTCTTAAATTCTGTATTAAAGCCACAATACTGTATAACAGATCTTATTTCATTCCCTCCCACAGATCTTATTTCATTCATATAATATATTCCTTAAATTCTGTATTAAAGCCAATCTCAATACCCTATACATGTTCTCTCCATTAAAAATATATGCTTTACAGGGTGCACAACATTACATCACCAATATTTACATCTCCCTACTTGTAGAAATTTTATTTTAATATCAGGCAACCTGTCTAAAAATCAACTAAAAATGCCAAAGTTTTAAATTTTTAATATGAAGTATAAAAGTATATAGGCATAGTAATAGGGCCAAAATAATATACACTAAAAACGTATTAATGAGGCAAAAGGATGATTCTATAGACTCTAGACAAGCCCCCCTTAAAAAAAGTATATTTCGAGTTCTTTTAAAAAAAATGTATTTCATCTTTCTTTTTTGTAAAACTATGAGCAATTTAAAAGCAAACATTGGTTGATTTACTAACGCATATCTTGAACATTTCAAGTTCTTTGTTAAAAAAACAAAAAAAAACAAAACATGCAAATTGGTAATCACAAAAAGATGCCATTACGTTTGATGATATATTTTTAAATTTGACTCCATTTTTGCGTTCAAAGAGCACGTATACTATATAGCATTTTAACGTTATAACTCGTGAGTAAAGTGCCATTATTCCCCTCGCGATAATTATTAACAAAATATATAAATAAAGGAGAAAAGCTTCTAAAGAAGTAGAAAATTTATGTTGGCTGTGTTTAAAGTTAAGAAGCGTGACAGTAAGGCCAGTTTGTGGCTGGTGACTCACCTTGCACCTTATTTCACCTGCCCACTCCCTAACCTCAGAAGAGAATACTCACAAAATACATCAATATTTATTTATTACAACCTTCCATAGTCACAACACAAATGAGTCATATTCATACAGTAACACATAATAAAAAAAAACATCTATAACTATTTCAAAAATACACAATCGCACTCGTAAAAAGACTATATTCACGGGTTTTATGACCTCTTTCTAGTTCCAAGGCTACATTTATTTTAAAATAATATTAAAACAAATGAAATAATAAGTGAATTGAATTAGAATATTTGTAATATATAAATGTACATTTATTTTATAACACCGTTTACTTGATGATATCGCTAGGAAAGCAAGTCTGTACCATGTTAATGGTTTGGAGGAATCAAGTTTAACTAATTTTCAAGGATTCTTATAACGTTTTTGAATAAAAACACAGTATCTTTTTTTGTAGCAATATTGAAATTCGTATTTAAATTAAAACTGTTAGCTCGGGCACATATTGAAGGCGCGCAGTTTTTTTCAACCTCCGAAATATACGAGGAGCCAGATCCAGTATGAGTTTATAGTGTCAGGTAAGTGTAGTACTTGCCATGCTCTGCGTTTCAATTCGTGCGCGGTTTCGTATACATTTGCGGTTGAAAAAAACTGTGCTGCCCTGCCCTGCGTCGCCTGCGTCCCAATTATGCGCCCGGCTAATTATTATATTTTAACTTAATAAGTCACTTACTACATTTGTAAAACTTTAGTAGTGATTAAACAAATGAATAAAACATTAACAATTCTTTATCATTCATCCCGCACCTTCACCCACGGCTAAGGTCTTAAAAAAGAACATTTTGGAGCATAAATAGCTTAAAGTAACTCTTAACGTGAGTAAGTAAGTAAAATTATAAATAAGTAAACGCAAATAAGTGTTGAAATCAAAATAAGTAAATTCCTAATAAATAAAATAGGAATGTAACCAAATTAAAACGAATCAGTAAAGCTAAATACAATGATAATAATTCTTAGTTAATTTTAATTCAATTGGCATTTCAGTTCGGCATAAATGATTGTTAAGGATGATACAGGAATATAGCGTTTAGACTTAAGATTCGGATATACATATATGTATTCATATATACATATATGTTCGAATATACATACATCTATCGCTGGTTATTGATTTGTTAGATAAAAACTTTTTGTTTTTTATTTTGACTTTTTATTTACTTTTTTTTTGTTAAAAAAAAGGTATTATATTAATGGAAAATCTAAAGTTGTTCATTGTCCAAGAAAATTTTGATGTCATTAATCAAATTATATTAGTCTTACTTGAGTGCCAAGTTCCATTAAGATAAAAAGTTTTCGAATGTTCATCAAGAACAAATTTAGAAGAAACAAAACCATAGCTATACACTTTTTTCTTAATTTCAAGAACAGTAAAATCAATACGTACAACCTGTATTTCTAATACATAAAACCTGCTTAAGCTGGAAAGTCTTGGTTCCAGTACAAAAAATTCCACCTTAGTAGGTTTCCAGCTTAGTTAATTTATTACTGTAGTTTTAAAAATATTCTATAATTATATTCTGTCATAAAGAATAAGATCTTTAATATGATTATAATATATACTTTTTTCAAAAAAAAAATTAACAATATAAAAGATAAAATACTTATAAAACAAATAATACAAACAAATAAAACTTAACAAAAGAATTTTACCCTATAGATTAACATGGCTATAAAGACATAACACTTAAACAATATATCTTAAATTTTATTACAGTATAATAATATTTTATTAGGTAAATACCTTTTACCTACATAAAAAACATGTATTTTTATTTAAAAAAAAAAGTTATAAAATAAAATGAATGGATGTGAAAAATTTTAATGTATCATAATAAATTCAATTATAATAATAAACCCCTTAATGAAAGACATTAATACATAAAAATGTGAAATATGCAAATTATTTGGCAAAGATATCCTACGAAACAGATATTAGTAGATAAATAATGTACCAAGTTGATTTTTTCTCATCTTAAAATTTAAATAATAATTATAAAATGTTGAAATTATAATTAATTATATGATTCCTTTATACATTTGAAAC
>KZ651837.1:210184-227293 GCA_001010745.2 Gerris buenoi
TAAAATAAATCCTACCGCGGGTTTCCGCAAGACGAGCGAATTTCCATGGGAAATTCGTAGTTCAATGTTGTGCAGTTTAAACTTCTTTTAAACTACTACGATTATACAAATACTACAAATTTCCAATGGAAATTCGCTCGGCTTGCGGAAACCCGCGGTAGGATTTTTTTATCAATATATAGAAAAGACTAATTATATGTGCCAGTTTTTTTTTTTCATTTCTATACATGATAAACCGTATAGGCTAGTCCAACCCAAATATGTAATACGATATGGTTTGCTACTGAGTTCTGATGTAAATACCTAACCAGGTGACTCCATACTTTTCACCTCAAAAAATTGAAGGCATGGTGAAAAGAGGAAGGGATGATAATATGTGGTGCCATGTAGCTACTGCAAAATTTTTAACGAATGAATTAAGAAGCAACGTAGCTCTAATGTTGTTCTAACTCTATATTTAGTTAATATTTACTTACTATTATTTTTTAATATTTCAACATTTTTCGCTTCAGAGGTTTAATTTTAAAACATAATAATTATAAAAATATAATTCATTTATAAAAAAAAAGTAAATTCCTTTACTAGTTCTCAAAATGTAATAACTCAAACAATTAATTTCTATTATTACTGACCACTTTAATTGTCAACTGTCTATTTACTATAATCTCTATAAAACATACTATAAATTATAAGGAGATATGCCATATGCTAATCTATAGCCTAGCCGCGCTAAGGTTATAACCTTGTCATAACTTAGCTGCACTTTCTTATAAATTATAGAGTGTACATAAAAAATACATTGAAAGTAAGGGTTCTAAACCAAAAAACACAAATAAAATCAATGTAGGACTGTTTTATCCAGAGAATTTTCTTTTGTATTAATCGAGTTCTTCAATATTTTTTCTAATAAACGTTATACAACTTTTATATAGAAAAGAAGTAAGAAATAACTAGATATAAGAATGAAAAGTGCATATTTATTCTGTTCCCCATTCTGAATGTTATCTTACTGAAGTGTATATATCTTACTAATGCAGATATCTGAAGTGTTTTACTTGTGGTCCAGAAAAGCGAATGCATTAAAATCAGATAAGAGACCTGTTATCGGTGTTGGGGTGCCAAGGAACGCCATGTACCTCTACTCCTGTTGTGGGATGAGTAGAACCAATGCCAAGCTTCGGTTAGCATAGTGGAGCCATTCTACGGATGCAAATAGCCTGGCATCCGTCCAGAGTCCGCTACTCGAGCGACAAAATTAGCTTTTAACTTCTTGGCCGACACGGGACTTTTGAACCTCCCCCTCCCTTCGACTCCGGTTATTAGAGACAAAATTATCCTAAAGAACACACCGATCTACCATGTCTTACAAACAACTACCTCCTCCTGCCCTTCTATTCTTAGACGGTTTAAAGAAACCATTCGAGAAGAGTGCCCGAAAATCAGTCGGCTTAAGAAACTTTTCAACAACATATTGAAATATTTAATAATAATATTTAAATCTGGACCGAAAATAGAGAGAGAGTAAAATAGGAAAATAGAAGCCAAATCAGTTTTCAAAGTACATAGTTAAAAAAACCAATGTTTTCTTATTAAAATCTAATACGACTATGATTTACCATGACTTTGAGAATGCACAAATTAAATAAATGATAACAAATAATCCATCTTAAAGCACTTGTTAAAATATTAAGGTTTAATCAATTTACTGATAACTTAATATTACTCTAGATAAAAATAACTCGGTTTGGTCTAAACAGATCATAGACGGTCAGTTGAAAAAAAAATGTGTTTAGAATAGCCCTTAAGAATATGTGAATTAGAATAGCTTTGTGCGCATAGTTTAAAAATAAGAAAGTCTTTAATGCCATTTGATAGGCTGATAGGCATTAGATAAAACTTAGATAAATCTAGCGAATATGTATTTTAAGATGGGTTATATATGTCAGCTTTATATCAATGAAGGTGTGGGGTTACCCAGGCCTCGGTTTCTCGTCTCGTATGTACCGTTTTAGGTACGTACCGCCGCACCCATCTCTCTCCTGGCTCTCGTACTAAATACCAAACCGATGCCAAACGTTTTAAATTCTTCCCGTTTTATTCCTGGGAGGGGGGAGCAACGCGTCGCGACATAAGAAGTGGGGTAAAAAATAGATGGTAGAAAAAAAAGGGAATTTATGCCCTCGGTAGATTTTTCTCATCTCGTTTTTCTCGTTTGGTGTGATTTTGCGTCAGAGCCAGCTGGGTTGTAAGGATTTTTTTCGTGGAGAAATGCTGCAGAGGTTAGGGAGTATAAGGGAGCCAAAAAGTTATTCTCGTTGCGTTGTTTACTTCGTCTGAGTACCCCACCAGACCAGAAGCTCTCGTAATGGGCATCGGCAAGGATCTACGGCCCGAAGCCAAGAACTCTATCTATATCCTCGGGTTTATAGATAGAAGAACACGGATCGAGCCTGCCTGTCGTACAAGCATAGCCATCTCCCCCCACGATACAACTGACTCTCTACACTATCTACCGCACACAGCCTTTAATTGATCCGATACCGCTATATGTATATTTTTAAAACTTGGCATCTTTTACAACGAGAGAAGACGTATTAGACGGAGATGTGGCGGAGTAAGTCAGTAGTACGCACAGTAGAAATGAATGGATGCAGAGCTTGCCTCTTTACTTTTACTTGAATATTTATGACATTTCTACGAGGGACAATGTATATTTTAAGGCAGTAAAGCTTATGACCAAGATCATTCTAAGCCAACTTCTAAAGCGAAACATGCTCATAAATCATAAAAATTGAAAAATGTATAATAAGACCATATTTTATAGCAATAACATCATTTCGCAATGGTCTTATTGACTCGAATAAAGTTTACTGTCTTGCATACATTATTATAGATTCACACAAGTGCATTAAACTAATAATTCAAAACATGTTAGCATTCGACTGTATACCATTTACCAAGACTTATATAACACTATAAGCAATAATAACTTGTGTGTATAAGCAATAATAACTGCTTTGAAGAATTCAAAGCAGACGGACGATGATGAGGTCTGACTTTGTTTTTACTAGAGGTACATTATATTTGTTGAAGCATAAGATAATGTAGTTTTCCCACGACAGTATAATCTTCTCCCACACTCGACCACATCTCAGAATAGTTTTCTGGTGGGAAATATCACGCAGGAAAAACTTCCTAAGAAGGTAATTAATTCGTCAGAGTTTGGTTTAAGAAAAAAAAGGTTCCGAGGCAGGTCCAAAGCCTTTATCTTTCTTTATGGAGCTTCCCATCACCATGACCTTGCATACTGAACTTCAACTAAAACAGTACTATATTATGTTTGTTCACTTCTTCAAACAATGTTCTCAATTCCCGCAATGTCTACTTTTCTCTCGAATGCATGCTCTCGAGTGCAAGTTCTATATTTCTTCTCAACAAACAATCTTTGTTTTTAACTTAAAAAAAAGTTTATCAAAGACGAAAAAACATTGAGAGTTAGAATCTGAGTAAGTAAAAATTCCTTCCGAAATCCTTTTCACTTAATGTATTCCATATAAACCCATTTCAAGTAGAATTCTAATTGTAATTGTTAGTTTAAGAGTATATTATTGCAGTGAAATATTTACGATTAATACTCAAATTCGGGCAGTGCTCGCTTTATATTTCATATCACTTTTTAACGATATCAGAATATTTTCAAAATCATTTTAAAATAATAATGAACACAATCAAATCATTAACGGGGGGAATTCGATAAACGCTGTGTCTGTCAACTGCGAAAGAACCCGCTTCGGTCAAACCCGCTTTGTGTATTTACCCATACTGCAATCATAGCATAGGATTTATTTCCACCCCCAGTTTCTATTCAGAGCATTTATATCTATTTAGTGCAATGAAATATCAAACCAAAACTTATTAAAGCTCGATTATCTATTCAGTTATCTAGCTATAGGTATTATAGGTATATATGTGGAAATTAAGCCCGGGCACACACTGAGACGCAGGACAGTGCAGGCAGTTTTTTTTTTTACTAATCCGCACGTATTTAGACGCAGAGCAGCGCGTCTACTAAACCGCTCGTGGCCTACCCAAAAGCTAGTGGATCTGGCAATGTGATCTCTGATGTTTGAAACGCATTTCTGCCGAGGAAATTTTAAATTTGTTGACAATAGAAATTATATCTTCAGAATAAGTATATTGATTTGCTACCTTTCAGAAGATAGAAGCAATCAACGTTCAACGTGCCTTTTTGGTATGATTTACTCGTGCCGAAAACATCAAGGCGCTGGTCAATTCGATGAAGGCGAAGGCGGTATTATCGAAGTCAAAGTTCAGACACGAACTTCTAATTAACCTTTTACCTGACAATTTTAAGATTAAGCACACTATAATAAGATTTCTTTTAGGTTACTTTTATTTCTTGAATGCTATTTATTATTAGAAATGTAGCTTAAGTTAAAAATAAAAAGACTCCTTCGAGACATGAACCCGGATCTCTGAGAATTGCATTTGCTAATTATTCTGCCAGGTATAAAATTTCCATATTTCTTTGCCGGATAATTGATAAATGGAGTCTTCTGACTATGGCCATAATCCAGGGTCAAATACCCGAGGCAAGTGGAGAGTGGACCATACAGAGTTCAAGTGAAAATAATGAATTATGTAAAGGTTTAACCATTGTTAAATAGTTGCTTATGTTTTTCGAGAGGACGAGAGGAAAATACCATGCTTCTATGGTTTATAAAACGTATTCTTTTGGTATGCACTTTAATTCAAGGTGTTTAGATATAGAAATAATGTCAACATATTCCATCGAAAGGTAATACTATGGACTCATAATAAAATTTAATTGAAAGTAAAGCACCCTCACACGATCAATAGTATTGTCAATAATATAATTGAACATTATATTGTCAATATGCAATTTTAAGAAAATCTTTATTTAGACTTCTAACCCAAGTATTGACCTTTATTGGCCCTATTTTATTAATGTTTAGTGCAAGTTAGGGATTCTTTTAAAACTTTAAATAACAATAGTCAATTTTGAGGGTATTTTCAACTACTTCTTTTTTTTTAATCTTTTGAAGTATTGAACATTTATATTATATCTTATGAGGGAAATATTTCGTTGAGGCAAATTTTACCTTAGGTTAATGTGGAGAGTTTACTTAGTTAAAAGACACTAAAAGTATGAGCTATTTGGAAAAAAAAACAGGGCATAAATAATTATTTTGGATGTCGACAAATAAGGGAGGAAGCGAAAACAAGGGATGTAAAAAGTGTGAATTTAAGCTGGGAAGTTGAAATTGTGGGAAAAGCTTATTTTCAGGATCCTAGAAAAAAAACATTTCAAAATTTCACACCAAAGAAAGAGGAACACGATTCTAGGGTTCAGAACATGTAGTGATTAATTCATAAGTTACGAGATGGCGTCAATGACCTCAAGTCCAGTAATTGCCTTGTCTATAAAGAAGAAGTATTGCAACTGTTTATTTCGGAAAAATAGTTAATAGAATCTACATGTAGAGAAGAAGACTATACTTAGCATCTGACTAAATGGGGTTTTTCACAATCGTGACGTTGACGAACTGCTTCGTGAAATCGAAGAGGTTAAACCCTCGATCCTCTCAATATTTCTTTTTAGTTCTCGGCAAGGGACCTTGTTAGTTTTTTTTTCTATTAGAAAAATATCTGACGGGAATGAAGGATCTGTTCGAACCAGATATGGAAAAATCATTAAAGAATAAAGGAACTAAAGTTGTCGATCATTTTCAAACACTGGAAGAGAGAAACAAATTACGGATTTTGTTCATAATCTAAAACCTGAAAGATATTTGGTTTTTAAATTGCAGTTTCTTTTTCTATAATGACTGAGTCATTTGCCTATAGCTTTTTCTACAATGGAATCACTATGCTTATAAGTATGCCATTAAGGAGTCGTTATAAAAGATACAAGATCCATAATTGTTTCGTTTGAATAGACATCTTTTCTTGTTCATCTAAATGTCAAGGTCTTTACTATTATGGTCCTTCCATAGTCAAAGAGTTTATTGACTGCGGGTGGGTACAGATCTTTTATTTGTAGCTGAAGTCGTGCTCAAAACAAGAGTAAAAAAAAATAAACGAAGCCGTGGTCGTTTGCCTGTACACTTAAAGGGTACGACCATGATGCACGCTGGTTTCAAATCAGATTCAAACTCTGAAAAAAAGCGCGAAGCAGGGTGACAAGAAAGAAGAACGAGAACTATAGTGATCTGTCCACAGCTAAATTCCCAATACCAATGAGGGATTCAAGCCGCCTAGCGTTGGTTGTTTACAATAATAAGATATCTCGATTTGAAATGCGAAAGTCATTTTTAATTTATTTAGGAGTATAAATAAATTACACCTTGAATATGTATTTTGTATTGTATTTATTGAATATACCCTCAATTGTATTATATGTACATTACATATGCAGATGATTTTAGTTTTCATGAGATCGTTTTATGTTGTTAATCTAAGCCCTTCTAATAAATATTAGCACTCACTTATAAGTGAGTGTAATTTATGTAAGAAACATTTCTTTAATTTTTAATATTAACAAAATAAATTGTTTTTTCTCTCGTATGTTTGATTATTTTCTTAAATTTCCTATGTTTAATAACTTTTTGATTTTGTAAGTATTTATTTTCATTTTGAATATTCACAAATTAAAGTGTATGATCTGACTCAATTTGTATTTTGTTTTTACGAGAACATTCTACAGATTCTCCTATGCACTGAGATTTGCCAATGATCGCCATATCATTCTGAGCAGTTAGTTCAAAGTAACCAAATCGCTTTATATTGAGTATAAGAAAATATTGCCAACGATTAGTCCTTTAGATTAGAGAATGCGTGTCCGAGGTGGGTGGACTACCTGGGTATAGAGATAGGATTTACCCGGCGCACTTATACCGTACCCTTCAAAATCAAAAAGGGGCTGGCGCACTTCCACCGTGACCCAACCTATCCCGGCGCACTTGGTGTACAGCCCATTCTTGTTTCAGATTCTGACTGCTATCAGCGGTACGGACGGTACTTAAACTATAAACTATTGTTCTCTTGTTGGAGTTTGTAGTTGCTGAGTGTAATTTATGTAAGAAACATTTCTTTAATTTTTAATATTAACAAAATAAATTGTTTTTTCTCTCGTATGTTTGATTATTTTCTTAAATTTCCTATGTTTAATAACTTTTTGATTTTGTAAGTATTTATTTTCATTTTGAATATTCACAAATTAAAGTGTATCATCTGACTCAATTTGGATTTTGTTTTTACGAGAACATTCTACAGATTCTCCTATGCACTGAGATTTGCCAATGATCGCCATATCATTCTGAGCAGTTAGTTCAAAGTAACCAAATCGCTTTATATTGAGTATAAGAAAATATTGCCAACGATTAGTCCTTTAGATTAGAGAATCCGTGTCCGAGGTGGGTGGACTACCTGGGTATATAGGATTTATTTAGGAGATAGGATTTACCCGGCGCACTTATACCGTACCCTTCAAAATCAAAAAGGGGCTGGCGCACTTCCACCGTGACCCAACCTATCCCGGCGCACTTGGTGTACAGCCCATTCTTGTTTCAGATTCTGACTGCTATCAGCGGTACGGACGGTACTTAAACTATAAACTACTGTTCTTTTGTTGGAGTTTGTAGTTGCTGATGAAAATTTTGATTTTGGTTAAATTAAAAAAAAAAAAATTCTTCACTTAGCTTCTTGTTTGTTTTTCTTCGTTTCAATTTTTTTAAAACGACTCTAAGAACTAAGAACACTTACCACGAAGTTGTTAAGCTTAATTTTCTTTTAGAAAAAGTTAGTAGATTGTCTCCACTTCTATTCAAAAATATTGAAAGAAAAAGAAACGTTCCCTATTCTGACTTTGTTAACTGCTCGAAAAGTTGTGGTATATTCCCCATATCCACTCCTCAACTTATTAATATTATAAACAGCAATACTTTCATGTTTTAATTTCAAATGAGCTCTGTGGCCATAAACAATCACGCTATTATATTTATTATGAAAACTTTGTGTTTGGGTTAACGATACGACTGTACCTATTTCAGTCCGCCTTAATAAAACTTCCAGTCCAAAATTGAACATATAGAGGTTTAACTTAAGTTTGTCTACTTCTGCAGATGTACTTATCACATATTGCCAAAACTCTAGTATTGTTAAGTGTTAAGTTTACTGTGTGTAAAATTTTGAATTCATTCAAAATAATAATAAGACTATGACTAATAAAATACAAAATATATTTAAATAATAACAATAATTAAGGTTATTTTTAAATAAAAATAACGCTGCAATATATATATTTGTTAACAGCCAGAGCCAATAGGTTTTAATCATAAAACTACTTTTCAAATTCAAGACAGTTAAGCACTCGTCGAGATACAGTTACTTTCCAAATAACTAGAATTTTAATAAAGGCAAAATTGCACTCCGAAAAACTAATTTTAAAAGTTAAAGATAAAATTGCAGCAATTTAAGCAAATTTATTATAATTTACTATGCTTGTTAGTCCCAGTTCTTCAGGATAATTATGACAAGAGTATATTTTCAAATAAAGGTATTATTTCAACTTCAAAAAGACGAATTTGTGAAGGGTCGTTGAAGTAATACATTTGCGGTAGCCTTATGTTTGTAACAAAGAGCTGTTAAATGCAGATAATTTTTCACGAGTGTTATTGCCATCCCAAACCACTCTCTGCTCTAACGTTAAAATAATGTGGTCTCATCAAATGGAAGATCCAAGCCACATTGTACATTTACGACANTTTTTTTTATTAATTAAAGTATCAATTTAGCAAAATTTATAGGGCGCAAACAGTTAAAAATAATCTGGAGCTATCAGCAGGCTTCTTATACGATTAACTATCCAAATTTAATAAATCAGATGAATGCTTTTGAAGACATATGTAGTTGTAAATAAACGATCCTGCGCATGTGAAGAGTAGATTATATGGAGCTTATTGTGACCTACTATCAAAATTGCATTAATATTCAACGAGTAGTTTTTGGGGGCTTTCACACCGAAGTCGCAAGTCGCAGGATGCATGCATCTTGAACACCGGACTATATAAATGAACGAGAGCTTTCACATCGAAGTAGCACGTGCGACGTGCATCCTAGATGCAAGTGACACTTGCGACTCGAGAATCAGCCGGCTGGTGTTTTATTAGCGTTCGTCCTTATTTGGCGGTTCTACAAACGCGCTCCACCATCGAAAATTCGTATTTAATTCACAAAATTTAACACGTTTATCGTCTGAAGAGTCGGATGATTGATAATTCATCATTTTAACCCAAATGCACTGAAAAAACTGAGGAGTTCAAATAAAAGATAAAAGAAGATGCAAGAAGCACGTGTCACTTCGGTGTGAAAGCTCGTTAAATAAGGATGCAAGTCGCACATGCCACTTGCGACCTGGACGCATCTTGCATCTTTGGTGTGAAAGGCCCCTTTAAGATATGTTGGTGTTGGAACCAAAAATATTCCCTGATGTCAGAAACAGATTTCTGTCTTGGAATATTTTAAATCGTAGCCATAAAAAATGTTCGTTCTTCAGAACGATCATAATAGCTTCCGATACCTTCGGTTAGTTCAAAGCAAAAATTAGGCAAGGGTTAACATATTATTAGAAATAACTAAAATTTAATTTTAGACAAGGAACAATTTAAGAGAAAAAACAATTCAGACACAATAAATCTTATTTTAAACAAATAACGCAACAATTTTTTTTATCTGGTAAACCAATAAAGAAAACGTTATCTTCTACAGCGACGGATCAAAGTAATATACATTACATTAATAAACTGTAAACTTATTTAATTATATGTTCTCCTGGACTATAGGAGGTGAGTTTTCCAGATTAAATCTAATAATTATTAAACATTATAACAAACGTTTATTGTAAAAATAATCAGGGTCGGACTGGCTATAAGGGTGTTAGGGAGTTTTCCCGGCCGGTCTGGTAAAGTCCTAAAATGGGCCGGTCCTTTGGCCAACTCAAGGCTAGAGGGCCGGTCTGATGGAGAAACTCCCGGCCCGAAATTTATTTCCAGTTCGACCCTGAAAATAATCCTTCTCAGAGGGGAATCAAACTCCAATCCCTTCAAACCAATTACTTACTATGAATATATCCTTTGAATTTATGATTGGACCTAATAAACTAACCTATAGTTAAATAATTGTTATAAATCGACTTAAATATANTTCCAGTTCGACCCTGAAAATAATCCTTCTCAGAGGGGAATCAAACTCCAATCCCTTCAAACCAATTACTTACTATGAATATATCCTTTGAATTTATGATTGGACCTAATAAACTAACCTATAGTTAAATAATTGTTATAAATCGACTTAAATATAAAAATTTGCAAAACAAATTATCAGAGACGGGGTTCAAACAAATTTTATTGTTTTTTTAAGTGCTAGGGGGAGTAACCCTAGGTAACAATTAGCCCATATTCAACTTTCTTAGCTAAATCCTTTCTCAATCGCATGCACTAAAAAAACACAAATTCCTTATTATTCATTAAAACATTCAACATTTGTATCTTGTTGGGTACTTTTATAGAAAAGGGCACCACCCCTTTTTGTTTTTTTATACAAAAGAGTTTATATCCCTCAGTTTAAGTAGCTATTAAGACAAAGGGATATTCAGTCCAATATGCTTTGGGACAAAGGAATATCACACATTTATATTGAAAAAGTGTGTATTAAGTTGTAAGAAAGTGTATTAGATTAAAAAGAAAAGGGGGGCCTTTTTCTATAAAAGTGCCTCTTGTTGAATGTTTCAATGAAAAATCTAATATTAATAAATCTGCTCTTCTTTATTATTATACTACCCGTTATGCCCGTGACAACGGGCAGAATAAAATATGGTCAAAAAATTTAAATAGATATTTACTGTTTAAATAGTAAGTTTTATGCTAGTAGCTTCAGTGCAAGGTGGTGGCTCAGTGGTAGAGGACCCACCTCATGTGTTGGAAGTCACTGGTTTAATCCCAGCTTATGGTGAATCAATTTTTAACGTTATAAATCATTTAGAGGAGAGTCGTCGCCCGTCGCCGTTGCCGTCTCCCGTCGTCGGGAGACTACTCGATTATATAAAAGATTACCTGTAAGTAAGTATATCTCTGTACTGTACTCATCCAATTTTCAAAAGTGAACAGACCGTCTCATATTAAGTTCAACAAATGCGCAAATTTAATATTCTTAAAAATAAGTTTGATCCCACCAGGAATCGAAACATACCCATAAATCTTATAAGACCATTAGCCCAATAATTGGGCACGAGGGTGCTATGTGCCACGCAAATTGGCAAGAGTTGTTTAATCACTCAAAACTTCAAACATTTTAACCGCCCTCACTCTCTGTACTTATTCTTTTTACAAATGAGAAAGAAAAAATCCAATTTATCTTTCTACACAATGATTTATAATAAGAGTATGTAAATTTAAACCACTTTATAACTTAAAACTAAACTAGAATGAGCTTATATTACTATCCCAACAAAAAAACTGAAATAAAAAATAGGAAACATTTTAGAAAAAATATTTCACAAAGCAAATTTTTCACAGAATAAATGTTAGCTAGCTCGGGTGGCTCATCAGCCGTTCAACTAGAAACTAGGTAATAACTAGAATCAATACTAGCAAATAAACCTCATTATTTCTTATAAAATATTACACATATTTATATGTATTAGAAATATTGACGAATAAATAATAAAAATAAACATTAATAAAAAAAAACTATAATAAAATTAATGTAATAAATAAATAAAATGGCTAATGTAATAGCTTCATATTTTATTTTATTAAAAAAAATTATGCTAGTTAAAATAGTAAATAGGAAGTAATTATTTCGTATAGGGTTAAACACTATAAAACCATTAATTATACCTTGGATATTTCAATTGTAGTGTATATAATTTTCTGCTTAGTTCATAATATTACAATGTGTTTTTAAAAAACTGTAGGGTTGAAAGAGACAAAAAAAAAAACAAAAAAAAACTAGAACAGACGAGCAATATCACTTACTTATACTGGATAAATTAGACTAAATGGTATAGAACTTACTTGGACGGAGACTTGGCTAAACCAATAATTGATCTCCTAACTATTTACGCGAGACTTCACTTATTTTTTTTTACACAACAATTTTTTTAGAATATTTATATACTATGTTTTTTTTAATAATCAATCATTACGCGAAAGGTGGCACCATATATGGATTAAAAATGTCAGCAGTATATTCTAAGAGCGACAAATCCCTTAGCACGCAGCAAAGCGTCACTGCAAAGATAGAACTGCCTAGAAGCGTCCTTTTCATCCCTTGATACTGGCAGATAGAAGAAGACTCAAATAAACAAGTAAGTACAGCCATAATAGTGTGTTATAAAGCCACAACTCCAGAGGAAAATCAGAGCTTCACTGCCACTCAACTATCTAAGAATTTGATGCCTTCCGGGATTTTTGCACATCAATAAAGTGTTATATGTATTAAATAGATAGTTTATTATGTTATTAAATAGAATAAAAGGAGTATTTTTTTCATTAAATAAAAATGCGATAAATTATTCACACATGAATGAATGACTTCTTTAAATATTTAGATTGTCTGGTTTCTCTTTATCAGTAATAATTTATTACAATTTTATTTATTATTCAGTTGAATGTTTCATTTTTTAAAAAAATCCTTCTTAAAAAAAAATAGAGGGTACGGGGATATTCAAAAGGCGATGATAAATCTATCTGACTTCGAGAATATTCAGGTCATTTCCTAGACGTCAATCACTGTGATTTTTTTAAAAAAGGAAAAAAAACTGTATTAAATATACAGTAAACGCCAAGTGAAGCTTCTAAAAATTGATTGATGAGAAACTGATTTGAAATTTCCAATAGGTTTGGTTCGACATATTAGATGAAGGTTGGTTGTGTGGTGTGAGAGCCTGTTAGATTGAAAGTAATTTATATTCAGCATGGCTGGCAACTAATTAAGGTTTTACACCATCAGGGGAAGGAATAAAGTAAGGCCTAGGGTGAGGAACAACAACCAATCAATACAGTACGCAATCTTGTATTGATTTACTCACCAAAACTAATCCATATTTCATAGTCTCGAAATATTGGAGCGAAGTACAGCCGAAAAAATATATATATATTAGAGTGACATATGAACTATAATTACAAGAATAGAAAATAAATATACAGGATGATGGTCCACGAAAAATTGTAATTTCATCTGCAAATTGCATCTGACATTTTATGATCTATCTTTTTAAATAAAATATTATAAAAATATAAACTAAAATGGCAAGACATTTGCTGATAAAATGTGCCACTATGATTTTTAACTTGGAAAATAACTAAGTATTCAAAAACTGCTTATTCAAAAATGATTCGCTTTTCTGAGCCTAACAAAACAAGTTGTACAAGTTTAGAAAAGAGTGTTGCCACTATCGGCATCAACTATGATAAAGGAACAAATCAATAAAGGAGAATAGAGTAATATCAATTCAAAATATAATATAGGCACAAAGTACATACAACTAAACAAAATTTAATATAGGAACAAAGTAGAAAAAAAAAAACAGTTTGAGAATAAAGTATAGTAATAAAGACAAAAATAATAAAGGAACACGACCAAGGTACAACTAAACAAAATTCAATATAGGAACAAAGTATATCTTAAAGAGTAATATCTAAAAGTACAAAATATCGAAACTTAAGAATAGAGTAGGGAAGGTTCCCATACCTTGGATAGTAATGTACTTTGGACCCACACCTTTCACCCAGCCAGGGGTGCCCAGAAGTAGGTTTCATAGCGCAAGTTGCGCACTGAGAATTTTTGGGGGGATTTTTTATTTTTTTTTTTAGTGGCATAATGTTTACTTTTTTTTTGCTGTTGTTACTTAATGGATGTTGATATCTAAGGGAAAGTGTCCATCTGAGACTAAATCTTGAGAGCTAGNAAAAATAATTCAGGTCGAACCGAAATTCGGTTAGACAGCGAGCATACTGAGTGAACACGCTAAACATTACTTCTACGTCGAAAATGATTTGGACGAAATCCAGACATTCTCACAAACAAATCCCAGCCAAAATAACATGTACATAGAAACACAACACAGAATTACTCTAACAAAAATAAAAAGTCCAGTTTTACCTCTCCGCTATCTAATTATAAACAATGAAATAACACTATTCCCCCTGAACACTTAGATTTACGTCATTCCAATTTATTTTTAAAATTCGAATATTTTCTGTTTCACTGGTTCAATTTGTTTGAACATTTTTTAAAAAGAAAATTTATAGTTAAAAATTGATAAATGGGGCTTTTATGCAGGGCCGGTGACAGGATTCTCGGGCCCCTGGGCAAATGAGAGGTCCGGGCCCTTTACCCCCCCCCCCCCCCATTGACACATATATCTTGGGGGGGGGGGTAGTAGTAAGTGATAAGGAGAGTTTAAAAAAATAATTTTCAGTTTATGGTTTATTAAAACACATGCTCTCACCACAGGAATTAGCCGCCATCTCAGATTCCCTTTTTTTTTTAGTGGCATAATGTTTACTTTTTTTTTGCTGTTGTTACTTAATGGATGTTGATATCTAAGGGAAAGTGTCCATCTGAGACTAAATCTTGAGAGCTAGTCTCGAGATTAGTCTCAGAACCTTATCCACTTGAGAGCAACACCAGCCTCTCGCGAGTCTCCGAGACTAGTCTCAGCCCCATGTCCACTAGCGATTTCAATCTCGCGACCGAGTCTCGATACTAAAAAGTCTCAGATGGACTCTTACCAAACTTATGTAGCTAACTGACTGACAAATGTTTGCCCACTTCCAGAAGAGCTAGAGACTTGGGGTTTGCTCTATTTTACCTTGATTCTGAGTTAGTATAATCCTGTTAATCAACTATTTGGTTAATTTGAGGATGTCATATTTTTAAATGCCTCCCGGTTCCGGGATGGGAGACGCAGATAGATGAAAATGTGATCCCCTGGAAATATAATGAATCTACGCAATTAGACTTGCCTGACACACTACACACTCTTACAATTTTGTCCACTAAATATTATAAGACCTTAAATTAAAACTTAATTACGACGAAAGAGGACTTTTTGATAAGTACTACTCTGTACAAGTCCAGGGCTTATACAGANCAAAGACAATATTTCAATACAGAACAACTAAACGAACAACGAATAAAATATAAACTACATACACGCATGGTGTACTTTTTAAAAGAAAAACGTATAGAAATCTAAAAGAAAAATTTGAATTATAACACACAGTACAAATATAAACCCCCGATAACCGATTTTGAATAATTTTCTTCAATTAAGAAGTGAATTTAAATTAAGATTCGACTAAAATTACTGTTGACCTAATTAGAGTAGTAAAAAACAAAATGGCCGACGCATTAAAACTAAGGAAAACTGCCACGTCGCGTCACCGCGACTCGCCGGCCTTTTTTCAGGGCTACCACACTACCATCGTATCAAAATTAAAAATAACCTTTACAAATAAAAATATTGTAAACAATAATTATTCTTCGTGGTAAAATTATATTGTATTTAAAATATCTTTGTAGTTTAACCGAAACAAAATATGTGTAAATTATTTTATTGTTTAATAATTTTGTCCGCATTTTTGGTTTAACGCATTATTTTTTAAGTGAAACAAATAGTTTGTTTACAAAAGTTTAAATCAATCAATGTTTTGTAAATAAACCTTGTCTGTTAAAACAAGTTAAATCCAATGCTATTTGAAGTTGAATATTTAAATTCCTAAATATTTGAGTTTTAATGTGCTTAAACAGTGATGTATCTACATATTTATATAAAAATCAACGTATTTGTATATATTCTTTATGCAAATCTACAGTTTTAGTCCGATATCGATGAAAATTTGCATATTTGACCTTCAAAGCAAGGAGAAAATCACTGTCTACATAAAATTTCGAAATTTAAATATTGTTATTTATACACAGAGGTACGGGGTACAAATGTCAAAGTAATGAAATGAAAATCCTTCAAGATGGATACCGTTGAAAAGCTCTTTTAGCGGACAATAATTTTTTCAGGGGTAAAATGGAAAAATAAACGTGTGTAAGTTCTTTGAACAATTTTACAGTTTTAGTCTGGCCTCGATAAAAAGTTTCACACTTTACCTTCAAAGCAAGGAGAAGGTGACTGTCTACATGATTTTCGAAATTTAAATCTTGGTACACAGGAGTACGGGGTACAAGTAATGAATACGGGTTCAAAGTAATAAATACCCTCCATGATGTATACCGTTGAAAAGCTCTTTAAGAGGAGTACTGTAATATCTCAAAGATCTCAAAGTCGAATTCTAGAGCTGTCACAAACTTTTTCTTTTGTATAAAAAATTTAAAAAAAATAAATTAAAAGTGTTTGACAATTTCTTTTAATAGTACGGTGCAATTAGACCAAAACCCTAACATCCAAAGTAAAAGTTTCCCTCCAACTCCAAGTTGTTCTAGACAGTCCACATATTGTGTGGTAAAAAGTCACACCATTTTAAACGTCAGGTTTGGTGGGGAGGGGGGGGCAGAGTTGGTAAATTAGTAGTTTTAACAGTTTTTCTTAAATATTTCGAAAACTATGCGTTTTGGAGCAAAAAGAGCTATATGCAAAATTAATCTACATTAAATTTTGAACAAAAATGGTCTTGTGCATAATCGTCCCAAAGTAAATGGTTCCAAAGTTACAGAGTGTGTAAAAATAGACATTTTTCGTATTTTTTTTTAGATTTTTGGGGGGAAAAAAATGAAATTATCATTATTTTTAATAGACCACTCAAATTAGAAAACAACTTTGCAAAGAAGCCTAATATCTTGGAAAGTGGCTTAAAATTTTCGTATGACTTTCCTTTCTAACATACTAAAAGTCCCCTAGGGTGAGTGGGGAGCTCGCCAACCCAGGTGGGGCAATAGGTGGTTTTTTTTTTTTTTTGCTTTTTATCAAATATCTTTAAAAGTATTGAAATTAGGCGAATTATGGTTCTGTAAAAATTTGTTCTTCATTAAATTTCCAATAAAAATAGTCCT
>KZ651837.1:231216-260486 GCA_001010745.2 Gerris buenoi
GAGGGGCCGGGTTCGATTCCCCACATAGGAGAGTTATTTTTAATATATATTTTATAAACTGTTGAATAATAATTAAATGTATACCCACAAAAACTCAAAAACTAATAAATGGGCTAACTAAATAGAACTAAGGGTAAGTGTCCATCTGAGATTTTTTAGTATGGAGACTCACTCTCGAGATTGAAATCGCTAGTGGACATTGGGCTGAGACTAGTCTCGGAGACTCGCCGACTCTCCGAGACTCGGGAGAGGCTGATGTTGCTCTCAAGTGGATAAGGTTCTGAGACTAATCTCGAGATTTAGTCTCAGGTGGACACCCACCCTAATACTTGGACATAGTAATTTTAAACTCGTATATAAGAAAGTGTGTCTGGATTGTCTCGGACTATTTTTTATTTATTTTTTTTTATATCTTTCAGTTACCAGTCCAGTTTCGTTCTGCTCCATCTTTCACCTATATTTTTATGTACTCTGTTGAATATTTCAGATGCACTCATAAATTTGATTTCTTGATAAACACTGTTTTGGTATAATAAAAATTATTAACTTAATTTTAGTTACCCTGTAAATATTATTTATGTATACTTGATAAGATATTATTCTCTGCTAAAACACTTCTCTTAATTCTTATTTCCCCCAGTAAGACACTGTTATACAAATTATGATAAATCCTTAAAACGTCAGTGTGGAGTTGGAGTACCGTTAGTATTTAGCCGAATTAATTAAAGTGTGATGCACTTGTAATTAGTCTAATTGGAGTAGAGTAGTACGAGCGTGCGTTATTGTGGACTAGTACTAGAAGATGGTAGGGTTAGCGGGTGAGGTGTTTTAACAGAGTGCAGGTGACGTGTGTTGATCATGCCTGTAGGAGAAAGGAAGAGTTTTCCTACTAATTGTCGAGTTTTTAAGCGATACTTCTTCCACAATGGTGTTTAATTCTTGTTTAAAAAATATTGTCTACAAACAAAAATAAGTCTACAAACAAAAATAGTTATTTTAGATCGGTCCAATAAATGTTTTCTTTTAAAGATTCTGTTTGCTACTATTCCCGTAAAGACTCATAAAGCTTAAATTACATAATTTAATTTAAATGTAATTTTATATACACGCAATAAGGTCAAACCTAGAAGGCAATACGACAAATTAATGTTTGACCCCTAACACTAATGTAATGAATTAATAAAGAAAAAAGTGAGAAAGGTGGTGATCAAACCGACTCTGATTTAACTGCCCTTATGGCAGCTAAAGCGGACCAGTGTGTAATAGGGATATGGACAGAATAACAGTAAAAGAAATAAAGGTGTTAACATGCATAGCATGACCAGGTTTGACTATTTTAGCAATGATTGAATCAGGAATCAGGGAAGAGCTGGGAACGAATGAGGCGACAAAGCACCTTAAAACAAGAGAAGTGGTTTGGCCACGTAAAAGAGTCAAAGGGCAAAGAAAAGAAGAGCCATTAGTTGAAAATCTTAACATTAGAAATAAGAAAGTCTGGAGGGAGACCCAGAATAATGTAATAAGACTGGATAGCTGGAATTAGAAGGAAAAAGGGAAATACTTTAGCAAAGATGCCACATCCTTTGCCAAGAGTAAAAAATAGATGGAATGAGTTGGTAGAGGACTTTTTGTCGCCCATAAGGAGGCTTCTTTATATATATCTTACACTTAAATTGATTAGTTACAATTAGGTTAGCTATAATTAATAATTACTACATTTTTAACACACAGCTTAATAAATAGTGTGTATTGCAGAAGCAGATCTCGAGGCCAACACCTCCTCAGCCGACAGAGATCTCAGGGATACGATGGAAAGCATTTGACAAAAGATGGTAATTTACGATTTAACAAAAAAAGGACAACAAAAACTTATCTTTTTTTTTAACTTTCTCACATAGATAGTATTTTATATAAAAAGACAGTAAAGGAAAAACACATATAATATTAAATTAAATTCTTTATTTGCTAAAAAATACATATTTTTCTGCAAGGAGTCGTTGTTACAAAAATAAAAATACAATAATTAATAATAAAATAAAATAAAAAATACAGTTACATNGGGTCGATACCACTTTTATTCTTTTGATATGAATTTCTTTCTTAATTTCTTTATTATTTTCTGTTTTTTAAACATTTAAAATATTACATAGCATAAACTCTTAATTAACTTGATATAATTAATGGACTTTATGAACAACAAAAGCTTAATTTGAAAAGGACTGAAATTTTAGGAATTTAATAAATAATATAAAGGGGTAGACGCTGTAAGATAAAGCAAAAGAGTACAAGAGATTTTTTTAAAAATAAAAATTTAATTAAAACTGCAGTTTATAATACATAAAATATGTATCTCTTCAGTAAGTATTACAATAAAAAAAGAAATTCATTCATATAATGATCACGACGACTTTAGAGCAAATATGAATATTGATCAATTCTTATATTAACACTTTGCACTAAAATTCAATCCACAATGCATTAAACATTTCATAGCTCAGTCGTAAAATAAATCGTAAAAAAAGCTTGTCAAAAAGGTTTTTGATAAAAATAAAAGATACATGGACGCTGTAAAGTCTAAAGAAATTATGGATCCGTTTTCCTTTGCAGTGGGGACAGTCCTTGAGTGGGGACTCATAAGACAAAGAGAGGGATGATTATAATTACTATGATTTATTGCCAGTTTCATGTGATAGGACATTGGTAATAATTTATCATTATTGCCAATTTGGTATGAGTCTGGAAACCTTTTAAAATTGGATACTAAGTAATCATGTTGAACGGGCGAAATATTTATTAGTAATACATTAAGTGTAATATGTAATCAAAACCTTCACAGTAAAGGGAAGGTGACAATAATGAGCTGGAAGGTATTATCTTTATTTAGTATGGCAAGCAATAACTCAATTGAAAGAAGAGTATAAGCTATAACAAATATCAAAATTAGATATTCTAAGATAATATTTACTAATTGTCGAGTTTTTAAGCGATACTTCTTCCACAATGGTGTTTAATACTTGTTTAAAAAATATTGTCTACAAACAAAAATAAGTCTACAAACAAAAATAGTTATTTTAGATCGGTCCAATAAATGTTTTCTTTTAAAGATTCTGTTTGCTACTATTCCCGTAAAGACTCATAAAGCTTAAATTACATAATTTAATTTAAATGTAATTTTATATACACGCAATAAGGTCAAACCTAGAAGGCAATACGACAAATTAATGTTTGACCCCTAACACTAATGAATTAATAAAGAAAAAAGTGAGGAAGGTGGTGATCAAACCGACTCTGATTTAACTGCCCTTATGGCAGCTAAAGCGGACCAGTGTGTAATAGGGATATGGGCAGAATAACAGTAAAAGAAATAAAGGTGTTAACATGCATAGCATGACCAGGTTTGACTATTTTAGCAATGATTGAATCAGGAATCAGGGAAGAGCTGGGAACGAATGAGGCGACAAAGCACCTTAAAACAAGAGAAGTGGTTTGGCCACGTAAAAGAGTCAAAGGGCAAAGAAAAGAAGAGCCATTAGTTGAAAATCTTAACATTAGAAATAAGAAAGTCTGGAGGGAGACCCAGAATAATGTAATAAGACTGGATAGCTGGAATTAGAAGGAAAAAGGGAAATACTTTAGCAAAGATGCCACATCCTTTGCCAAGAGTAAAAAATAGATGGAATGAGTTGGTAGAGGACTTTTTGTCGCCCATAAGGAGGCTTCTTTATATATATCTTACACTTAAATTGATTAGTTACAATTAGGTTAGCTATAATTAATAATTACTACATTTTTAACACACAGCTTAATAAATAGTGTGTATTGCAGAAGCAGATCTCGAGGCCAACACCTCCTCAGCCGACAGAGATCTCAGGGATACGATGGAAAGCATTTGACAAAAGATGGTAATTTACGATTTAACAAAAAAAGGACAACAAAAACTTATCTTTTTTTTTAACTTTCTCACATAGATAGTATTTTATATAAAAAGACAGTAAAGGAAAAACACATATAATATTAAATTAAATTCTTTATTTGCTAAAAAATACATATTTTTCTGCAAGGAGTCGTTGTTACAAAAATAAAAATACAATAATTAATAATAAAATAAAATAAAAAATACAGTTACATCTTAAAAAACAATCAGAATCTTCTTTAAATTATGTCGTAAACGTCCTCTTTTGCAATGCTTGAATTGTATACTGGTACAGCGAAATTAGTTTTGATTGAGTAATATCATAGAAGAAGTCAGTTCTATCAGGATCAGGACCGAAAGGTTCAAAATACTTTTTTCTTAGGGTTGACGTTGTAGGACATTCAAAAAGAAAGTGGACTAGGCAATCAGGGGAATTTTTACAGAGAGGACAGATTTCAGTGGAGTTCAAAGTATATTTTTGTTTGCCTATATACAGCCTTATCAAATTAGAAGAATTTAGCCTTAGTTGGGAGAAACATCTTAATATATTAATATTTACTCTGTAGTGCAGGTATGATTCGCCTTGTGAGCAGAACATGCAATTTATACGGTAGTCTAGTCTGGAGAGTAAGTGCTGTTTAGAATTTTTGAATATCTTTGGAGAATATGTGGTTAATGTACGAGGTGATGAGAGCGTTGTAGCTGAAACACATATAATATATCAAGGGGTTTGATATGAAAACCTCATTTTAGATGAAAAATATGACATTTTATTTTTTTCCTTTGTGTCTTCATATTATGTTTCGTATTAGTTTTTTTTTTTTCGATGGTCTACGAAATCTCTTACGGTATCCATTTAAGTTGAAATAATGAACAAGGCTTGGTTTTTGACAATAAAATAAACGGTAGCCGATAGTTCTCAAAAAAGTTTTTTAAAAAAAACATTATATTTAACGAAGTAAGAGGTTTTCCCGGGAAGAAACCTAGTTCCTGTAAAAACAGCTGTAAACGTGGACGGAGAGGGGCCGGGTTCGATTCCCCCACATAGGAGAGTTATTTTTAATATATATTTTATAAACTGTTGAATAATAATTAAATGTATACCAACAAAAACTCAAAAACTAATAAATGGGCTAACTAAATAGAACTAAGGGTAAGTGTCCATCTGAGATTTTTTAGTATGGAGACTCACTCTCGAGATTGAAATCGCTAGTGGACATTGGGCTGAGACTAGTCTCGGAGACTCGCCGACTCTCCGAGACTCGGGAGAGGCTGATGTTGCTCTCAAGTGGATAAGGTTCTGAGACTAATCTCGAGATTTAGTCTCAGGTGGACACCCACCCTAATACTTGGACATAGTAATTTTAAACTCGTATATAAGAAAGTGTGTCTGGATTGTCTCGGACTATTTTTTATTTATTTTTTTTTATATCTTTCAGTTACCAGTCCAGTTTCGTTCTGCTCCATCTTTCACCTATATTTTTATGTACTCTGTTGAATATTTCAGATGCACTCATAAATTTGATTTCTTGATAAACACTGTTTTGGTATAATAAAAATTATTAACTTAATTTTAGTTACCCTGTAAATATTATTTATGTATACTTGATAAGATATTATTCTCTGCTAAAACACTTCTCTTAATTCTTATTTCCCCCAGTAAGACACTGTTATACAAATTATGATAAATCCTTAAAACGTCAGTGTGGAGTTGGAGTACCGTTAGTATTTAGCCGAATTAATTAAAGTGTGATGCACTTGTAATTAGTCTAATTGGAGTAGAGTAGTACGAGCGTGCGTTATTGTGGACTAGTACTAGAAGATGGTAGGGTTAGCGGGTGAGGTGCTTTAACAGAGTGCAGGTGACGTGTGTTGATCATGCCTGTAGGAGAAAGGAAGAGTTTTCCTGCACTGATGTTGTGGTAACTCGGCATAAGAGTAATGTGACGTCACGAGTACCCCCCTCTCTCACATCTGAGAGGGGGGTATTAGTTTGATGACGTCACGACGTCGTGTAATCCTTCAACAGGACCTCTCTCAAGGACACGCAGTTCCCCCTCCTGCAGTATCCTGAGGCCCCGTTTCCTTCTTGCCCTGTTGAACGTCAGGTCGAGCCGTCAGACTACACGTCACGTTGTGTCACGACGGAGGTAATCCTGGTCCAGACTTCCCACGCTGCCACGTCCCGACCCTCTCCTCCGCCACTTCTCTCCTTTTTTACAGGCATGAATGGTTTCGGTTAATTATAATACCTGGAACGATTCATTTAATGTCCTATTCCTTCTCAACCGTCCGTCTGGAAATGCAGTCATTCAGAGATTTTTAAAAAAATAATTATCCTTCGCCAGCAACATCGTCATTCTAATCCTCGATCCCCTTATGGTCAATAAAAATTAAATAAGCCATTATCTTGCCTGAGTTCTTTTATTTTTTAACGAATCACTGTAATACGTAGTGGCATAGCTACATAAGAAACAAATATTCACTTATTTGCTGTAGAATATGCCAATTTTTTATCCAGCTCTGCTAAAAATACTGTAGCTTTACCTTTCAACATCCTGGATTTATAAATTTAACCCCTTTCTACTCTTCCCATTCATAATTCATTTTACATTATGTCTTTAGGTATAATACCATTAAATACCATTAAATACCATAATAACAGTAAAATTAGTTAAAATAAAATAATACCAGTTAAATACTATTAATACCAGTAAATACCATTAAATTTATCATGAACGAGGTTTAGTTCAAGAACAAAACAACGTCTTCACACAATCTAAGTTCAGTTTAAGTCAGTTTGTTACTTAGTGTGTAGAATATCTGAAGAAGGCTGCATTGGAACATATACGAATACGGTCTATTGTCAACTCCAATTTTATCTGTGAAGACTTGTTTGGTTATTGAAACTAAGTGTGATAGGATGCGAGAAAGCTATGTGCCACTCTAATTGGCAGTCTTCTTTTTATTTGTGTAGTGGAATATATGCGTTAGAAGAGGAAGAACTAGACACTGTTTTCAAGTTTTAAATAAGATAATCTTTTAATTATTTTAAGACACAAGTTTTTAACACAAACTGAATTCGTTTTTAATATTCTTGTCAATTTATAGTTAAAATTGACAAGTATATTAAATTAAAATTAAATTTACAGATTTGCACAGGTTTAGCAAAAGAGAAATTTACCTACAAACACCCCCTTTTTGCTAAACCTGGTGCAGAGCGACTTCCATTCCAAGCTGCCTGGTGAATTTATTTAATTTTTCTTTAGACACAGGCTTGGTTAAAAAGTCGGCAATCATATCTGTTGTGGGGAGATATGACAATTTTATAGCACCTTCACTCACTACCTCTCTGACGTGGTGATACTTTATGTCGATATGCTTACTCCTTTTATGAAGCAGTGTGTTTTTGGCCAATTTTTGTGCGCTTTGATTGTCGCAGTAGATGGTCGTTGGATCTTCAACCAGTTGAGGGAAGCCTAATTGTCTAACCATCCTTTTCAGGTTTAGTGCTTCCCTTGTTGCTTCGCTCAAAGCCACATATTCAGCTTCCATACTGGAGAGAGTGACGAGGCTTTGCTTCTTGGATTCCCAAGCGATGGCCCCCCCTGCCAGTATGAAAGTGTATCCAGATCTCGATTTTCTGTCATCGGTATCACCAGCCCAATCAGCGTCGACGTAGCCTTTTAGTGGTTGTTCTGATTTCTTGTAAGTTAGTTGGTAAGTCGTCGTTCCTTTTAGGTATCTTAAAATTTGTTTGGCCGCATTCCAGTGCTGTCTTCTTGGGTCACTGTTGTATTGACTGAGTTTGTTGACTGGATATGCTAAGTCAGGTCTCGTAGCTGTAGCTAGATATAACAAGGAACCTATTAGGCTTTGATATTCTTCACGATTAACAGGTTCGGCTAGTTCTGAGTTTTGTGGGATTTTTTCTAAGTTTTCTGTCATAGGCAATGATAAAGGTCGGCAGTCCGTCATACCGTATTTGCGAAGAATCTCCTGAGCGTATTTTTCTTGTCCAATTTGTATAGTGTTTTCTTCTCTATTTATTGTCAAACCAAGAAAACAGTTCAAGGTTCCCAAGTCCTTTATCTCGAATAATTTAGATAATTTTAATTTTGTATTTNATATTCATTATTAAAAACGATTTAAATGTTTGATCGAGTATAAATCAGTAATTTCTAGTTTCCACTCAACAGATAAATTCAATAAAAATAGGAGTATACATTATAATCTATATTGGCCTCAACCCTACCGCAACTATCTCCATCTTAATCTATTTGCAATCAACCAATAAAAAAAAAATAAACTAATTAAATAATAAAGTTATTTATAATGCATTTATGTACATATCGTTTACACTTTTTTTTGCAATTTAAATTAGATAAGTAATTGGACAATAAACGGTGAATTTTATTTTATTTAAAATTTTAATCAGTATGAATCAATTTTATCTTTCAATTGACTCAATTTTATTTCTAATTCACGTGGAGAGAAGCTTAGATATTACAGTCTTCCCAATTCGATCTTCAACTACCACGAAGTCTCTATTCTTCCTCGTTCTTGCTCCATAAATATGTTTTGGCAACTTCGTTTCTGTCGATCTTTAAAACAAGTTGGTACCATACTGTAGAAAATATATATTTTATTTAATTTTATTTTTTTGCTATATCTTAGTATAATTTATACATGTTTTCTTCTAATCATCTCAAATTTAAATAAATGGGGGGAAAATCATTGAATAATGTGAGCACACAAGATATTATTTATTAAAAAAATAAAAAATAAATAAAAAAATTAAATGAACTGCAACTATAATGTATTTCTATGTGTATTAAGGTTAAAATATATCTCAATTATTTGCTCTCAATTTATCATTACATAAATAATTTAATTTACATTCTATTAATCTACATACTAATTTGAACCATTAACCTTAACAATAAATTTTATCATGACCCTAGAACTACAAATGATTATTTCATGCCTTATCTCTGTTTTCCGCTTAAAAGAGCCATACCGATAGAAGTTTCTTAACATTTCTAATATCTTATAGGTTATAGGTCATAAAATAACATCCAATAATTTATATAGCAATGACACTAAAACGAGCAGGTAATTATTATCCTGGTTCTCTTTACCCATTTATGTAATATGTGTTGGGTATTTTCGGAGATACAGGAGCATAAGCAGGTATGACACACATGCGCAGGAAATTATAAGGGTCCTTGGTTTCACCAATGGACCCTAAGAACATTGTGTTTAAAAACATCGGTTTCGATTTTTCGGTCATTATGGGTGGAGTAATGACGGAATAAACTGACCGAAACCACTGCCTGCATCAATCACTAGTTATTTTTATTGCATATGAATAATTATAATTTATATACGCTTTTAAGTCTATATGATTAATTCATATGTATAAATTTATGGTTTTCTTTTTGTTAAATTTGGAATTATAAAAATAATTTTAAAAGTTAAAATAGACTAATTAGAATATTAGCCTCCACTCCACGGCACTCAGGCCACCAGGAATTAGTGGCTATGTTTCCTAATACATACATTGCGCATTAAGTTGAAACTTATATGGGACCAACAATGGGCTAATTATTATGACTTACTCTCACAATTTCATTAGAATCTGACAATTAGTTTTTAAGATTATGTTAGTTCACTAGTTCAATAATTCCTAGAAACATGGCTAAACAAATGGAGGATTAAAATTAACGAGAATAAAAGTATCCATGTAACATTCAGTCTAAGACACGGCAACTGTGAACCTGTATTCCTAAACCATACTCCTATTCCTCACTCTAGCACTGTCCGCTACCTCGGGTTACACCTGGATCGGCGTCTAACATGGGCACACCACACAAAACTCAAACGACAAGACTGCAACAGACGTTACAAACTTTTATACAGACTCCTACACCATACATCGAAACTCAACATTCATAACAAATTACTCATTTATAACACTATAATTAAGCCCATATGGTCATACGGCATTGAAATTTGGGGTTGCACCAAGCGTTCCAACTCCTATCGTATCCAAACCATCCAATCTAAAATCCTAAGAAAAATAACCAATGCTCCTTTCTATGTTTCCAACCTTATCCTCCACAGAGACCTTAAAGTCCCATTTATCCGTGACCTAGCCTCCTCCCGATACAAAAGCTTCCATGACTCCATATCCCATCATCCTAANTTATAAATTATTTCTAATAATATTAGTATATGTAATATTTTATTTTATTAATAAAATAAATACAAATATATTAGTTAATTAAGGGTTATTTTTGACTTAGAGCATGCAAAATTCATAATCAAAAAATAATATCACCAATTTATTTATAAAACAGTCTCCATGTATTATAATTCATTTCAGACACTGATGACATTCAAATTCAGACACTGATTTTGACTGATCTATATCACAATAAAACAAAAAATCTTGAATTACATCTGTTGTTGATGTATTAATTTATTATTATAAAGCAAATAAAAAAAAGATAAAGTGAGTCAAAAATGCTATGACATAAAAATAATTTTAAATCATGATAATAGATAGTGAAAAAAAAAAATCCATGACAATATTGTATTATTTGGTTAAAACGATGATGATAAAATTCAACTTTATTGATAACTCGGTGTATCATGCAGACTGTGAATGCCTCGTTGCATACGTCAGCTTATCAAATAATTCTTTATCAATTTTGACTCCTAGCTATTACAGCATCCCTTTTGATAACTGTTATAAAAATGATAACCCTAACCAATATAGTGTCTGGAGCCAAATTATATATATAAAAAAGAAAATAAATGATAAGAATAAACCACAACACCTCTCCCGTCCAAATAAATATTTCAATATGTTCCAAAGATAGTGCAGTGATAACATTTTTATATTATTAGTTTAAACTGCTGCGTTTCCTTACTTTTTCTATCTTTTTATTATTTAATTTTATCACAAATATTTTTAACGTAAATGTTTTAAAGACAGAATTTCTATGTCTTCTAAATGGTATTAGAAGGAAAAAACAGATCATAAAAACCTAATGAAGACTAAACGGAAAAAATTAGCAATGTAACATTCTTATTATATGTTAAACATATTTTATTAAATGCTTTTATTAATAATGTTAAAGAAAAATTGTTCAGTTGAATGAGTAGAATTTAAAGGTCTGAAAATAATGTAACAATGTTCAAAGATACCATTCATATATGAGGTTCTATCAATTTTTAATGGTTGGTCCAAGCTTTAAAAAAGCTTCTGTTTGTCGAGTTTAAAATAAAAGTGGCATTGCACTCTTTTTCCTTGTGCCCTTAAAATGTACACAGTAATTCCCCTCTTTCTAAATATAATCTAAAAAGTGCCAGTGTAAAACAAATGATTGATGGTTAATTAGTTATTTATTCATTTGAATAGAGCTGAGCTTGAAATAGAACAACCTTAAATTGCAACTAGAAAAGGATCGAGTTTCTAAAATGTCAATAAAGCAACAATTATTCAACTTATTATTTTTTAATTTTTTTTTTAAACTTGATGGGGTCAAATTCTGAACTTCAAAAGAACACAATTAACTTCATAGTTAGATTTTAAGAACTGTTCCATCTATAATATCTATCAGTTTTAATTCAGGTTTATGATCATTTTAGGTACTCCCGAGAGTATGACGTCTGTGATGTGGTAAATCCCGAACTCTCTTGGCAATTCCCAAGAACTATTCTCAAAAGTCAAAAGAGTGGATCACTTATGAATCATGTCAAAAACGTTCTTCTCATCAGATTTGATTCTTGTAGTGATTACAACACGTCAAATAGCAGCTGTAGTGTATAAATCAGATTGTTATTCCACGGATTTATCAGCAACAGAATCTTAAGAAATTGAACTCCAAAGAGTGTAAAAAACACTAACAAGATGTTTACAATCAATTAATGTTTCAATCTCGCTTTTGGTCCTATATTAACAATGTAAAATAAAGAAATTAAATGCCATTTTAAAAGAAACAGGAACATGTAAGATTATATTTTGGTTACCAGTATTATATTGATTTTAATCCAAAAGTCCAGTCATGCACCATGACTTAATGAGCAAATTTTCAAAGAAATCTGCGTATTTTTGGCTTGTGACAATAAGGGAAAATTTTGATTTAGAATTTGGATGGGTGAATTTTTTTTTTTTTTTTTTTTTTTTTTGGTACACACGGGTACGGGGTACAAAAGTCAAAATAGTATTTACCCTTCAAGATGCACATCGTTGGAAAGCTCTTTAAGAGTACAGTAATTGTTGTTATGAGCACTTTTATCATATTTTCATATAAAAGGAGGGTAAAATGGAAAAAACATGTTTTAATGCTATTTTTGACCCTAAATGGTCAAAATTTGACCCCTTAATGAACTCCAAAAATTCTGGCCAACGAACTCATCCTTTCTTTTGATATGATTGACATTTTAAAATTTGTTTGAATTTTTAAGTGCATCCTAACGGGAGATATCGTCTGGAGTGACACATATATACATACATACATAAAAAAAAAGTGTTAAATTTTAGGAACCGATTCAGAATGGTCTAAAACGGATTTCCATGAAAAAAATTTTGAAGCCATTGCAATAGCTTAATTTTCTTCAAAAATTCGCTAAAAGAAAAAAAACTACTCATATCTTTCTCTTATATCTGTTCTATCATTGCAAAATCTTAAGAGATGATGTGACTTTATAACTACTACTACTACTACATATTACAAAAGTTACTATTACTATTTAAAACAATCAGAATATATAATATTTTTTTCTAAGTATTTTGATTTCAGATTATACATGTTGATTATTTTCACATACTTGCTGCCAATATTTAATTGCTTGATAATACTTTACAGTAAGTTTCAATTATTTTAAGTTTTACAGGCAACTAACTCTACTGGGAGGGAAAAGAATGCTTATTAGTATAACTCAATGGTAAATATTGATTGAATTCAAACGAGGATTGTTTTATCAGAATATTTATAATATTATATTTGTTACAATTATTCTTGATCAATAATCTTAAAAAGAAAACTGGTTTTGTCTGTTGCCAATAACCGCAAAAAGCTAAAACGGGGAGCGAGTTTTTTAAAAAGCTTGTTTTCTGGTCTTGCAAGTTTTTGCAGGCGTGTAATGGCCACTCAACTAACGAGTTTGGGGTGGCAAATGCGAACATCTCGCTTGCCAAATATAACCGGTTATAAAGATATTTTTTTTCCTTATTTAGTATCGATCCTGTGCAACCTTTCTTCTTCTTTTTATCTCTTGAACAAAAAATTTTGAACAAGTAAAGCCAGAAACTTAAAAGTAGTTGTTATTTAAAATATGCTAAGGTATAAATAACGTTAAAAGTTCATGGCCTTGCTTTAAATTGCAGCGTAATTGTCAGGAAAATATTATAATTACAAACAATAAATAAAAATAAAAAATTAAATACATACAATGTAACATGATAGATAACCTTGAGCTAACTATCTATCTATATAATATAATCAAACATGTATAATCTGAAATGCAAAATATTTAGGAGAAATAAAAACAAATATAGATAGCAGAAATAGATAACCTCATATAGAATAGATACAGTTAAATGCAAAGGAAAGATATGTTTTTAAATCTACGAGAAAGATCTCTTCTTCAAAATCAAATAGTACTCAATCATTTGCAGCGAACCAGTAACTTCTAAATAAATAATAATAACAAACTGCTTGCAATGAACAAGTGTATATATATTAGGAAAGTTAAAAATCATAAAATAAAAAGATTATTATAAATGAATGAAAACGATCGAATAAATTAATTGAATCTTAATTAAGTGACATTTTTCCAGATCCGTTACAGATCGATTTTAAAAATTATGAAACTCAACTGTTAAAAAACTGTTCAAATGAGTATCAGCCAGTACCATATATTTTAAGACTTATTTAAATTCTTAAAGTAGGTAAGTACTGAATATAAGATTAACCAATAAAATTACAATTTACATTATAAAAACTAACCCTTTTCCTTTTTAAGACCATCGTAACGATTTGCTATATTATCGTCTCATTATAAAAGAATATGCTGATAAGGATCATCTTCTCTCTCCCAAAATAACTATTGTCAAAATTTCTTTTCTTACTAATCAATCGATTAAAACTTACACATATCTATAGCTTGGTTATGCATGATATAGACAAAAACTATATATAATAGAATTTGTAGTATATCTTTGTTCTCTAAACAGACATTAGCGGCCTTTACACATACGTTCTTTCCTGCAGGCCTGAATCGTGAAGGATTGCGCGCGAGTAATCGTGTGGAAAAGATTTGATAGCTATAAAAGTGATACGTGCTTTCCTACAGGAAAGCGTGCCCCCGTGTTATACAGGTAGAATATAAAGAATAAGAGGCCTGTGGTAAAGCTGCTGTCACCTTTACACTAAGGATTACGCGCGGTAAAGCGTGCGTCCCTGTAGACGCGTAATCCCTCACTCCAGTGCAGCCTTTACACTGGCGCTCTTTCCCGTTTGTTGCTCTATCCTGCAGGAAAGGGCGTAAGTGTAAAGGCTGCTATTAGCTGCAGCTAGAATGTTGTCTTACTGTAGAAGGAAGAATGCAATTTCAGATCATCTACTAAATGGCCCACTAGATGGCCACTATCTATTAGATGGCCCAGCGTTCGCACGCCCTTGGATAGCAAACGCGTGGATAGCAAACGTTTGAAATTCTATTCGTTCAAAGAGTTTTCTTGAGGCTTTTAATCTCCTTAGAAGTTGATAATCTGAGATAAAACCTTACTTTGCCCTGATTTGTTCAGTGAACTAATGTCATATATATGCAGGATACACCACGGAAAAAAAAGTACCAAAAAAAAAAATCAATCAAGTAAATAAAGTTAGAGGTGGAAAGAATTTCAAAAAAATAATCTCCAAAACTCTCAAAACAGGTGCACTCAAATTATTAAAGAACTTGCTTTGCAACAGATTATGAAATGTGGTACAGATAAAATTAATAATACCAAGATATACTGAATTAGTCTAGACCCATTAAGTGGTATATCAAACGACCCCTAGGTGCATGCCATGAGTCAGACGGTGTATGTGTACATCCAGACAAGAAGTTCATGGTGGTTCTAACAAAAGAAACGTATTCCGGTGTTACCCGCACACTGCACACAGGTGCGTCATGAAGAAAACTTACACCATGATAATTGTACACCAATATTAATTGCTATGCATCGATTTTTAAAATAGGTATTAACTTTAGGACTGGATAATAGAGTTGTGTAGTAAAGAAAGTATAATAGATTTATAGTTAATAAGGTGATAGTGCAGTAGTGATAGATTTGTAGTTTTGAAAATAAGGTGTGTACATTTTTTTAAATTATTTCACGACTAATCTTATTGTTGCGAGCTCGATTTTAAGTTATTTCATAAACATTTCTTGGTTTATAATACAAACATCTTTATTAGAACCTTCATGATCTATGTACTTAAAGTATCCTTAGTATTTTACTCAACTTTCAGATTGTGGTTAAATTATGAACTAATCGCACATTTAGTAATATTTAATTTAAATTTCAGGCTTCTCATACTATTTATATGCATATACAGTATGTTCACGGATTAAGTTGCCTATACGTGTAAATGCAAAAAAATGTCAATTTTCGAAGAAAAGTCACTCTTAATAATATCTCCTGCATGTTTTTAAATGAAGATTTAGAATATTACTTTTTGTTCAAAATGTACCCTGTACCTAGAAAGTACAATTTCCTAAAATCGTACGAGAGTAAACCCGTTCAAATTTCGACTATACAAGAAAAAAGAATTCTTTATCATTTCTTTAAAATACTATTCCAAAATTATTTTTCGCATAAAAAAGTTCAATAATTAAATATCAAAAATCCCCCCCCCCTTCCATTCATAAAAAGTAAAATTTGTCTGATTCTAATTTAAGCGGGGTCGATTTAAAGGTCTCATTGAGTACATTAAAAGTTGTGGTATTGCTTTTTTTGATAAAAACAATATAAAAGCTATTAAAGGGGAAAATAAATTAATTTTTGAAAATCATTTGTTTTTATTTTTAAAAAAATGTTTAAATAATAAATACGATTTTCTCAATAAATGCTTTCATGTTATTTTTATCAAAAAAAGCAATACCACAACTTTTAAAGCACTCATTGAGACCTTTAAATCGACTCCACATAAATTAGAATCAGACAAATTTT
The DNA here is from genome assembly GCA_001010745.2 of Gerris buenoi. NCBI lineage: Eukaryota > Metazoa > Arthropoda > Insecta > Hemiptera > Gerridae > Gerris > Gerris buenoi. The sequence continues at coordinate 247,362 of KZ651837.1, forward strand.
ACTTTTTATAAATTGAAGGGGGGGGGGGATTTTTTAATTATTTATTGAACTTTTTTATGTGAAAAATAATTTTGGAATAGTATTTGAAAGAAATTATAAAGAATACTTTTTTCTTGTATAACCGAAATTTGAACGGGTTTACTCTTGTACGATTTTAGGAAATTGTACTTTCTAGGTACAGGGTACATTTTGAACAAAAAGAAATATTCTAATTCTTCAATTTAAGAACATGCAGGAGATATTATGAAGAGTGACTTTTCTTCGAAAATTGAAATATTTTTGCATTTACACGTATAGGCAACTCAATCCGTGGACATACTGTATATATTTATTCATATTATTCGACTTTAAAAATTTAATCATCTTGGGTATGATTTTAATTAAAAGTTTAGTAAATAGAATTCTGGTTCAAGAGTTAAAATTAAATCTTCAAATTCAGATGGAGGGCGACCATTAATTAAATCATTTCACCATTTTACCTTTAATAATTTGTTATAAAGGAAAACTTAAAAAGGTTATTTATTAAGGAACTCGATCAACTTCTAGGGTAAAACATTTTATTCAACCCCAAATAGATTCTCAGGTCACTGATTTTGTCAGAACAAGCATTTTCTTTTATAAGCCCGTGGCTTGAGAATTTACTGGACTGAGAAGCTTTAGGATCATTAATTTTCTTTTGAGAAGCTACAAGGCCTTGACTTTCTGTAAAACCGCGGATTTATTGAATGACGTGGTTCCAGATTATTGAATTTAATTCAAGAATGGTTTAAATTTAAGGTTCGTTGTATATGTAATGGATAAGAGTAGTAAACTTTTATAGTAGAATATGCAAGTCTAAGGATGGGAATCAAGTGGAAGGAAATTCGTATGTATATATTCAAGAAAAACGATGACTGCGTTATCTGGTCCGTCTCGCGCCGTGTCTTCTTCGCTCCGGGAGTTAATGGTGTAGAGCCGAAAGCAAGGTCTGTGTCATTATCGTCGGAAAGGAGCCTTTTGTTGTGCCAACCCTCTAGTCTGAGTTGATGTCCAGCCAAGTGTGACCACCTTGGAAGGAGTTGTAACACCTTGTAGATTTCACGTTTCACGCAAGGTTACATTCCGACCCGGCCTGGACGTCCGCAGGGGACTTAATCTTCCGGACCCGCCGTCGCACTGCGTCGCCGTCTGCCTTCGACACACGAGTCCTTTCTTCCGTGACAACAGACATCTTGAAAATACATCTTCGGCAGAAAAAGGACTTCAGTCGGCTGTACTTCTCCTTATCACCTTTTCCTCTTTTGTGTTATTTTTGTTTTCTTCCGCTCATCATAACGCATAAACACCTCTTTTGTAAGCTCTTCCTACCGTAAAAAATTATTCTCGAGAATACAAGTGTAAATGAAACAGATTATTATCACGTTGTTTTGGAAATTACCATTGGAAAGATAAAAAGTTCAAGTCGAGCTACAGGGTTTACTGACCTTTCAAGAACTCTTTGTTTAACATTTACTGCAGACAATCCAACATTCATAAAGGTTAAATCCATTACTACTTATAATTTTCAAAATAAGAGTAAGCGCACGGACTTACAGAAACCTCAGGGTATGACAAATCCAATAGTATGAAACAATAACTCGAAAATCCTGAAGTTCAAGTTCAGGGTAAAATTCTTTTAACATGATTAATACATTTAAAACAGAAGTTACTGATAGCTTTAAACCTCTTATTTTGAAGATAAAAAATAGCTGTACTTTAAGAGAGGTTATATAACAGCATTGAAGATAACATCGGCGCGAATGTGAATTACTAAATATTTTAAAATGCTTTCTTTTGAATATTTTTATTTTGTTTCATTCTTTTTAATAGTTTGTCTCAGTATGTTATTATTATTATTTAAAAGCAAAGTTTTTAAATACATATATATTCCACTAAAATATAATAGACTGTGAGCACAGGGTACCTAGTTACTCCACTGCTTATGTTAATATATAGCAACTAAAACAATTAACAATAAGAGAACAACACCTATACCCTGATAGTGAGTTATCGTTAATAGTACGAGTATAGTTGTAATAAAAAAAGTTGTACAAATAAGCTTGTAACCTAAACCTTCAATGATAAAAACTATGGTTGCAAACAAAATGTATTCTTTATGTGTTTAGAGATACTTCATCACCCAAGGTCACAACGGTAGATGTGTTGATTAAGCGAGCGATACACACGTTTTTTCCACTCGATATCATATTAAGTATTTTTTATTATTTCTATCTCTCTTTTATTAATAAAATCAAAAGGAAAAAATAAACTTAAAACATAATAGAAGATGAATCTATCATCATCAGCAGTCGCTAAACGTTTTAAACTGCGAAGTAAACGTGCTAAAGATTTGGAAGTGAGCCAAGACGCAGCTGCACATATAAAATAATATTTCTACGTCTAACATTTGCTGTTGCAGAAAAACATTGCAAAGTGGGATTGAAAATTCGTGGCTAGAAGGTTATGAAACCCGGAGGAGATAGCTTTCAAGGCTTATTTAAAGGTGTAGCTCATCGGGCTGCACACCAGAAACAAAATAGTAGACACCATCAAGAAAAGACCTAGCAACCGTGGCAGTCCAACTAAAGCAAAAACTTAGGGATAAAATCTTTGCTATGTTAATGCTTGATAAAAGAGACTGTCAATTGGTGTGGCGCATATAGCTTCCTTGCATTCCATCACTTACTTATTTTATGCTTTTACAATCTATTGTTGTCTAATTTGTTTAATTGATTCCCCGATTTTCTGTCACAATTGTTTTAATTTTTTACATGAACTAAAGTATCAATTTAGCAAAAGTTAAAAGAGCGCACTGGGACTCACTGCGCCACTGGGGCTGGATCTGCGTGTCACTTTCAATAAACTATAAAAGTTTCATACAATTCAGATGAGTACTTTCGAAGCTACAGGTGTAAATAAATAAATGTTTGTGCGCATGTGGCAAAGAAAATAAGCGCAGAAGGTTGAAACTTATATGGGACTAACAATGAGCAAATTATGACCAACCATACAATTTTCATTTAAATCGGATGTGTAGTTTTTAAGATATCAGCGACAGACCAACAGACAGTCACGGAACCAAAAGCGTCCCCCTGATGTCTGAAACGGATTTCTGTCATGGAATTTTTGAAATCGAAGACAAAATATTTTCGTTCTTAAGAAATCATACAGCTTCCGTTACCTTCTGTAAGCTCGTAAGCAAAAAACAATTCCTATACTTTAAAAAAACAAAAAAAAAACCATCAACTAAACGCTAAAAAGCAGTAGGAACTTGTGTATAAAAATTAGAGAAAAGCATATTATGAAATAGCGACAGACCTAAGAAATTGCACTACAATGCAGGGACTTAAGGAACAAATCTAACCTCCACATAAAAACACGTTTGAAATAGGACAAAATATAGATGCGGATTAGTGTAAAATATTATAAGTCAACCGATAACAGCCAATTATTTTTAATGTATCGACACATTTATAACCGACCCAATTATGAACCAAAATATAGTGTAGAATTTTGAAATAGTAGAAACAATAAATCGGATGAAAAGCAACAAAGCCCCAGGCTATGTTAGTACATTATGTAATGAATTTTATAGAAATTCTTCAGCTTATTACATTGATAAGAAGAAGTTAGCGTTGTTTAATAGAATCTACAACAATGGAGATATGCCGGATGCTTTTAGAAGACCTATCATATTTCCTATTTTTTTTTAGAAAAGGAGACGTAAACACCGCTTCCAACCACCGAGGGGTATCATTTACGGATTCTATATTCGTAATATCCAAAATATTCACTGTGGTCAATTTTGAAGCAACTAACTTTGGGTCGACAAAAACAAGATATTGTCTGAATTTTAAGCTTGATTTAGATTGAATAACTCTACTTATATCAATTTATTCATATGAAGATCTATTATTCAATTTAAAATGGAGAAAGGGAAGAGTTACATAGTTATTCTTTTTTTTCGCAGATTTACGAGCAGCTTAACTCTATAATGAGAACAGTTTTATTCATCAAACTTTTGAGCCAGCATAAATCATCTAAATTTGTCAATTTGTCTAAATTTATTACTTAAGATGTATTGTATAAGAGAATAATTCTGTTGCATTTAAAATTTTAAATGATTTATAAAAAGCGATGATTTGTAAGTGGCGAATATCTATTTCTTTCACATTACTATTATTATTATCATATTTTGTGTAGCTTGCGAAGTTTAGAAAGTAAAGTTGGAAAAGCTGCTCTCCAAGCCACAATAAAGTACATATTGAAGGTGAGACTGGACTAGTGCAAAATATACTGGTTTCAAAATGTGTAGGGGACAAATATTTCTTAATGTTAAAAATATATAAATAATATTTCTTATAATTTGGTATTGTTGTTACAAAAATAATTATGTTATACAAAATAATTATGACCTACCATACAAATTTAATTAAAATCTGACGTGTAGTTTTTAAGATATGAGCGACAGACAGACACGGAATCAAAAATGTTTCCTGATGTCTGAGACAGACTTCTGTCTTGGAATTTTTAAAATCGGAGACAAATCATTTTTGTTTTGAGAACAATCACATACTCGTAGCTTCGGTTTCCTTCGGTAAGCTCGGAAGCAATAGATAAAAATACTAACAACCTTACAAGGTGAGCATAAAGTCTTATATAAAGTTATGAAACCCCATATTTCTTGAAACATGGAGTCAGGGTAATACCAGAATTAAGACTGTAACAAGATGTCGGACTGAACAACCTTTGCAACTCTTTGTAAATGTATTATTAATAGAGCAGTGAAGAACCTAATGCGGTACATTTACAAAATAGTTTATTGATACTGATAGCTACAGACCTATAATTCGTAGTTTCTACAAAAGTTAATTATTATTATTGAAATATTATTTATCAGTCTTATCTTAAAGAATTTCAGATTTTTGACATATACCAAGTTTGATAGCATAGCCATGTGAGAATTACACTAGGGGTTAGCACAAGTTTTAAGTTCCTCATTGAGACATAAAGATAGTAACTATTTTTGCTGGCAGTTTCCTTTCATTTTTCTCCGTAGCTATGTTACGAAGACTAAGGTAATAAATAATTGCAATTGGAAGTTTAGTTCCAGGTGAATGAGCTCTGGTCGCGCATGAGTAAAGCGCTCACGCTCCAGCAAGTACGAACCACTGACCTTATCACCCCTCTGTCTGCCCGCCCGTCTATCTGACTCACTAGATAATGGAAAAGGAAGAACAACTGGTTCCTTTTCACTGGTCCCAAGACAAATGGAAATTATAGCTGCACCTAGCTTAGAGGTCATACATGAGCGAATACACCGGCCTTTTACGCTCGGCTTCAAGAAGCGCAGCGTACCGTCTTACTACCTACAAACCAGCCTCCAACCTAGTTCAACCAGTTTTTAAAATCACTTTTATTCTAAAACCTTAACAATAATCTGTAATAGAGTAAAAAGTAAAGAATCACAATAAACTTTGATAAACCCTTATTTGCAAGGGAAAACTAATCTGTAAATTGAACTTAAATATTCAAATTCCATTTTAGCTTATCACCAAATTGTACTGGAAAAAAAAGAAGTTAAATTTTTTAACCATCAAAGGTGATAAGCAACATGTTTTGGAAATTTAGAACCAGAGTAGTTGAGAACTTGCAATGAAGAGGAGACTGGAGCTATAAAATGTTTTTTTTTTTTTTTTTTTTTTTTGAAGGAAGGAGGTTTTTGAAGGAAGGAACTTTTTACACTTTAATTGTAGTTTTCATAAAAATTTGGTAAAAATTAAAACGTTAAGCTACTACTGCTACTAGTACTAGACGGGTAGGACGAATCACTTGTTCCAACTTAGCAATTTGGCCATCTTTTAGACCCATTTTACTAGCCCTGTGGTAGAGAGTTCCGGTCACTTCACACAACATACCTCTGTAAATTGTACCGCCAAAGAGAGTACGACGTTAACATTAGTGAACCATATAAATCAAAGCATCACGGCGAGGGATCGAACCAACGATCTTGTACCATTGGCTTCAGTGATGGCCGAGCAGACGTGGTAAGTAAATCCACACGACCACGCCGGCTCCGTAAACGTTAAGCTAAGGCTGAAAAGGAATTATTTGGATCCTCGAACTAAAACCCTTCATTTCAATTGCGATACAAATGCACATTCATAAGTACAAAATCAGCTGTAAGCTTTATAAATAGGGCTAACAAGAACTGCCTTGGATGTACAATGTTCTAGTCTTATAAAATAAAACATATTTTTGGTGTTTTTTTTTTTTTAATTTAATTACACTTTTTTAATTTCTTATTTGCAAGCAAACATTCTATATGTCTTAGACATAAACAGTTTTACTAAAAAAAAAAGTTAATTACATTGTATAACACGATTCACTGCTAAAGCTCATCGCATATTCAGAGACTAAATTCAAATGAAGAGGAAAAAACATAAAGATACTGAAAAGGAAACAGGTGGCTACACTGACAAACTTATGTTGATTTGCAAGCTAGTATCATTAGTAGCTTATTTCTATTCTTCTTTCATAAAATGCAAATGTTTAAGCACACTTCCTCTTGGGGACCTATTTTTAATTTTTAATTTCTTGTTTTACCCCTAGGCAAACGCCCTTGAGGTATCCCCAGAGACGAGGAAATGCGTAATTTGTAACCTTAGTAAATTTTTTTGCAAAAAAAATACAATATCATTATTGGAACGCAGTTCCTTATGGCACGTTCGGAGCCTGGGAGTGAATCCGAAAAAAACGACCAAAATCACCGTCACAAAATAACCGTCATGAAATCACCGTCACGCGAAATCCGTCACGATATATCTACCGATGACGATAACTTGAGTAAAAGATCACCGAGTTAGGTAAAATTTGGTACACATGTTCATTTTACCAATGCTCAGGCTGAGAACGTTGGAAAACGTTATCCGTCCAAGCGTTCACGCGCAACGCTCGCGTAAACGTAAGCTAAAAGACGGGAAAAAATGTTATTATGGAACCCTGTTACTTGTTTTGTTTATTTTTGTTATATGTCAAATTATATGTCACTTGGTTTTATAAATATCGAAAATAAATCGTAGTTAACAGTTTGTACGTCTTTAGCATTTTATGTGATTTTATAATTTATATTTAATGAAAAATGTAAGGAACTTCGTTCCTACCGGGTGTCCCGCGACACCACACGTATTTTTTAAATAACCTTTTTAACTGTTAAAGAATAATATTGAGAGAAATTAATTTTCTGGTACTGAAACTAGATTGTGTCATTTTAATGGATTTGATGTACACAAACTATATTTTAAGATTACGGCGAATTTAAAGTTTTAAATGTCCCCCTCGCCCCCTCAACAAAGGCTTCTGAACCATTTTCAGAAGAAATTTGGATTATAAATCCAGAAAAATTTTCTTTGAGAAACAGTGATTTTTTTTTTCTGAAATATGGATTCAATTTAACATCATTATCAACGTACATACTCAACCACACTATATTAAAGTCTAGAAGAGAAAATAGGATTCTAAATAAAAACGTGTTTTTTCCATTTTACCCCCTCTTATATGGAAAAAATGTCAAAAGTGTACATAACAACAATCTCACAAGTACACATAAGTGTACAAACTCTTAAAGAGCTTTCAAACGACATGAATCTTGAAGGGTATATACTATTTTGACTTTTGTACCCCGTAACCCTGTGAACCAATTTTTTTTTTTTTTTATATTTCTGAAGTAGTATCTTAAACATATTAAAATTTAGTATATTCGGAATCAACGAAAAATGTCCAATAAGACCACCTAGGATCAGCAATAGCTGCACATGCGCAAATCTAAAACTTGTTGTAACAGCCACAACTCCAGAATTAATAGATCAATATCGGTGAAATTTATCGGGGATTGAGCGGGTTAGCCCCTGGACGGTCCACTAAGAATTTTATTGCCGGGGGAGGAGGTAGTTGGGGTTGTTTTTTTAAAAACATTTATTGTTTCCTATTCAATTTTTAAGTTCTTGGTAGTATTATATATACAACGGAAAGTTTAAATTTTAATTTAAATCAAATTATAATTATTATTAACACTGGGAGACAGACAATTTTATTGTATGTACCTTTTATAATACGCAGATTTATTTGAAAATTCGCTCATTAAGTCATGGTGTATGACTGGACTTTTTTAGTTTATCTAATAGATATTTACAAAAACTTGTATCTATATTCTATATCCTTTTCATTATGTAAATCTACAAGTTTTTAATAGTTTCCTTTACCATGTTCAATTATTTTTAATGTTCTCAAACGTTATAGAGGATTAGGTACAACAACGAAGTCGTGCCAAAAAATAGATGTACAGATAAAAAAAAAAAAATTAATAACCACCGACCTAACACATCCGAATCCGAATGTAATACGAAGTCGTATAACAAACGGAAAAAAAAATGTTGTTTCTCAAACCAGTCCAAAATACTAAAGATATGCGCGAAAGGGTAAAGAAAATTAAATCACACACCTAAGAAAGAGTAATAAACTGGTTTGTACATTACATTTTTACGTTCTTATAAATAAATATATATGTATATGTGTGAATACAAATATATATATATATATATATATATATATATATATATATATATACATATATTAAATATGTATCAGATCATCTGTTGATTTATAGTAATGTATACCTGTAATTAGTCTTCTATAAATCTTAAACGTTAATTGAATAGCTTTAAAAATCGCACAAGTAAATGCCTGAAGGGATATGAATTATTCCTTATATATTGTATGTATTATATATATAACCTAGCAAAAGGAAGTTCTGGGAGGTCCAAACTTTAATTCAAGCTTTGAGTTTCTAAACTCAGCAACGAAAGGAACACACAACAAAAATTAAATAATAATTAAAAATTCGTTAGATGGTTTTTAGATATTTCGCTTTAGAAACTCTAAAGGCTAATCATATAATTAAATAACAAACCAACAAAATTGTAAAATAGTGGCTTAAACTCGTTTATATTTAATTTTATCTATTGTTTTAGACTTAATTTTGTTAAGTCCAAATTTTCAAAACTCATTTTTTTATGATAAATATGTAATATTTTCCTGAAAACGGAACAATTGGAAAAAAGAGATTAATAGTAATAGTTGCTAATTATTTAGATCTTTATGGAATCAAGCTCTAAACTATTGCTCTAATGGGGTATTCGATAGTTTTGCGTTTATATATTTGTTGCTTGTTCTACGCTGCTTTGATTGTAACCTTTCGTTGGAAATGGTATGACCCGACTTTTGTATTTTGTATCTAAAATTTAAGGATACAAATTTAAGAAATCAGATTGAATTGGCACGCTATCAATGTAGACTGCTTAACAACAAATAATTATGTCGATGAAAAAATCAAAATTGTTTTAAAATATTTTCAAATTAAAATATTCTATAGTATCATATTCGATAATACAAATAATTTCAATTTTATTAGTTCAGATAAATGTTATAGTTATATTAGAGGGGAAAAATAAGTTTAATACATTTTTGATGATTCAGAAGGATGGTTATATCCTTATATTTTTGTTTCCATGTATAAAAACATTTAAATCAGTATAGCAATCATTTAACAGAGAAAATTCATAAAGATTCAAGGATTTAAAAAGATTTTTAAATTAATAAAATTATTTAAAGCAATATTCGATTTTTAGGGATGGTTTTTCCAAGAATTGTTGCTGGATTTGCTGGAGGAGCAATAATGATGGAGGAGAGAATGGAGCGTGTTGTTGTTGTCGGAGGCCCCCAGAACTATCTAGGGAGGCGGAGGCACCCCCGTGCAGTTATTGATCCAAAGGGTGGGCGGCAGGGCGGCAACCCCCTCGTTAATTGAATGAGCACGGCCCCTACGATTATCGACCCGGCCTAGCACCACGTCCGACGAATACAGCACCCCCCTTGTCAATCAGCTGTAGCAGCATTATAATGTGACACGCACATTGCATTACAACATCCGTCCTAACACGCTAATTAGTCAAATGAAGCAGCTAATTCGATTGCTCAGTCTGTAAGAGAGAGAGGCGTAATTAGTAAGTAAAACTGTGTCAGTTAGGTGTAGTTCAGGTGTCTATGAAAGACAGGCAGGTGTAATGTACCCACTTGTTCGGTACCTGTGTGGTATCTCCCAGGAGGCCTGCAACAGCTGACTTAAGGTTCCGTTCAGCTGGTACCCTATTCCCGGATCCACCCGCTCCACATGTAACAAAGTCTCGTGTATAATAGTCGTATTAATTTAATATTAATAAGGTCAGAAAGTCGTTATTCTAGCTTGTCGCAAGGCAAGCAAGTTTTATTCGTTTCATTTTTTTTATTTTTTTTTAATCTTATAATAATGTTAACAAGACTCAAGCCACAATACATCAAATTTGAATGTACCTTAGAACACGTACTCGCGAATTCAAACATTGTCTACAGAAATAAAACATAAATCTTTCGCATAGTACATTTTATCGCCTGAAAATTTGAAAGACATTCAAAAAGGGGGACATTCATAAGGTAAAAATTTACTAATTTATTGGTTAAAAAAGTTTTAAAGATGGTTCAATTAAATACTACCACTTATGGGCTATCTTCACAATTTAAACGCGCTATTTTATAATTTAAGATAAACGGGTTAACATACATTGAGCGACAGACAACGAAACAGGAACCAAAAATGATTCCTGATGTCTGAAATGGATTTCAGTTTTGGATTTGGAGACAGCAAATTTTCGCTCTTCAAAACGATCACATAGCGTCAGTTACCAAAGGTAAGCTCGAAAGAAAAATATATTATTTAAATTATATTTCTTCTTCTTATTTGGAAAATCTTAAGATTGAGGATAGTGGTAATGAGAAGTATTATTGAATAAGAAAGTTTATCTCTGAGTTATCTTATAGAAAGAAAGGTTGCTTTTTCCAGCTGAATAAAATCTTACAGATATGATAGCAAAGGAACTCCTAACAGGTTACAAATTTTGAATTAAATGACATAATTTTGAAAGTTTGAGTTGGTCAGTTGTCGCGACTTACGAGAAATTATGCATGGCCCACTAAAACACAAACCAACAGACAAGCTTGTGCAACAACGGGAACTGCACGAGTAATGACCGAGAACAGGTCACCACAGCAAGTGACCACTTCGCGGTTATACACAATAGAGAGCAAGTCAAGGATAAATCGGCCTGTCGGTCATGGAGGCTGGATGGGCAGCCAACCAGACCGGTGACTAGTGGAAGGTTTTGTATTTTTTTGCGTCGCGTCGCTAACCAAGCAACGAAACGCAGCGGCTAACCTTCGCCATGCTCTGCGGAACACGTTGGTCACTTAAACATAACTATACAGCACACTTGCTACACTTGACCGACGTGACTGAAGCAAAAGTCAATGACATTTCATTTGGTAACGCAAGTTAATGATCTAAGTGAGTTTCGAATAAATTGTCATGGGAAAGGTTCGGAAAATGTTAACGGGATTTCCAAGCCTATATTGATAAAGGTCAGCGTTAAAAGGTCTCTGAAGAGAATGACTTCAATAGAAATAAATAAAGGCAAAAAGTTACAAGAATTTAAGTTAAAATCGTTTATTTTTATCAATCAATATTAAAAGTCAAGAGCGAAAGGTTACTATATAGCTATCCCACATTACAGTCAATGATGACAAAAGCTTTACTACGGCCAGCGGCTTGTCAAAAAACAGAATTTTAAAAAGCACTCTTTTATACCAAAGTGTAAATCGTTCATAATTTCAAAATCGAATTTCCGCGCCATCGCAATACTTTCTCTCTATAAATACCACATACATAAGAATAATCTACAGATCATAGACCTAAAAATTCATAGACTAAATTATAATTTTTCCATCTTATTTATATGCAGGGTTATTACTCTAATAAAGATAAAGATCATTGAATTTTGAAGAGATCACTTGCTTTTAATATCAAGGGGAAAAACGCAACTTAATCCCCCAAGTTTGCAATATAGAAATGCATAATGCACCTAATTACTTTTTCTGAATAATGAGATTAATAAAGAATATTCGAATTGTTTTACAATAAAAAAAAACATTATAGTTATACATTAGAAGTGCTTAACCTAAACACATCAGTAGCTATTGAATAATAATATGTAATAATAATAATAATAATCTCATGTACACTTATCCACAATTTTTATTGTAATTAGGATTTCATAATAATTTTTAATTTATTCATGGTAGCAAACAAAATTTTACATCTGCACAGTAGTGCAGTGCGCTAGGTCAATTTCCAGTAAGCATCCAAGTGTGTCTTTACTTAATATTATTTATGATAATATAATATCATATATAATACTCTATACTATATACAATACACGTGTTATTATCAGTATAATGCATATAAGGTGAAACTACAGTGACCTTGCTCCCTTCAGGGCCTCATAAAAAACCAGGACTACGCCCACGATGTTGAAGCCAGCAAAAGGACAATTATATTCGCAGCAAAAATCCTTTCACGGTTAGGTTTTTGCTGCAGAGTAGTGAAATCTATATTGCTGCTGTCTGTTTTATGCCTCATTCAGAAAATGGTCAATTGCTAAGCAATAAAATAAAGAGCTGTGTTGCTTATAAAAGTTGGAGTGAAGTGAGGTTATGGACTGAAAAAAGAGCACAGCGCAGGCTTGTTGGCCACAACGTAGATTAGATATGAACTTACTTCTGTGAAAGCAATTTTTAAGTATGGGTCTTAAACTTGGCCCTTTGTTCACGATTAAGTTTTAGATGAGGATATGTTTTACTCTGGATGTATAATAGGCAATAAACATGCGCTTAATGGCTTAATGTATACATAAAACAAATAGTAAAAAATCAATTACCGACACCAGTTATCAGATTAATATGCAGAATATGCATAACCAGTAGATAACAAGCTAAACTCACACGCTGTCTTGTATATGCGTTTACATTTTTCTGTAATTATTCATAAAAAAATCGAGATATAATGTATTTTTAATGGTTTATAATATAATATAAATTATGATTTATATTTAAAGTGCATTTTAATCATAGACTAGTGTATGTAATATATAGTAATATTATGTATACAATTTTTGTCCGTAA
>KZ651837.1:275650-286278 GCA_001010745.2 Gerris buenoi
CTACAGTCTATAAGATTAGAGTTGGCACAATCAAAAGGCGGGCAAATTTTGAGGGAAACGATTTTATTGGTCCCCCATGTTGAATGCAACTTCAGAAAAACAATGCTCTACTCTACCCCTGTTCCACAAAAAAAATATAACATGTCAACACCGATTTTCCCTTTTTATAACCCCAAAACTACCACGTTTGTTGTTTCCCGCCTACGATTGTGCCAACTCTAATCTTGTAGAGTGTAGTTCCTGAGAAAATGTTTTAAACGCGGACAGAGAAGCCGGGTTCGATTCTCAGCCGAAGCGAACTATTTTTTATGGTAAATGTTGCTGAAATATTCAAAAATAAATAAATGTACTAAAGAAACTAATACATGGAAAACACTTGGCTAAGTAATTATGAACTCGTATATGAGAAAGTGTGTCTGAGTTGTCTCGGACCTATTTTTTTACTATCATCAATATCTTTAGAAGTACTCTGATATTAAATCAATTTGTGTGGATTGTTAAAAGTAGCTCACAGATTTTCCCATATTCATTTAAATCGTTTGTGCACAATTTCTTTTCAATAAAACAAGTGTGACCGCAATGGGAATCGAATCAGGTCTAAACAAATACACATGAAATTGTACATGCCAAATGTGTGCTGCTAGACTGATTTAAATGACATTTTGTGAACATATAGTAGAGTCATACCTGGAGTTAAAAACGAGGAATAAAACAAGCTCTATATTTGAGGGGCGCTTCTGTACCAAGATGTAAAATTTTAAGTAAAATAGTAATTCTTGATTTCAATTATAATTTATTAAAAACTGTTTATGTGACATTTTATCAAATACATTTACCCTTCTATAACTATTTGTCTTTAATGATAACATCCCCCTTTTTTGCTCTTTTTACTTCCTACAAACTACCTTTTAATAATGTCAATTGAAATCCAATTTGAAATTGGATTTCTAAAAATAGTATAACTTGAAGAGGGGGAGTTTAAAAACACGAGTTTTAAGGGTGTAGCACGAAACTGAGTAAATCCAATAATGCTGCGAAGTGAAGCCTTATTATAGAGCAGGCAAATTGCTTCATATCGATCCTTCCCTTGCCAAGTGCTTCCTATACTGACAACATGACAGCAAGACAGAAGCATTTAGTTGTAAACTATATCATGGGATTATATGCGTACAAGTATTAGTAAAAGAAGATTACAACTTTAAATAAATAGTACAACCTGTACTTATTGCGTAAGCTTCCGTTGATGTCATGATGACGTACTAGGTATTCCGAGAGTGACTGGCTTTCAGATGATAATAACTACGTTCAAATGAATACCCAAACCCCAGGAGATATGACTCTAATATAGGAGTGAAACGTCGGAGTCGGAACCTACATTCACCATTCACAAAGTCTTGGTCACCAAAAACAAAATTAGTTATCTCTACAGAATTGTGGAACTTTCTCACAGAGGGACAGAATGGGACAGGCCATATGACCTAGGCGCAATTTGAGGAATGCAAAAATGTAAGAAATAAAATTTTTTTTATACTCATTTGTAACCTAAAGGAAGTGGAATATAAAAAAAGTCTAGTCAAGCACCATGACTTAATGAGCGAATTTTCAAAGAAATCTGCGTATTATTGGCTTATGATACATTTTGGTTCAGAATTTGGATGGGTGAAAAAAAAAAAATTGGTACACACGGGTACGGGGTACAAAAGTCAAAATAGTATTTACCCTTCAAGATGCACATCGTTGGAAAGCTCTTTAAGAATACAGTAATTGTTGCTATGTACAATTTTATCATATTTTCATTTAAAAGGGGGTAAAAGAGAAAAAACATTTTATGCTAATTTTGACCCTAAATGGTCAAAATTTGACCCCTAAATGAACTCCAATAATTCTGGCCAACGAACTCATCCTTTCTTTTGATATTATTGACATTTTAAATTTTTTTGAAATTTTTAAGTGCATCCTAAGGGGAGATATCGTCTGGAGTGACACATATATACATACATTTATACATACATATACACAAACATACATTAAAAAAAAGTGTTAAATTTTAGGAATAGATTCAGAATGGTCTGAAACGGATTTCAATGAAAAAAATTTTCATTACAAAAATTTTGAAGCCATTACAATAGCTTAATTTTCTTCGAAAATTCGCAAAAAGTATTTATCGATAAAAGTATAGTAAAAGATTCGCTAAAAGTATTCATCGATGTAAGACATATTATTTAACGTATTATAGCCAAAATGTCGGTTTTAACGTATAATTTTGTGTATATATGAATTTGAAATATGTAAACCATCTGATTATACTACAGAATTGCTTGTATATACTGCTTGTGTCATATACATAAATTAGCCAGGATTTGTCCCTGCTAAATCTTATATTGAGAATATATTGATCAATACAGCTCAACGAGCCATATGTTGATCAATTTTCTTGTCCAAAAAAATGCTGCATTAACATTAGCTACAGTAGTTATTTTAATTAACACCAGATTTAATTTGTACATAAATATAATGTATTACTGGAATTAAACTCAGCACCAGTCTGTAATTTTAACTATAATACCTTAAGGCCTTAAGGCACATTGTGCTTCTTCGTCATAAAAAAAATTAAATTTAAAGCTTCTGTTTAAACATCTAATTTTGTAAGCAACTGAATAATAATTAATTAAAACAAGTCTTATAATAAGAAATAAAACATTCTTTCAGTGCGCCATCACAATAAATTAAGTACTACGTGAACATGTTTATACCCATGTTAATACGTAAAATATAAAAATGTATAAATTATCAACTTTAAAATTCTAATAACAAAAAATTAAGTGAATTAAATCTAATCTAATATATATTTCTTCATTAATAATGTATTTTTAATATTCAGTTTAAACAATGAATAAAATCAGGGTAGGAAAGTTAAAAAAAAAATCTCTTATTATAATGTAATTATCAAGATATTATCTTTAAGGGAGGTCTTTATTTAGTCTTTTTTCCTCTACAACTTAAATATTCATTAATAAATAATTTTACGATAGATTAGCTAGAGAAAGACGTTTATAGATGGCGGTGAAGTCAATAAAGGCGTGTCGAGGTTTCGCAGATGTTTATATTAGATTTTTTTCAGAAGGGTTACATCATATGTTTATAAAAGCCACCTGATAGTTTAACACCTGATCAATTTTTTTTCGGTTTCTTTACAAGGAACAGCTGAGGAAAGGACTTGTTCGGAGTTATAAGCATAAATTTTGTTTAAATGTTTTCAACATTCTCTTAATACTAAGATCCATGGGCTCTACGAAACTACAGGTGAAGACTGATAAACCAAAACATTAAAACACCTGCCCTTACCTGGTCCATTTTTTTCATAACTTCACCCCTTAGGTGTTTAGTAAAAGGGAAAAGGATTGATTAGGCGAAAAAAACATTTTGACCTCTAAATTTTTTCATTGTTTTTTAAAATAGCTTAAGGCAATAACAAACTGAACAAAAGACGCAACACTGAAATTATAATCTATTCATATTAAAAGAAGAGTGTCTGTTTGTTTACACAAATCTATTGTTTCAATCAAAGTTTCATTAAATTTTGCACATTTGAAAGGTAAAGAAAGAAAGCAAAGCAAAAGAAAGGTCTCAGACCACATAAGATTTCGAAAAACGATGCTCTCCAAAACCTAGAAATTAAAATTATAATGAATTCTTTAATTTGGTTGATTTATTGAAGTAGAAGTATTCGTTCCTAAAACTGGATTTTTCTGTTAGAACTTCCGACCTGTATTTAGAAGAAACTAATCTTTCTAGACAGTTCTTTTTCATCCTATTAGGATGAAAAAGTATAGTAGTAGTGTTATAATCGGCGCCAATCCAAAAAAATACTTGAAAAAGATGACATTAGGCTTATATTCACATAATGCTAGGAGTGGAATAAAATGTGAATGTAACAAAAATTGAGCCCACACTACTAAATTTTATTTGAAAAATTACTTAATCCAGTTTTATTCATTTGTTTAGTTGATACGGATTTTCCTAGTTAATATATTTATAAATATTATACTACAAAAATAATCCCACCATTGGGGAATCGAAGCCCAACGGCAGAGGCTTGATAATCGAAGAATGATAAAGGCAGAAGCTTTATTCTAATTTTCAATATTTCCTCAGAAAAATGTATTAGGTTAAATTGGCTACATTTTAAAATTTGTCAGAACCGTTTTGAACTGAATAACATTTTTCATACTTTTTTTGTGAAAGAGCCCTTAAATTTAGCTAAATTTATTTCACAAATACACATCTAGATATGGTACACATGTGCGTACCACTTCATAAATCAGTTTAATAGTTCGCACGCATCTGCATAAACTAATTGGAATCAGGGGACGTGAAGTAAATCCACCGAAATTTCATTTATTTTACTTACCATTAAATTTTATTTAATTTTTTATTCTTAGATTATAAATTCTTACTACACAGGTTAGTTTTTCCTTTGATACTCACAAGACCATAAGC
The DNA here is from genome assembly GCA_001010745.2 of Gerris buenoi. NCBI lineage: Eukaryota > Metazoa > Arthropoda > Insecta > Hemiptera > Gerridae > Gerris > Gerris buenoi. The sequence continues at coordinate 280,151 of KZ651837.1, forward strand.
AAAATTACATTTTTAAAATACCTCAAACAAAGATATACCTTTATGAAATGTTCATGTCTATAATAACAGTACAGATTCTGTTAAATCTAAATATCAAATGATAACTTTAAGAACATAAGCTTTAATCCATTTGATAAAAATAAAGCTAATTTTCGCAATAAATATATTATGTTTAATTTAATACAGAGGATTATCATTCGGTAGAAATTGCGCGTTATAGTTATAAATAAATATTCATGATTAATTTATAAATAAATATATAATTTTGAAAACGTGTATCACGTAAAGATTAACATAGAGTGTGGGAGTATTCTAAACAGAGATGTAATTTATTATAATAACACATCATAATATTTAAGTTATCGCGTTTTAATCAAAATGAAAATATCTAACTTCTTACTTCTAACATAGCTTGTTTTAAACATATAATATATTATAATATGCTGGACTAAGTTACAAATATTATAAGCAAAGGTTCACTCAAATCCGTTATATATATATATTTGAAATAACCACGAATAAATTTATTTAGAATAGAGTGCCTAGTAAATCAAAAGGTACAAGTGAACAATGTACCTCTGTCAATAATAAGATTTGTTTAATAAAACAAATTTTTGTTTCCCCGTCTACTGTTTAGAGTTGACAAATGAAACATGAGGAAAAGTTGTCTCAAATTAAAAAATAGAGACAAGAAACAAGATTATGGAGGCGGTAAAACACTGTGTACATGCCAGAGAATATTACATTTAACAGCATATGACAGTGTTCGAAGTGACAGGAAAGGTGCGTTTCCGCGTTGTCACCATCTATACCTTTTGACAGTGCGTAGGGGCAGATTTTCATTGATAACACATCCAGCATCCAGTCAAATGCAAACGGAGATAAAACCTTGGTATGACCACTTAAAACATTAACAACAGACAACAATATTGAATGTGAACTTATCCGAGAGAGAATTGTTCGGAAATAGTACATTACGCGTCGAGTGTGGAAAGTAGCATTTTTGCATGCGAGTGTGGAGTTTACACCCGAGCGATAGCGAGGGTAGTAAAACCACACGAGCAATTCAAAATGCCGTTTTCGCACGAGTTGCGTACCGTACTATATCTACGATTGTTAGATTTTAATAATACATGCAGAAAAAAATAATAAACTTCCTGTATGTAAGCTCGTATTTCTCTTTTGATAAAGATAACATCGATTCGTGTGTTGTATTTTGTGCCGAATTAATTATTTCGGAAGGCGTATTATTTATTATTCTCCTCATATTCTTTATAATCACTTAAATCACTCATTTATTTTCACAAAAAACTCGATACAAACAGTTACTTTTATTAAATAAACATCAAATTAGTTATGTTAAATGTAAACAAACTCGCTAATCGTGTGTAAAGTTGAAGAATAATTCTTCTTCTGTTCGTCACTAGAGTGGAAAAAAAGAGGAATTCTTCTTCTTTTCGTCACTAGGGAGGAAAAAAAGAGGAATTATTCAAATCTATGAGACACGCATGCGCAATTAATACAGGTGAGTAAAGAATCACTTTCTACGAATCTAAACAGAGATACAATGTTTATATTACGTATCAATCGAAGATAAAATAGTATTTGAAGACATCAGTTTAAAATGACGTTCAACCCACATTTCGGATGAAGGTATATTTGTTTCCACAACCCTCCTGGTTTATATTGTAGATAATACAACCCCAACCCTGTTTTATTGAAATGATTTATGTTTGTTATAATGCCGCTCCGTGATAATCCACAAAAAACCTGATCAACAGGACTGAAGAAAAACAGTTTTGAGATATTTAACTATGGCTACGTAAATTTATTTATTTCTGAACATAGCAACTACAGAAATTAAATTTTATGGTATTTATGATGGTAGTGGTTTGGCAAAAACTACCGTCAAAAGCCTTTACTTATTTTATAAAATAAGTATGATAAAATTTTAATTTTACATTATTTATGGTACATATTCATTTGGTTACATTCTTTTTATTTCTAACAAAAAGAAAGAAAACCTGATAATTCCTTTGCAATTTTGGTTTAGGATTATTTGGTTGAAAACAATACTTTTCCTATACATAGAGGAAAAGTAAAAAGAACTATTTATATATTCTTTGAACTTAAGAGATTATCCTTTACTGTTTTTCAATAATGCAAGTTCGCAAATTATAAATAAAAAAACAAAATAATCCTTTTTAGATTTACATTAAAATTCAAGGTTCAAAGTTCGATCCTTGCTGGAAAACAATGGCGATTAGAGTTCTCTTTCTCTAAATTGTTTTTGAAAGAGGATTATTATGAAAGTAGACATATTGTAAAATCCCTTAGAGCTAACTTTTATCCCTCTTTCTCTTTTTAAGTATTCAACATTTCTCCCTGTTTTTAGTTACAGTTTTGAATCCTTCACTTTAATGCTAGAAGTATAAAATGTCGCCGTCCTAATTTTCTTTAAAAATGAAATGGAGATTTAACTTGAGAAGTCTTAAATAATTTTTCTTCAAGATTCAAATGAAAATTTCATCAGGGAATCGCAGCTTGGCAACAAAGTCGTTCGTAACCGCTTCTTTTAATCATGTCTTGAAGATGTCAGCAGAAAATGGATTACAATCAGATTTTAATTTCACAAAGATATTAAAAAAGGCAATATTAAAATATCTGAGAAGAAAAACTTGGCATTTTTATTCACAACTTACAAAAGTCGGAATTAAAAGAAACGTTAACAAAATTTTATCATTTCGTTGAATAACAAACCTGGCCGAAATAACTCTTATCAAAGTTTCTCATATACGAGTACATTATCACTTAAAGGGCCGAAATTGAAGATCTTTTAAAATCAGTTGCCGCTGATGCAATCTACTTATCGATACAACACAATATCTCCAAAAAAAGTTCGAGAAACTGAGAGGATTAAAAGTATATACTCAAGTATTTTGATTAACGAATAAGTGGATTTTATTTATTACTTTATATATTTAGTGAATCTAATTTCTTACATTATTTATTTATTATTTTTATTTATTTATTTTTAGAATCTAAATTTAACAGATGATGTGTACAAGATTACATCTTTGGCTGTGTCTCCTGACTATAGTTACCTTGGAGTGTTTACAGACAGAGGTAAACTGTGGCTCGGTACCGCTGACAGTTTTAAAGTGTTACGCATTTATGATACTAGAATGAATCTCAGTACCCCTCTTCAGATGATGTGGTTAGTACAATGTCGTTTTTATTTCCTACGCCTACAATTTGAATAAAGGTTTATGCTAATTTCTTTAGAAGGAAAAAGCAAATGCAAAGTAGCCAGTATAACCAATTTCAAAATGCTTTACCAGTAGTCAGAATTATTTTGTAAATTATATTTGATCCATGGGGGCATCTAAATATTCTCACTTAACAAAATTACTGTAATTTTTCTTGACCATAAGTAGTTTATAAACCTATTATATTAAAAATAAATATGTTAAAAAAAAACACACTCCCAAACCGAATCATCAGAATCAAGCTAGTAAAAGTATAACATTTAAAACATTTACGATTAATTCAGGATTTCATTCACTCAAATTATAAAATTTGGTAAAAGTGTGTGCCACATGGACTCATAAATTATGGCTCAAAATCATTGATGTTTCTTATTTTGTATGTTTAGTATTTATTGATATGCAATAATTCCTGTTTTACTTTGTTTTTACTCTTTAAATAAATAGCCTTAGTAGCCCATATGCTGATTTAGTTGTATTTTTCTCTTTATGTTTAATTAGGTGTGGTTGTGATGGAATTGTATTGAATCTGGATACGAGTATTGAAGTTATTGGCAAGAACGAAGAGGAGAATCTAGCATACCCTTACGATGTTCCTTTCTTCCTCGTACCGGAGATAGACTGTGTACGTGTGATTACTAGTACACAGCAAGAAATAGTACAGAGAGTTCCTCACGTGGTCAGAGATATATTCAGAATAAATAGCACCTCCCCAGCCTCTTATCTTCTTGAAGCATCCAAACAATATCAGGTAGACCTTACCTNCACTCCCGGGCTCCAGAACGTGCTATAAGGAACTTTTTTCCAACAACAAATTGAAAAATTTACAGTAAAAAAACCTAAAAAAGCGTATATTTAACACTGGCCTTTTCAGTCACTTATGGTCATCACTCAACAAATCTGGCTGTATCAAAATAAGCATATGCAGATTTTTAATAAGTTCAAGCAAGCATGATAATATAGATATTTTAAGTGTTTTTCGGCATAAAAAAAGTATTGCTTGAATTTTTCTACATTGGTTTTATTCGCCGTAGTAAACAAGGTATACGTAATCGAAACAATAACTTGTATAATAAGATAATTGAAAGCCTGAATGAGATAAACAGCAATAACTTCAGAAATAATTTACGTCTACGACGTCTAGTCTGACGTAAATAAGAAGAAGGAAGCTGTGACTAAACCAGGTAAATGACGTCAATGACAATCTGCGGCAGATAGGTTCATTGCTGGGGATGACGGGCCAGACGAGAGTCCTTCAAGGGCTTCAGTCCTATGAATAATGATGACGTCTTCTAGCTCCCAATACGTAATTTTTTGTTTCTCATTAGTAACGCAACACGCAACAATAATTCAATTTTCACTATTTCTCTTAAAACGCGGGATTTAAAAGGGCATTAGAAGAGATTTTCAGGCAACGTACTACATTTAAATATTTTTTTGTAAACTATATTTTAATTTAAACAAAGTATTCTGCATATATTCATTTTATCAGACGTTATATTTATCAAGTTCATTCGAAACCCTGATTGAGAGCAACCATTTTTACACCTGGACCAGGAATAATAATTATTATAATTTTTTGTAATATAATTGGGTCGCTACACTGTGGGGCGCCACCCTGACTCAAAATATCAGTAAGGATGGTCAAGAAATCCATGCTTTTTTCAGAAATCAATTCTAGGCAATTTATTATTATTATTTGTATGCAATTTTTATAGTGATCCAATTGATAGAATATCCAGGGCGCAATCACCAGTCCAATCTAGAAAACATTTTTTTTTTTATAAGCCATATTAGCCAGGCTAATATAATAGACTTTTAGGCTATAAAAGATATTATAGAACAATCATCAACCACTGGCGTAGATATAAGATAAATCAAAATATCAGACTTTCAGGCTTTAAAGGACTACGAAATATTATTTAATCTAGCAAGGCATTTAAAGTTTATTAAAAATTATAAAAGCTAGATGAGCTGTTGGAATCACTTGGAACAAAATATGGATTATATGTATGTATACATATAACCAATTCCCTATATATACGGGTGTCCCAGCTAATGCGGAACAGCGAAATATCTCCGAAACCATGATAGATAGAAAGAAGCTGTTTTCAGGGTTCGCTAAAAAGGCGCTTCTAGAACATATGCTGAACATTTTCTGTGTTCAGCAGAAAAGTGTGAAATTTACGAAATTAAAAAAAGTGAATAGGAAGCTATATTTTTAAGACTAGATTTGGATTCTGTGGCTAAAAATAATAATTTTTTACTCTTCGAAATTTTTTGCTCCGAGCATTAGTTTGCCGTCAGAAGAGCCCTGAAAAAATTGAAACTTTAAGTCCATTTTACAGCTAAACTAATGGATTTAGGAAAATAATTCAAGAGACAAAAAATTCGGAAATAAATATGGATTGTTAATATTTTTTTCACTTTTTGAGCCCTGCTGAACACCTTTTTAGGCAAAAAGCAGTTACATATAAGGTATGAATTTTAGATTGGATTTGGATTCTAGGGCAAAAAATAAGAATTTGTTCTCTTGAATTATCTTCCTAAATCCATTAGTTTAGCTGTAAAATGGACTTAGTTTCAATTTTAGCACATTCAGGGCTCTCCTGACGGCAAACTAATTAAAAATTATTATTTTTAGCCACAGAATACAAATCCAGTCTTAAAAATATAGCTTCCTATTCACTTTTTTTTAATTTCGTAAATTTAACACTTTTCTGCTGAACACAGAAAATGTTCAGCATATGATCTAGAAGCGCATTTTTAGCCTTTATCGAACCCTGAAAACCGCATCTTTCTATCTATCATGGTTCCGGAGATATTTCGCTGTTCCATATTAGCTGGGACACCCTGTATAGA
>KZ651837.1:286613-311022 GCA_001010745.2 Gerris buenoi
AGCTTTAAAAATTTTGCTAGAATTACAAGCTGTGATTTTGAATTTCTTCTGCAAAACATTGGCCCTAAAATAAGCAGAAAGGATACTTCGTTTAGAGATGCCATACCAGCTTTTTCCCTCTCCATTTCAATTAAAATCGCTATTTCTTCCCATGCGTCGTGTTTTTTGTTCCTATCTTTATATTCCTTATCAGTAGGATCCCACAATACCTTTTTCTCTCTATATAAGTCTATAACGCGACTAATTTTTTCGGTAGACCATTCCATTTTTGTGAATCAAGAAAAGGTAATTTTATAACCTGTATTTTAATTTACGCGGGGACGTCTATTTTAACTTGTCTCTATGGACTGACTGACATGTAAAGGGATCGGGCGACAGCGACAGGTGCAGTGATAAGGGCTAGGGGGGCCCGTGGCGCGAGGCGGGGAGCAAGAGAAGTGGAGGGAGCGAGCGGGGAGAAATGTTACAAAACATCAAAGGATGTTACCGACACTCCGTGGATAACATATAACATGGTTATATCGCAAGAAAAACATTATATAGCAAGAAGTTACATAACTTTTTAATCAGACTTTTATAACATGTTATATTATTTCCTGTGACAAAGTTAAATAACGTGTTATACCGTGTTTTGTTATATAGTGTGGACCGGGCTTTATTCTCCTCATATTCATCATTATCACTTAAATCACTCATTGATTTTTACAAAAAAACTCGTGTGTAAGTTGAAGAATTCTTCTTCTTTACGGTGCTAGATTGGTAAAGAAGAGGTATTCTTCTTCTTTTGTCACTAGAGTGGAAAAAAAGAGGAATTGTTCAAAACTATGAGACACGCATGCGCAATTAATACAGGTGTATAAAGATGACATTAATTCGTTAGTTGTATTTTGTGCCGAATTAATTATTTCGGAAGGTGTATTAAGCAGGGTCCACACTATATAACAAAACACCATATAACATGTAACATGCTATATATCTTTGTTACAGGAAGTTATATAAACATTCAATAACTTGTTAAATAAACATTGTTAAATAACCTGTCTGTCCACACTACCTTTTACGTATAACTAAGATATATAATATTATGTAACAAAATATGTAAGAGCATGTGCAGTAGTTCTGATCAGGGCCGTCCCTAGGGGTTCAGGCGCCCGGGTCAAAGTCATGTGTGGCGCCCCCCTGCACCTGCCCCCCCCCCCTCCTATTGTCATTTACCTATTAGTTAAGGATGGGGGGCCTGACGGCGCGGCGCTCCCCTTGACGTGGCGCCCGGGGCAGTTTGACCCAGTTGATCCCCCCTAGGGACGGCCCTGGTTCTGATAATGTCGCGGAGTGAGGACGACGTAGTGCTTGCTGCAGCAGGCTGTGCAATTTTGGCGAGACGAAGACGGCAAACGAATTGTCGCAGATATTGGGTTCGGCCATCATTAAAAGCTCGACAAATTTACAGCGGAACCTCACTTTTACACGATCTTAGGGCAGATGATTTGGACCCACGGAGTGGATATATTTACGACGATGGGAGCTTTAAAAATTTTGCTAGAATTACAAGCTGTGATTTTGAATTTCTTCTGCAAAACATTGGCCCTAAAATAAGCAGAAAGGATACTTCGTTTAGAGATGCCATACCAGCTTTTTCCCTCTCCATTTCAATTAAAATCGCTATTTCTTCCCATGCGTCGTGTTTTTTGTTCCTATCTTTATATTCCTTATCAGTAGGATCCCACAATACCTTTTTCTCTCTATATAAGTCTATAACGCGACTAATTTTTTCGGTAGACCATTCCATTTTTGTGAATCAAGAAAAGGTAATTTTATAACCTGTATTTTAATTTACGCGGGGACGTCTATTTTAACTTGTCTCTATGGACTGACTGACATGTAAAGGGATCGGGCGACAGCGACAGGTGCAGTGATAAGGGCTAGGGGGGCCCGTGGCGCGAGGCGGGGAGCAAGAGAAGTGGAGGGAGCGAGCGGGGAGAAATGTTACAAAACATCAAAGGATGTTACCGACACTCCGTGGATAACATATAACATGGTTATATCGCAAGAAAAACATTATATAGCAAGAAGTTACATAACTTTTTAATCAGACTTTTATAACATGTTATATTATTTCCTGTGACAAAGTTAAATAACGTGTTATACCGTGTTTTGTTATATAGTGTGGACCGGGCTTTATTCTCCTCATATTCATCATTATCACTTAAATCACTCATTGATTTTTACAAAAAAACTCGTGTGTAAGTTGAAGAATTCTTCTTCTTTACGGTGCTAGATTGGTAAAGAAGAGGTATTCTTCTTCTTTTGTCACTACAGTGGAAAAAAAGAGGAATTGTTCAAAACAATGTGACACGCATGCGCAATTAATACAGATGTGTAAAGAATCACTTTCTACGAATCTAAACAGAGATACAATGTTTATATTACGTATCAATCGTAGATAAACTAGTTTTGTTAAATGTAAACAATCTCGCTAATCGTGCATTAAGGTGAAAAAAAAAATTCAAGGTGAAAAGGTGAAAAATTCTCCCTTTTTACCGCCCTAGGACGGAAAAAAAGAGGAATTCTTCAGAATTATGAGACGCGCATGCGCAATGAATACAAGTACGTAAAAGAATCACTTTCTACGCTAAACCAGAGATACAATATTTATATTTCGTAACAATCGTAAATAAACGTATTAATCTATATAATTTTTGTTTTTTACACCATCATGACTTTGTTTGCGTATATTATGTGCATGAGAAAAGGTAAAAATACGAAGGCAATATTAACCTTATAGAAACAATACAGGACAAATCAATTAAAAATAATTCTGAGAAGTCAAGGGATCAATAGAATCAGGGGGCAGGTTAAGATTCGTAGAAGTGAATATAGAACACAGGGATGCAGGAATAGGATGAGAGAGTTAGTAAGGCCTAGACCCCCCTCGTTGCATAGAAAGGGAAAATACAGTGCTAACAAATAAATCAATAACATTGAGCTGGTTATGGTCTCAAGCGCATATTACAAAGACAGCAACCATCAACCAAGAACCATTTATCTACATTTCCCCCAATAATATTCAGAATAGACCCAATAACATAACCATCAAATCGAAACAAGTTAATGAGAAAGTTTAATAAATTTAAAAAGTGAAAATGGTTGGGAAATAAGGATCCAGTTACAGACAGGAATAATTATTGCATCAAATAATTTCGTTTAAGCAGAAATAATTATAAAATTGAGGGTTGGTTTTCCTAAATTTAAAATCTTGAACCCTTATTATCTATCCAAATGCCACTAATTGAATAAATCGTCACGATATTTCTAGAACCAATACTTTTGTAGACAGGTTCCTCTTAGCCTGTAGGTGCTCGCTAAGATAACGTTATTCATCAAGATACCTTGGTTCAAGATGGCGGCTATTTACATCCAAATTCGGTCATGATGATATCTCCACAACCATAGCACTAGAACCTTATCATTTAGATGTTAGATTTCTCTCATGACATAATCAACTTATGACCGTTTTCCAATCAGTAACTTTAATTCAAAATAACAAGGATATATGAATTTGTCCCTTCACTAAAATAATTGTCAATACTTTTTGAAACTTTACAACAAAATCATTATATTTAGTAAGATAATATCTATAATGACATTAATGTCTGCCAAATAGAAATTTTCTGAACTCGAACACTAAAAGGAAAAATAGGGCAAAGTAAAAACGTAATGGAAGTTATCTTGGGGAAGGGCATCACTCTAGGATATAAGATGTAAGCACGTATAAAACTAAGAGTGACAGTGACTGTCTGATCACTAATTCTCCTACATCCCATTAACATAGAGATTTGAAATTTGGTACATAGATAGAGTGTAGGTACCATAAATAAAAAAGTGCGACCATTTTGATTTCGATATATGGCCGCCATATTAAATGATAGCCGCCATCTTGGATTTATTCATCAGTAATTCTCCTACTTCCCATTAACATAGAGATTTGAAATTTGGTACATAGATAGAGTGTAGGTACCATAAGTAGAAAAGTGCGGCCATTTTGATTTCGATATATGGCCACCATATTAAATTATAGCCACCATCTTGGGTATATTCACATTCTATTATCTTAGCTTCAAGTGGACCTAACACCTGAAATTTTGTACATAGACATATGGTAGCTAAATAATAAAATTAAAGGACTTTTACTTCAACATATGGTCGCCATATTGAATTATAACAACCATATTGGATTTTATAACACAATTATCTAAGCTTCCAGTCGATCTAGAGACCTGAAATTTGATACATATACTGATAGAAGCTAAAAAAGAAAATTAAAGGTACTTTTACTTCAGCATATGACCACCATATTGAATAATAACTGCCATCTTGGATTTAATTAAAATTCTATTATCTCAGCTGCTAGAGGCCCTAGAGATCTGAAATTTGGTAAATAGACTTATGCGGTAGCTAAAGAAGAAAATTAAAGGTACTTTCACTTCATCATATGGCAGCCATCTTGGATTTAATCAGATACTATTATCTTATCTTCCAGTGAATTTAAAGATCTTAAATTCGGTACATAGACTCATTGTAACTAAAATTGAAAATTCAAGGTAGTAGGTATAAAATATAATAATTGACAATGCAAAAAAAAAATAATAATAATATAACCTACTTTTACTTAAATACGAANAGTTACCGGTTATTCGAAGGATAATCCGGATAATTTACAGACTAAATTGTGCGATTGGATGGAGGAGATAGATACGCGAGGTGAATTAATTTCTCTGTCGTTTGACGGAGGTGTCAAGGTCTCGCAACAAAAAAGTATTTTAAATCGTATTAAAAGTAAGTACGAATACGTGCTTCTAGTGAACTGTTACAACCACAGGCTCAACCTTAATTTGCAACAGACTGTCGAACACATTCCGTCTTGTAGATCTTTCTTTCAAACCGTAGCCAAGTTAGCTTTGTTTTTCTCACAGAGCAAACGGAGGAAAAGAGCTTACTTCACAGTTATAGGAAAATTAGATTCCGATCCGTCGTCTCTATTCACAGCTCAGTTTTTACTAAAAATTCATGAGAATTTCGAAGCTTTACTATCACTTTTAGAAACAATGTTCAAATACAAAGACGAATGGGACGGGGTGACAATCGTCGAAGCATTCGGATTCAACGAAACCTCATTGACAAAGGTTGACGTCGAAACCTTAAACCCAATGATCACTATTAATTTTTGTAACAAATTTTATCCCGGTAGTTTAGGCTCCTGGCGCCAAACTGTCCCACCGATCCGGCTAGTAAAATATATTTCTAATTTCAACCCAAGGATGCGATGAGACACGGAAGAGAATGGAGAGGGGAGGATGAAGCCACTGAAAATTCTTCTCCAGTAGACAGAATCAATAACTAAATAAAGGCTCGTATACATCGTATTTTTTTCGTTTCAGTGTTTCCCATGAAAATAATGTGATTTTCATAAAATAATTCCTCCCTCTGGGAAAATAGAACACGACCACTCACATTTTGAAGAGATTATTTTTTTATTCTTTCTCTATCAAAATCTCGGAATCTTAATCTTCCCAGGAAAACTACTTGTAAGTTCAGATTTGTATTTAAATGGACTACATTTTAGAATTTGTTTTTATTCAAATAATCACAGCCGTTTTAAGAGATGACGCCCAACATGTAGGGTTAAAATTCACTTCTCAATTTAATCTCAAGGGAAAAAATTCTGGTGTAAAACTGTACACCAAATTTCATCACAATTTATAACGTTTCTTCGACACTCAGGCGGTGTGGGGGTGGGTGTTAGTTAAAATTAAGGCGCCAGATCATTTTTTCTTTTTGTACTAATAATTAATTAGTAATTTATAATGAAATATAGGGTCAGCAGGGAATGACCAAACCCTGAAGCCCGTTTGTAAGGAGAAGGGTGAAGCCTANATATGGTACTTACTACTTTATGGTATTAAACCTAAGCTCAAACCCCGATTTGATATTTTAACGAGCGAGGTCTACTGTTCACAGAACTACTAGTGTATCTGATTTCAAGAATATCATAAAACTTAGGGTTCGTTTGTCCTTAAGCAATAATTATTAAATTATAATTTGTTTGTGCACTAAACGTTCATCACGAATGGCCAAAAACATGATTAGTTACTAATGAAGAAAGCCTTGTCTAGTGTCATGCAAGCACGCTCCGTTAAAATAAATGAGGATTGAAGTTAATGATGCAATAAGGTGCTTTTTGATGGATTGTTATTTGTCGAGATCGTGTTCATTGCAACTACGTAATGCATTCAGGGTTCCTTTTTGCAGTGACAATGCAGGTATGTGGTAAAGAGTCATTTCAGCTGTGCTATTTCACAAACATGATCTGTAGGACAGTTACAACTTTACATACAAAAAAAGCATATATATATATATATATTTGTGTTCTACTCTTCAGCAGCTTTCATTTGATACCCCACTCAAAATTTNTCATAATCGAAAACCCCGCTAAATTCAAAAAGACGATGTATGAATCATTGACAAAGGTTGACGTCGAAACCTTAAACCCAATGATCACTATTAATTTTTGTAACAAATTTTATCCCGGTAGTTTAGGCTCCTGGCGCCAAACTGTCCCTAAACATTATATTTATGTTAGAACCACAGATCTGCCAGATGTCCCCAGGCCCTAAACTCCAGCGGATCATTATGTGTTAGAAGTGACCCATCCTGACTTGATAGATATTTTTAGGACTTATATTGAATTTGTTGGCCTTAGAGATGTTAGCTTTAATTACTCGAGATGTAGTCAAATATTGGGAAATCCAAAAAAGTAATTAAGCATTTTTACGCTAAAATCACTTTAGATTTATCCACTTCCTTGACAAGCGAAATTGTATTGTCTCATTCAATTCAAGACGTCAAAATAATTTTTCTAATCACACAATTTTCTTTTTTTATAATATGTTATATCATATAATATTAAATTATTCTTTATCATTTAGATTAACTAGATTTTTTTCTGAGGTGTTTCTGTAATAATCCCTAAATAAATAACCCAGCATTCATGTTCATATAGGCTGTAGTTTAAATATTTAAGCAAGGTCCTCTAATATAAGCATATATATTTTTGTGTAATAAAATGGTTCTTTAGCATAATAGAACTTAAGAAATAAATAACTGGTTGTTCCCCATCAAATTCCTTGAAACATTCAAAATAAAAAAAAAAGATCTTTGTACTACATAACAATGATTTTCCTCCTAGGAGGAATATGGAGAGAAGTAGAATTATAAAAGAGAGGTAGATGAGGATTAGGGACGAAGAGAGCGTACAGACGTAGTTCGTACCTTGCGGCTTTCAAATGAAAGTGATAACTGGAACTGGCCGTTAGATGCTACAGACCGGCTGATTCGACATGAAGAGGGGAGGTGGAGCGCATGTGCACTGAGAGCGATTTGACTGGCGCGCAGGTCCCCCTAACGACTCGCCTTGCTTTAACCCAATACTTGATAGCAAAAACAATATCAACCAGTACACCATATAGGTTATTTCGTTCACTCCTCTGGAGTCACTTGTTATTCTTGTTTTTGCCTAGTGTTTAATCATCTATGTAGAAAAAGCAACGACTTCCGAATTATAAGAAGAATTGTGAGTGGCATGAATGATCGGTCTAGATGTAGAATAATCGGCCATCTTTGTTTCGTGGGACAGGACGATCCATCGAAGTAAGTACTGTTTATAACCTATTAACAGTCCAGCGATTTTATTATATTTAACGCAAGTTTAACTGGTTAAACATCACAAGTTTACTATAAACATACTACACGGTATAATATACATATAATAAATCTACATTATTATATATAAATAGATTTACATTTTTACTTTGCTTTGATTTTTTTATACTAAAATAAAGTCACTGACAATGTCCGGCAAACCTGATATGGAAAAGGAAGTAAGAAAGATTCAGTGTAACCAATGTACGGTTGGAGAATTGTTGACAAATCCGTTTTTCCAACAGGAGCCCGCTCGGAAAACTGAAATAGCCGCACAGGGCAGACTAACACCCGATTTGGACAAGATATTCGGTCCTAAAGCACCCAGACATATTAGAATAACAATGTCGTCGTGGTACTCTCAGCATCCTTGGTTAACTTGTTGCGAGCACCTCAAAAAGCTGTTCTGCTGGACATGTCTGCTGTTCCGAGATAGTCAGAGAGGTGCCGGTTTGTGGACTGTGAAAGGATTCTCCGATATTGTTAAATTTCTCACAGTCGCTAGAAAACACGAGATGAGTAAGAGTCACATGGTCAGTGTAGCAGGCATGGAGGAATTCAGGCGCATGCGCTTGGGTGCCGAAGCGGAGCTCCGTCAACTTGCCAGCACTGAAGAAGGAAGCAGCTGCCCCGACTTGAGTGAGACTGACAAAATCTTATTTAAAAGGATGATAGATGTAAATTGTGTCGAAATTTTAAGACTAGAAAAAGAAACGAAGAAAAGAAAACGTCCGAGAATTCAAAATACGAACAGACCTAACAATAACATTCTCTTTCACAACGAAGAGGTTAACGGACGGATTGTCAACTCTCTTTACGAATTATTATCGGATAAAATTAAAGCAGATTTAGTAGACAGTCCGTTTTTTTCTATATCGGTTAATACCATATGTGACATTTCACGAAAAACATATTACGCCATAATATATCGATACATGGCACCGCGAGGAAAGATTTTGGAGAGTGTATTTAAAGTTACCGGTTATTCGAAGGATAATCCGGATAATTTACAGACTAAATTGTGCGATTGGATGGAGGAGATAGATACGCGAGGTGAATTAATTTCTCTGTCGTTTGACGGAGGTGTCAAGGTCTCGCAACAAAAAAGTATTTTAAATCGTATTAAAAGTAAGTACGAATACGTGCTTCTAGTGAACTGTTACAACCACAGGCTCAACCTTAATTTGCAACAGACTGTCGAACACATTCCGTCTTGTAGATCTTTCTTTCAAACCGTAGCCAAGTTAGCTTTGTTTTTCTCACAGAGCAAACGGAGGAAAAGAGCTTACTTCACAGTTATAGGAAAATTAGATTCCGATCCGTCGTCTCTATTCACAGCTCAGTTTTTACTAAAAATTCATGAGAATTTCGAAGCTTTACTATCACTTTTAGAAACAATGTTCAAATACAAAGACGAATGGGACGGGGTGACAATCGTCGAAGCCAGAGGATTCTACGAAACCTTAAAGGATTTCGATTTCGTATTTCTTCTCTCTATTTTTTCAC
This sequence comes from Gerris buenoi, assembly GCA_001010745.2. Lineage (NCBI taxonomy): Eukaryota > Metazoa > Arthropoda > Insecta > Hemiptera > Gerridae > Gerris > Gerris buenoi. The sequence goes on from KZ651837.1 coordinate 295,878, forward strand.
GTATTTTACCCGTTTCCGAAAATCTTCACGGAGTCATTAACAAATATGTGATTATCGATCCTAAAAACTGCTCGGATAGTATAGCGAGATTTATCAGCGATATGATGGAGTACGTCGACGGATTCCAAACGATTTGGAACGACGTAAATAAGCTAGAGGAAATAATCGAGGAACCTCGCAGAAAAAGGTTGAAAACCGATCAAAACAAGCGTGATTCGTACAAACAGCTTTATTTAAAAATCGTAGAATCTATATCGAGACAAGTTATTCACAGGTATATGAACTTCAACCGCCTCCAATTTTTACCGCTCCTCGATACAAGAAAATTTGTCCCGTATTCTAACATTTTTCCCGAAAAAGAATTAGTTTCTCTAGAAAACGAATTTCCGGAGTTTTTCGACGTGGACCGCCTTAGGAAACAGCTCAGTGATATCTATATGTCCAAAGCTTGCCGCAAGTTAAACCTGACACAGTTACACAAATTCTTGATAGACAGTGGTAAACAAAAAGATTTCGACCAAGTGGTGAGATTGATAACATTTAGTCTAGTATTCCCGATCTGCAAACTCGAAGGTAGTTCCGCTTTAGCAAATGTCAACTCTTACTTGATTAGCTCTGGTCGAAAAATGACAAAAAAATCATTACTAAAAATTGAAAAAGACTTCCTCAAGCAACTATGGGCACAACCTTCATTTTACGACTCTCTTATGGCATATTCTTCACGGAGCATCGAAGAAACTGAATAAACATTTTACTCATAAGATTGAACAAATAATAAGTAAATTTATTTGATAAAATTGCACTTACATATTGATTACAATTATCGTTATTCATTATACAATTCAAATAATTTTTTAATCATTTCCATGAAGGGTTTAGTTCATGTACAAGAATCAATATAATGTCTTTTTGTAACTTCAAATCATTCCTTAAAAACTAAAGCAATTTTGTTTTTTAAATAAATGAGCTGTCTTTGTTTAGTCAATAGTTATTATGTACTATAGTAGTTTTTTTTACATTCACCTCTACTTATCTAATATTATATATTAGGCATCGATACCAACATTATGATTTTGTAATGAAAATTTCAATCACTGGCATGAAAATTTAATGAAAAATATTTCAAGTAACGAAATTCTTAGTGCTAAATTCACACCACTATTTAGTGATAATTTCGCGATTGGTTCCTTCAATTGAACGACCACTTTCATAATAGGTGTAATACAATTTTCCTATGAAAGTGCCGAAATGAAATTCAAAGAATAAACAAGCATTGCCTTATTGACTTAAGTAATAAGACGAAGTAAATAATACACTTCTTTGTTAATTATATCTGCTTTTAAGGAATATTTTAAGCAAGAAATAATTACACAAAACAATCATTATTTTTGGGCATTCATTTTTTAGGTTCGCAGTTTCTGACAAGGTGGCGTGTAATTAAATTTAAATAGAATTTCGCACTGTAAAAAAAAAATAAAAATAATGCTGATAGGACAAGGAACAAGAAAATTATTTCGAAAGGCGTTTACACTCTTCTTTGGCTCCTTTCCATTTGGAACATCAACAAAACTTTAAAGATCCAGTCTAAAAAAAATATACATAAATAAAACAATTTCAAAATCAACTGAAAAAAGTAATTGACAAAAACAACATAATATGTTATTAAAGAAAATTTGAGATTCCTTTGATGATTTCTGTTAGAAGAAAAATATTTCAGATTTAAATTTATCATTGCTAATAAAATCCAGGAATTAAATTTGAAATTTGCTGGAGTAACTTCACATTTCTTGTCTCCCTTTTCCTCAGGCGTAGATTAAGGACATGTGTAGATTACAATACTTTTAAATAACCTATTTTTATATTTTTTAATTGGATTTGCTATTGTCAGTTTATTGCTAGCTTTTTAATTTAATTTATTATTAAAAAAGTTTTGTAACCAATCAAGTTCAGTGAGAGTGATATATGCTAAACTGTGTGTAAGAGAGAGTTAGGAGATAGCCCTCGGGAAGAGGGGTTAGAGCGGGAGGGAGAAGACGGTGCTGAGCAGAATATGAAAGGAACTATGACGTCATTCCCGAGGCAAGAGGTAAGCGATCCTAGTGGCCAAATGTGGTACTTTCATCTGTCATTTAATTCCTTAGACTGCCACTAGGTGCAAATATATTTTTATAATTATAATAGGTAATTCTAATCATAGTAAATAGACTTAATAATTCTATATATTATGTACTCAAGGCAGGGGCTGTTTTTCGGGTGTTGACGTGCGAAGCAAGTAGGGGGCAGAGCACCCTAATCATTTATTAAAAAAAATAGAGAAACTCGTATCTTAAAAGTTCGATAACACCAGAGATCTCTTAAAGAAAATTATTCGGGGGAGAAAGGTTAGTCCGTCTTTCTCAAGACTAATAATCTCTGTTGGAGTGAATAATTCAAAAGAAGACAGGGTGATCCGTCCCCTCTACTAAAATTGTAAACTAGAAGGTATTGTACTCAAATTTTGCAAAAGCTCTTGAGGCGCAAATTAATAATACTAAGTTTTCCAGTTTTTATACGCTCAATTAAGATCGATTAAAAAATTGTTATTTATCGTGCCTAATAACCAAAATGGAGGATTTTTGCATTTAAGAGATAGCCTCTTAACAGCGATTCCAGGGCAATTTTTCATAAGGTATGTTTTCTAGACGCGACTCCAGCGATAGACGCTGAGCTATAGTCAGCGACTATCGCAGAGCTGAGTTTGCATGTTAGAGTCGCTCATCAAGGAAAACGGTAACATGAACACTCAGAAGAGGAATCCTCAGCGATAGTAGCAAGACGCGACTATCGCTTGAGCGTCTATCACTGGAATCTCGTCAAGGAAAATAAAGCTTTAATCACGAAATGANTCTTCTTCTGAAAAATACAACATTATATAAAAGATATGACGTTTCAAGATTTATAAAACATAAGTAAACAACCATCATTTAATATTTTTAGGACAAGTAATATTATTGGATGAAAAAGAGGTCGCAAGGAGAATGCTTAGTTGCATATTTATAAAAATAGACTGCCAATTGGTGTAGCAGGTAGCTTCCTCGCATCCTAGCTTACTATACGCATCCTACGTACTTCATTGATTGAATGTTGTTACAGGTCATTATTGTCTAATTGGTTTAATTGTTTCCCCCCTTTTTTTAATCTGTCAAAATTATTTGATTTTTTACACTAATTAAAGTATCTTAAGCAAAAGTTAAAGAGTGCTGATGATTCAAATTAATCTGGGGCTATCTGCGGGTAACTTTCCATAAACTATAAAAATTTAATTCAAATATGATAAGTATATTTGAAGCTATAGGTGTAAATAAATGTAATGTTAGTGCGCATGTGAGAAACAAATAGGCGCAGAAAGTTGAAACTTACTCACTAAAATCGGACGTGCAGTTTTTAAGATATTTTGGTTCACAAAAATTGATCGACAAATAAACACGAAACCAAAAATGTTCCCTGATAACCGAAACGGATTTCTGTCACGGGATTTTTATAAATCGGAGACATAAAATATTTTCGTTCTTCAGAACGACCAGATTCCGTTACCTTTGGTAAGCTCAAAGCTCAGAAGAAACAAACAAAATAAATATATAAATTGAATTATACATTGCCTTAAAAATTACTGATTGATTGGTAGAATAAACCTTATAATAATAATTATGTTTAATGAGCAGCGATTAACATGGTAAATATTATTTAAAAAATAATTCTCTTCCTTTATGGTAAAGAAAATGTTATATATATATTCTCGGAAAATTTATATATTCAGTTCTATACATATTATTACTAAAACTGACCTAAGTGTGACGTTAATTGCAATATTATAGGCCTTTGTTAATTCCTAATTAAAGTGTTTATGGAGGGTTTTTGCATTTAAGAGATAGCCTCTTAACAGCGATTCCAGGGCAATTTTTCATAAGGTATGTTTTCTAGACGCGACTCCAGCGATAGACGCTGAGCTATAGTCAGCGACTATCGCGGAGCTGAGTTTGCATGTTAGAGTCGCTCATCAAGGAAAACGGTAACATGAACACTCAGAAGAGGAATCCTCAGCGATAGTAGCAAGACGCGACTATCGCTTGAGCGTCTATCACTGGAATCTCGTCAAGGAAAATAAAGCTTTAATCACGAAATGAGCGATGTACAATAGTATAATCCTGATTATTTTTTATGATGGTTTCGGGAAAGAAACTATTTAGGTTTTTTACATAATTGCTTGGCTTACATAATACTCCTAATAGGGAACAGCGGGAGAAGACGGTGCTGAGCAGAATATGAAAGGAACTATGACGTCATTCCCGAGGCAAGAGGTAAGCGATCCTAGTGGACAAATGTGGTACTTTCATCTGTCATTTAATTCCTTAGACTGCCACTAGGTGCAAATATATTTTTATAATTATAATAGGTAATTCTAATCATAGTAAATAGACTTAATAATTCTATATATTATGTACTCAAGGCAGGGGCTGTTTTTCGGGTGTTGACGTGCGAAGCAAGTAGGGGGCAGAGCACCCTAATCATTTATTAAAAAAAATAGAGAAACTCGTATCTTAAAAGTTCGATAACACCAGAGATCTCTTAAAGAAAATTATTCGGGGGAGAAAGGTTAGTCCGTCTTTCTCAAGACTAATAATCTCTGTTGGAGTGAATAATTCAAAAGAAGACAGGGTGATCCGTCCCCTCTACTAAAATTGTAAACTAGAAGGTATTGTACTCAAATTTTGCAAAAGCTCTTGAGGCGCAAATTAATAATACTAAGTTTTCCAGTTTTTATACGCTCAATTAAGATCGATTAAAAAATTGTTATTTATCGTGCCTANCAAACTGGTTTGGAACTGTCCGACGCATGCGCAACGGATCACAATTGATCGTTTTTCGCTAATGCGCATGCGTCGTACAGTTAGTAACTAGTTTGAAGTGTTGTTGGAACAAGCCTATTACGTCGGTGTTTTGACCATGGTTTGAGGCAGAGTATAGCGAGTATGGTAACCATTAGTCTACGCCGGCCCCCTTCATTTCCTTTAATAATAATCTTTGTTCCTACTGTAGTACATTATAGTTCTAAAAAAAAATTAATAAATAGCATATGAAAAAGAGTTAAAAAAAGCCCCATAAATAGGGTTACTATACGTCCGGAGTAGAGTAAAAGTGCGGATACTGTAACAAAAAAATGTTATAGCGGATACTGTAACCAAAAAAATGTTAAAGCGGATACTGTAACCAAAAAAATGTTAAAGCGGATACTGTAACCAAAAAAATNCTCCGTGCTTACACACACATCAACCCTTACACCCACAAATCTCTTCTACCTACATATTCATACAAATACATAGGCAATGCCTCCAAAAAGAACATTGTCGGATGCTGAAAGAGCAGAGCTAGTCGAAGAAAGAAAAAGAGCACGCGCAGAACGTGATCGACTGAGGCGAGCAAATATGACTGACGCACAAAGAGCTCAACAAGCTGCAGCTGAGCGAAATCGCGTTCAGAACATGACAAATGCCGAAAGGACACAACACAGAGTTAGACATGCTCAAAATGAAAGAATACGAGTAACAAACATGACTGACGATGAAAGATTACAACATCGACAGCGTAACGCACAAAGTCAAAGAAATCGTGTCCATAATATGACGGATGAAGAACTTTTGCAGCATAAAATGAGACATGCTCAAGGTGAAAGAAATCGCGCAAAGAAAATCGCTTTCGCGATGCAGAAATTAAAATTGTTGAAAGGAAAGAACAAAGCAAAATAATTGCGGATCTAAAATAGTATTTACTTGGGGTGTCAAAAAAAAATCATAATAAAGAAGAAAAAATAAATGTAGGTATTGATTAAAAATTAAAAAAAAAAAAAAAAAAACAAGGGGCAACATGCAGAAGGGGGTCCACGTCCCTTGCCCTGGGAGGATAATTAATTACATGATATCCTGCGAACGCTTCTGCATTAAATTTATGGCATTTGGCTAGTCCCGTCATTTGACGGAATAAAAACTAGTCAAAGCTCGGAAGGAAAAAATGTGCACCGTGGCTGTATGTACGTCAGTAATGTTCAAGTGTGTGACGATAACTTATGTAAACGTTTTAAAATGAAAAAATCATCGATATTAAGAATATACTACGTTCTAATGTATCGATTTTAATGAAAGCGTATACGTCTATCTAGGTATAGAGGTACTACTATTATAGGAATCGCGTGACGAAATATAAACATTTCATAGTTTAAAAACGTTAATAAAAAAAAGGCATTCGCTTATTCAAAAACATTATATACCTTACAACGCCATACTTGAACTTCGTACCAATTTTGAAATCAATAATATTATCTATGAAATAAAAAAAAATGCTATAATCTATCCTCATAAAAATAACACGTATAGTATTTATATAAAAATGACGCTTGCTGTGTTGCAATTACAAATTAATGGAAACTTTAAACTCTCCTATAGCGTGGGTGTAAAATTGACAGAAAGAAAAGTGAAGAGGCGGGAAAAATAAAGACGTAGGTAGGAAAAATCCATAGCGGGGGCGGAATGAAGACTTAGATATAACGAATAAGTTGAAAGACGTTCTTCTTCTNAATTGTAGAAACTCTGTTGATGCAAATACAGTTATATAAAACTGGTTGACTTATCAACTAATATACACAACGCATTCTTGCTTTGATCATTTTAATTTGGGATCATCTGTATAACATTTAAATTTTGTGTACAAAATTTTAAAAGTCTTAGGTTAGGTAATAGGCATGCTAACATTGAATTACATGAAACAAGAAATATTAAAAATCAGTAAATAGAAGTATTATCAAATAGATAATAATATATACACAAAATAATGATTATTAATGTCAATGTTTTAATAGGCAGAATACAATTTCAGGCCAGCTTATAGAGTTGAGGTGGAGCACAAAATAAAAAGGAAGGAGTATTTTCATTAGGAGTCAATTGGTGTAAAAATAAAAAAATGATTTTTGCAGCTAGTTTGTTTACAATTAAACACTAACACTAATATTATAATATTGAATGATATTCTCACAGATGAAGGTAAGTGTCATTGTTGGGTGTTATTGGTGAAATATCAGTTTAAGTATTTACCTTATATTTTTAATTTAACTATTGGAAAGAAAAAAAATCGAGAGAATAAAAAAAAAAACGTTGCAATTAGTAAAAGATAAGAATAACTTATTAATAACTAGAACTAGAAGTAAACAAGCACGTTGAGTCATCCTTTATCTAATTACTATTTCATTGTTATAATCTTGTGAGGAAGCTATATTTAAAGAAATAAAAATAAAAATCAAACTGCGCAGTAAAGTAGAATGCAGTTGCATCAAACGTGGAGAAATTCCATTGTGGAGGAGTTTAGAAAACCATAGTGTGTATAGGAGAGAATGACAGCGTAGAGTAGTTTAAACGGTTTAGTTGAGGTAGTTGGTTAGGTTGATGGGTTTTTTAAAGGCTGTAGGAGAGTAGGAGTGCGACGCGGGGGCCGGCTGCCATGTTGGAATGCGGGGTTATACCGCGTGTGGGTGGGTGCGCGGGGAAAGTTCCCGCGCTCCTGACGTCATCCAAACCTTGAACTCCGCGCGCTCAGTTACCAGAGCTTCAGTCACAACGTTGCCACATCCTACACCACGTTGCCATATCTCCAGACTCGTCCGACACTACGCCGCGTGCATCTACAACCTAGACGTTCCCCCCACCTCCCGCTCTCTGACGCGCCTTTATAGTACGAATTTTTTATCTTATACAGGAACATAAACAATTCACTGGGTCGTAATACGACGCAGCTAGCTAATACAGTATGCTCTCCAGAGCCTCGGCAGACAGGATATTTATTAATCACTACCTAGAACAGGTCATAACATCGGAGTATATTGCTCGCTACAAACGGACATACAGACCTTTGTATTGCTTCAAGTACGCACTTAGAAAACAACATAGTTTCAATAACTCTCAGGATCTAATACTCCTTATTAAAATTAGATATTGTTCTCTTTAACTGGAGTTTACGTTAAGGCCCCCATACACGGTCAAACATTCTGCGCAAACATCATGTTTGTGTAAACAACATGACAATTTTGACCATGTATGGGGGTATATGGGTCATTTTCAAATGAAATGTACCTTTTCTGCCCCAAGATTTTAAAATTTTATTGGAACTAAAAAAATTAATATTAATGAAAAATAAAAAAAACCTTTAGGTTTATTGATCAGATGTCTGTATATTATAGTGTTAATCAGGGTCATTTTATTGTTTATAGGGTGAAAATTTCAAGCTTCNTTGTAAATAAAAACGTTTTATTACTAAGTCAATGATAATTTTTATGGGCGGAAATTCAAAAAGGGTAAAGTTAAGCTTTTAGTCGTTTAAAAATAGCCAGTAAATTTAAATTCAGAGAAGACAAAATTAAATTTATTACACATTTTATAACAGTGATCTCAGACCAGGTAACATCGAAACCTATCTGTTGTTGTACTGTTTACATCTATACCTGGTTCATAAAAAATTAACTCTTTTCCTACAAAAAAAACATGTTATGAAAGAAGGCGACAAAGCGACCTCTACAAATTACTCCTCGTAAAACCCCTTTCCGCACCGTTTTCGTTTCGGTGCCTTGTTGGTTTATGGCAAAGGATTATTTTAAACTACGCTGTTGTCAATTACAAACTAATCTTACAAGGGCACGGTAGTTGTTGTTGTTACATACCAAAAACATAAAAATCAGATACTCAAAAATCAAGAGTTTGTATATTTATATCAAAAAATTTAGTTTATTGGTAACTGGATAAAAAATACTAGAATATAATGAAACCTAAGCTGTTAAACGGGACTAAAACCACAAGAAAAACTAGAATATAATTAAAATACAGGGGGCCTTTAGGAAGAAAAAAAAAACATTTTCCTTTTGGTTCTATAAAGTAAGGTTATACATTTTATTTTACTATACACCTAAAACCTTTCATATTATACACATATTTGAATTTATAAACTAAAATCCTGGAGACTTTAAAAACCCATTAACCAAACCATTGTTCTCTCCCATATCATATCGTCCCTCTTATGCCAGAACCCTGAATGTGCAAATTCCACATTGTTGGGATATGGCGTTTTAAAGGTTGTGATCCATATTCAGCATTCTATTCCATAATTCAGCTATTCTGTTAAGATTATATTTTTTTAAGTAAAGCAACATGGTATTGGGCTTATTAGACAGACACTTTTTTTGGGCCCTAGATCCCCCCCCCCCTCTACCTGAAAATGCACATTTATTGTATCAGTATTTCACATTCATCAAATTGCCATATACAATGCAGGCACGAATTCGGGGTTCTGGTACAAGACCAAAATAGCTAATGAACCTAAAATATGAAAATTTGCACATTCTAATGGTTCTGGCATATATTAAAATACGACACAAGAATATTCTAAATTCGTGGGGATAGTGAATTTATTTAATTTCCACGACTTCCTAAGAGGCATTTTTAATTATTTTTTTATTCAGCCAGAGCACACTTATACTGATAGAAGTTTCAGTAGTCTGCTAAATATCTATTTTGTTAAGTTCTCTTAAATATGTTTAAATATTCGCGGTCACTGAGATATCAGTGCAGTCGGAAAGATCGGTAGGATAAAAAAACAAAATAGACCCCTTTAAAATTTAGGGGGAGGCAAGAAGATAATAAATTATTTAGAGAAAATTCCTAAATATTTCAAACATTCTCTAATAAACCTTAAAATGAATTTTTCAAAAATAGTCAGCAGATTTATTGGACTAACGCGAAATAGGTTTTTGGACCCTCTACGATTCCTAATGGGGTTACGGTTACACTTGTATGAAGACAGTTAAATTTAATTTAAGGGCCATCTAATCTAGGGTCAATTTTCGACAAACCATACAAATTTTTCAAAATCGGATGAGAGGACGTTGTAAGATTATATCTGATAATAAAAAATAGACTGCCAATTGGTGTGGCACACAGCTTCCTCGCATTCTACCTACGTTCTTTATTGCTTTTATGCTTTTGCAAGCCATTATTGTCAAAATGGTTTAATAGTTTCCCCCGTTTTGTTTTTAATCTGTCAAAATTGTTTTAATTTTTTACATGAATTGAAGTATCAATTTCGCAAAAGTTAAAGAGCGTAGACGGTTCAAATTAATCCGGGGCGGTCTGAGGGTTACTTTTAATAAACTATAAAAGTTTCATTCAAATCAGACAAGTACTTTTGAAGCTATATATAGGTGTAAATAAATGTATGTTTGTGCGCATGTGGAAGAAAAACAAATAGGCGCAGAAGGTTGAAACTCATATGGCACCAACAATGGGCTACTTATGACTTACCACCCAAATTTCATTAGAATTGAACTTTTTAAGATAATATGGCGGTTCGCAAAAATTGAAGGACAGACTGAAAGACAGACACGGAACCAAAAATGATCTCTGATGTCTGAAACGGATTTCTGTCTTGGAATTTTTGAAATCGGAGACCTANTAGCAATTAGACACAAGACTGAAAACATTAGCTAAACTTATAAAATAAATAATTCGGGTTTACAGTTTTCAAGTTATCGTGCTGACAAAAATGTAGCATAAATAGACTGATAGACAAACCACAAAAATAATTAAATTAATTAACATGTCTATTTGAATAATTTATTTTATCTATTTGAAGACCAAAAAATCAATACAACTATTTATTTCTATTTCTATTGGAATAAATATGGTTGCATAAGCTTAGCAATAAAAAATTATTTCGAGGTGATTATTCGCCTCTACAAATGATATATGCACTACATCGATTATACAAATTATATATGCACACATTCTAAAGAGAAGCCCTTAAGGCCCCCATACACACAACAACTTGTTGTTCAACTTGGTTGAGTTGACGTTGAAGTGTGTAAGGGCAGGTTGAGAGACCAAATCACAAGTTGAACAACCATGTTGTTCAACTTGACAAGACATCAAAACCCTATTTATATTTGTGGGTGGAGCTTATGTTCTTATTTTTTTTTTTTTTTTTTTTTCAAAAGTTATTGGAACCGTACAGAGTGACAGACAGACAGACAGACACAGGAACGAAACTATTCTGGAATTCTGGTATAGTTTCACTTTATGCTGGGTTCTCTTTATGATGGTTCAACTGATGTTGTTCAACTTGTTTTGATGTTTATCAACCAGGTTGAGAGACTTAGTATGACAACCAAGTTGAAGTGTGTATAGGGGCCTTTAGCAACCTTTTAAATCCTTTATATAAACTTCACTTTTGTGGATGTCTGGCTGGGTGCCGGGGGAACTCGTATATGAGACATTTCTTCTGAGTTGTTTTGGACAGATTTTATTTTATTGTGGTTCATAGAAGTAATTTCGTTGGGTGGATTTTTGTACAAACATTTTTTTAATTACTTTTCTGGAGACATTCTTAACCCCAAATATACGATTTGCAACTCTAATATTAGAAATTTTTAAAGAGACTAGTGCACTTACGAGCAAAAGTGGGAGGAAAGGGTTTAAAGTTTGATTGGGGTTGGGGTGACTGGAAGAGTGTTAATTAGCCCTCCAAAGATTTTGACGATAGTCACGAACAAACAAAATTGAAACTATCGAAATTAATATAAGGATTTAACTATATAGGATATTAATATATAGGATATATATTAATAAATATATTACATATATATTATCCTATATATTAATTAACTCTATTAATATATAGGATTTATATAAGGATTGAACTAATATTCACCGGTTGAAAGAAAATCTTGATAGTTATGAAAAATGAGAAATTTTGATTCAACGCTATGCGTTTTGAAAAATGCAGATCATAGATTAACAGTTAAATAAAAGAATGACATTAACATTAGAAATTTAAATGACAAACCATTGTTCCTTAGAGCGAGTAACTAAAATTTACCTATTTAACAACTTTTCTTTAACAAAAAATAAACAATAAATTCTGAAGAAGACCTTCAAAGTGTAAGCGTAAAGTATATACGTAGTTAATTTAATTGATTATATCACTGTAAATCACGTAAGATAAAAAAGTAGAAATTTCGTTAGAGTATGTCAACAATTTATCAATCATTATTTGATTTAGAAGCCAGAGAATACTAGAAATAAATGGATTTGCTATTGCCATTAGCTAATCAGCAGAATTCCACTTTCTCTATAAGTTTGTTGGATTTGGTCTAAATGTTGAGAGCCCATTTGCCCATCCTTCTTCCTTCCATAATTGCAGGAGAAAAACTCCCCCGTCTAAACTTTACGAGCTTACGAAAAAAGAAACAGACTACTCTTAATCATCAAGAGTGATTATCATCATATTTTATAGACTTGATAAGAGAGTAAGACAGAGTGAGAAGAGTGATCAGTACAAATTAAGGAATATACGGTGTTGCTCCGCCCTTGGTTCAATAAAGGTTGAGGGGTATTCGTGGGCGGAGAGTTGAGGGGCGCGCCTCCCTTTCCTAAGCCCTTAATAACCGACGTGTGGGCGCCCTAGGAACGAGAGTGCCTTAACCATGAAATAAACAAAGCAATGTTACTAGCACTTTGAACCGTCTGAAACAGAATAGCAAAGCCCTACTTATACAGAAAACCATTTTAAATTTAGATCTGTTGAACGTGTAACGATCAATATAAACCCACTCGTTGTTACAATATAGACGAACCTTTGGTACACCCCCCCCCCCTCTAAATAAACTTCTACAACCTAAAAACAGCCTAATCAATAGCAAATATTTACAACAAACATCCTTGACACTGTCTCAAAAAAATGATGACTCAATAGTCCTGCCCAAGTTATCTATATCTATGTATAAAAATGGATGTCTGTCAGTAAGTGATTTCAAGACTTGGACACCGTTTGACCGATCGCCATGTATTTTTTCATGCAAAAGGATTATATGATTTCAAAATTTAAATCAAGACTTCCTCTTTCCCTTACTTACTCGATAATGGTCGCACATAATGAATAATGAGAGATGAGAGATTTTCAAATAGTGTACATATTTTACTTAAAAATTAGTTTGTGCGCAAGGCATACATTAGAAGCAAACAGTTCCGAAGATTTTGATTAACAGGATAAATCTGATTCCTGAGAAAATAGCTTTTAACGCGAACGGAGTTCGATTCCCTGCCGAGGAGAAGTTATTTTTAAGATACATTTTAATAAAATGTTCAATAATAATTAAGTTTACCTACGGAAATTCGAAAACTAATACATGGAAAACTGAAAACTGGGCTAAGTAATTATGAACTCGTATATGAGACATTTCTTCTGAGTTGTTTTGGACAGATTTTATTTTATTGTGGTTCATAGAAGTAATTTCGTTGGGTGGATTTTTGTACAAACATTTTTTTAATTACTTTTCTGGAGACATTCTTAACCCCAAATATACGATTTGCAACTCTAATATTAGAAATTTTTAAAGAGACTAGTGCACCTACGAGCAAAAGTGGGAGGAAAGGGTTTAAAGTTTGATTGGGGTTGGGGTGACTGGAAGAGTGTTAATTAGCCCTCCAAAGATTTTGACGATAGTCACGAACAAACAAAANCATCGAACAGAATTGGACATTATCTTACTTCAAAAACACCCCAATAAAATTGTTCATTCAGCGTTAATTGTGATTGTAAACTTAGTTTAGTACTCTTATATGGCATATGGCTCAATAATATTAATCGTCAAGGGTTTGCTAAATATTTGCAACAGATTCACAATTATATCAAAACCAATACAAGATAATTATGTTTTGCTTTTACCATTGAAAAGCACGGGACAATTAATTTATCTTAGGTACGTGTTTTGTACGCCTTAAGTGTTATTTGATATTTCAGTTTGTTTTGGAAATTAACAGCGTGGAAAGGACTTAAGTTTAACAACAATCTTCTCAGTTTGGCAATTAATGCAGGTAATGTTCCTAGCCGACAATTTGTGTCCATTAATTTAATTACTGTTAAGAAAACAATTTGTGGCTTTAATCTCTTCAACAAAGTTCAACGGTAACAAAGTCTCTAAGCTGTAATGACAACTTAAACTGTTTTTACTTCATTTTACTTAAATTGAATTATCAAAGTATCATGTTATGACTATGACAATTTAGAAAACATACATTTCGATCGAACTATTTTTTCTTCAGTGCTTAACGAAGCTAACATAAACAATCAAATAATTTTAATTCTTTTTCCTTCTGCAAATTGAAAATCTTCTCAACCAAAATGTGTTAGGCGTAAGGAAACTTTTTTGGTGAAGCGTCTTTTTATTAATCTTCCCTTTTTAATAGTTTTAAAAAATAATTTTCTAATTAGGGGGACACATAGCTTTCTCGCGTCCTATTTTGGACGAATTGTCACATGGGAATTAGTGTGGTTGAAATTTTACCTATTTCAATTCCCAGGGGTCAGACTTACTTTGGTTGAACATTAAACGCGCTCAGACCAACTTACTATGAGACGACAATCTGTAGACTACTTTCGACAACCCATTCAACTTTCTTCAACATCGGATGAGTATGTTTAAAGATTATAACAACAGAGATTATTTGTAAGTATCCACAACAATATTGTCACCACAATTTAATTTTACATTAATTATTAACAAACACATTTCGACATTTAATATAATCTTTAGTGTTGGCATAGTAAGTTATTTATTATTCTTATTATTTTTTTAAGAAATCATTTTTTGTGGTCTGCGTAGAAAGGTAGACGACTAGACGACTAAACTACAGACTATTAAGGCCCCCATGCACACATCAACTTGTTGTCCAACTTGGTTGAGTTGACGTAGAAGTTGAAGTGTGTATGGGCTAGTTGAGAGACCAAATCACCAGTTGAACAACCATGTTGTTCAACTTGTCAAGACATCAAAACCCTTTTTATATTTATGGGCGGAGCTATGTTCTTATCTGTTTTGATTCAAAAGTTATTGGAACCGTACATAGTGACAGACAGACAGACACAGGAACTCAGGAACGAAACTATTCTGGTATAGTTTCACTTTATGCTGGTTCTCATTCTACTGATGTTGTTCAACTTTTTTTGATGTTGATCAACCAGGTTGTGAGACATGGTTGAACATCCAAGTTAAAGTGTGTATGGGGGCCTTTATATAAGG
>KZ651837.1:311701-324168 GCA_001010745.2 Gerris buenoi
TTTTTTTTTTTTTTTTTTCAAAAGTTATTGGAACCGTACAGAGTGACAGACAGACAGACAGACACAGGAACGAAACTATTCTGGAATTCTGGTATAGTTTCACTTTATGCTGGGTTCTCTTTATGATGGTTCAACTGATGTTGTTCAACTTGTTTTGATGTTTATCAACCAGGTTGAGAGACTTAGTATGACAACCAAGTTGAAGTGTGTATAGGGGCCTTTAGCAACCTTTTAAATCCTTTATATAAACTTCACTTTTGTGGATGTCTGGCTGGGTGCCGGGGTGCCTGCCTGTCGTCAAAATCTTTGGAAGGCTAGTTACCTCTCTTCCAATAATCCAATCGAGCTGAAACTTGGCCCGTAGACTCTCTTCTCGACCAATAAAAAAAACATTCTAATAAATTAATTAATCAAATTTTACTAATCAATTTTCATTTAATAATTTAAAATTAAAATTAACTAATTTTTAATTAATTAATTAATTCCAATATTTACCCACACAACCAAAATGCAAAAATATAAAGTATTTATAATAAAAACTTGGTTTTAATGGGCTAGTTTTATTTTGATTACAAGCTTTATGACTTTAAGTAACAAGGTTTATGACAATGTGAGGGTAGACTAGCGCTATTGAAGGAATAAGGAACCAAAGGTAGTATGTGGTAGGTAATATTGTGTTACTTTTTATTAACCCCTTTATCATGATAGTCTGGTAGTACCACAAAATAACCAGTCACTTTAAAGATATTGGTAATGATAGTCGAAGAAAGTTTGCAGTCTTGCAGAAGAGGAAACATTGGTAATGGTGGGTTGATTGTGGTAACTTAAAATCTAAATTTCATCAAAATTAATAAGTAGCTTTAAGATATGGTGGTTCGCAAAAATGTACTAAAAAAAGGACAGACAGAAATGTTCCCATGATACCAAAAACGATCCCTGATGTCTGAGCAATTTTTGAGAAATTAACAAATTATGTTATTCAGAATGATTTAAATTTTCTTTTACCTTCAGTAAGCTCGGAAGTAATACTTATTAATTCGATTATAAAGAGAAGGGAAAACAGATTTATGAGATCAAAATCCTTTTTCTTGCCAACATTTCGACTTAATTTAATCCATAGCGTGCTTACATTAAATGAAAAATTAGCACGAAAGTCTACAATATAATTGTCTAAAGGGAAATAATATAAATGAATTAATTTAAGACTAATTCATGGTATTTGAAACTCACGACTCCGGTCTTTTTCAAAATAATACTATGCTTTACATTTTATTTGATTTTTCATTCTAAAAATATAAATAACAGTACAATAGAAACATAAATTTATTAAGCAGAATGTTCTAAATTACTAAATTAGTTCAAAATTACAAAATATAAACAGATCGAAATTTCGTGCTACCCACTTTAAATTAAAAACACTGGAAATAGAATGAAATAACTTATAACTTAAACTGTGAAAAACAGTAATAATTTTGATAAATATTTTTTGTCCACGTTACTTGAGTATACAATCAGTCTAGCTCAATACGTTTAAACCGTCGGTCGGTTTTTTGCGAGCTGGTGAAAATATTTATACATGTCCGTAAAATATTCGAGAGGAAAAATTGAGTTAATAATAAACAGGGTGTCGGAGAGTAGGCTAATCATTTATTACAAAATTTTTGTACCTCACAAGAAATGAAGTTAAAATAAAAGTGCAATAAATAAAATCTAAAAATATAATATAATCCATATCTCGGTAATATTCGAAAAATATTATAATAGTATCTTGGTAAATATTGTTTTTGGTTCAATATCTGACATATTTTATACGGAATAATGTTTATGATTATATCGGCCATAAATTGCTTTGTTTATAGCCCACCCAAATTTCCCCTTGAAACCTATATCATTAACGTACATCTACAACAAAATCGTGAGATTTGTTTTATTCAAAAATATAACGCGACCGATTCCGATCTAATGTTGCGTTAAAGAGAGTAAAGAAACGTTTTTAGAAAATCCGTAACTTGATTTGTTTAACTGTTTTCTAATTTGATACATCTTTACTTGCTTTACAATAAAGGCTGATGTGCCAGAATATCAATATATTATGTAATTTTTAATAGTAATTAACCTTAATAAGACGCTTAAACTAGGTAATATATTTTTTAAATCATTCATAAAGCAATATTCAAAACATCACATGTGCTGCGGGTAAATTAATAAAAAAAGGATATACTTAACCCGCTATAATGTTTTGAAGGTTTCTGAATCCTCCCAGTGAAGAACGGATGGAGCGGGACTTTGTGCTCACCTTTGACCAGGGATTCAGGTTTGAACAAGAGCTCAACCCTATATGCGTCGAATATGTGGAATAAAGATGGGGGGACCTCCATCATAGGAGGTCGAGAGATTCAACCTCCTTTTCATGCCTGTAACCCTGATCCGTGAGAACCCTTTCGAGTCCGCAACCTCTCACATTTCATTGTCTTCTTGGTGGTTGTTAATTCTGAAATACCTAATTATATTTTATTCTTACTACTTAATCTATCTAAACATTCTTAATAAGGTTTACTTTCTCATATTTACACATATTAAAACTGTACATTATGCAGAGAAATAGTATTAAATATTACTTTTCAATTTATGTCACACGTAGGGAAACACCTTAATTTGGATCGTTACTTTGGGGATATAAAGTGTATAAATTAGAATTAATTCAAATTTAAATTTATTCACCAAGTTTCGATTCTTCCGAAAATCATCCTCAGTTTTTACTTTATGTCTATATTTAAAAAAAAACAATACAACGTTGTGCTTTTTCTTTGCTTGTAAAAAGCGTTTACAACAAATATATAAAGAGTAAAGAGCATACAATACAATTAGCCAAAGAGCCAGGGAAAGTCCATGATATAACTGAGCCTCTTTTAAAATACGTCGTACTGCTAAGGTGACCAGTGACCATTTGGTTTTGTGTAACCATTTCTTATTTCCTAATGACCATCTGCTTAAGATGACCACATTTATTAGGTCACTTCATTGGTCACTTTGATATTTTACTGCATTAATAAAGAAATAAAATTAACAACTAATCAATAAAATGTCATTATATTAATTAACTTTTTACCTATTAGAAACAGATTCTAACAAAAAATTTAAAATAAGAATGAAATGTAAATAAATAATAAGTAGTTTTACATAAATAAAAATAATGACGACCAAAGAGGGGAAAGAAAAACAAGTAATTCATACTCCTGCCATCTAGCGAGATTATCTTGAACTACAATTATAATAACGCCCTCCTATAATAACAAAATTAATTCTTTACTATTTACTCCAGATTCTGGACCATAATTCCAGGATTATATATATTTTTATTTAAAATAATATTGTTGACTCACTTTTAGTTAAAGCATATAACACAACAACAATAATTGCCGTTACATTTATTAACTTTTTCTAATGAGTTTTCGAATGTTTTTGTCTTTACTTCCTGATTTCTTTTAGTAAAATTATGAAATACCACATATAATCAACTAATATACAAAATAATATCAAGAACAATCTAAAACTCTAATAAAACATAATGAAACATTTTATAGAAAATTATAATGAAAGTGCTAACTGCAATATTAAAAATATTAACGTTTTAAACAAACAAAACTAATAGAAATAACAAATTAATCAATTAAAATGAACATTTGAAAAGAATGTATTCACATATCGATTAATATAGTTATAATCAAAAGAGAGGTCGCCAGAAAACACATGGCCTCCTTAGCTCAGTGGTAGAGCACTGGTCTCGTAAACCAGGGGTCGTGAGTTCAAACCTCACAGGAGGCACTTATTTTTACTTAACAGATATATTGCTAGTAAGCTATTTTCGGGATTCTAAAAATAGCGGATGTGTCTTCATAGCATATTACGAATGTAAAGTGTAATTGGAAATTTTATTGAATAAAAAAAGGATATACTTAACCCGCTATAATGTTTTGAAGGTTTCTGAATCCTCCCAGTGAAGAACGGATGGAGCGGGACTTTGTGCTCACCTTTGACCAGGGATTCAGGTTTGAACAAGAGCTCAACCCTATATGCGTCGAATATGTGGAATAAAGATGGGGGGACCTCCATCATAGGAGGTCGAGAGATTCAACCTCCTTTTCATGCCTGTAACCCTGATCCGTGAGAACCCTTTCGAGTCCGCAACCTCTCACATTTCATTGTCTTCTGGGTGGTTGTTAATTCTGAAATACCTAATTATATTTTATTCTTACTACTTAATCTATCTAAACATTCTTAATAAGGTTTACTTTCTCATATTTACACATATTAAAACTGTACATTATGCAGAGAAATAGTATTAAATATTACTTTTCAATTTATGTCACACGTAGGGAAACACCTTAATTTGGATCGTTACTTTGGGGATATAAAGTGTATAAATTAGAATTAATTCAAATTTAAATTTATTCGCCAAGTTTCGATTCTTCCGAAAATCATCCTCAGTTTTTACTTTATGTCTATATTTAAAAAAAAACAATACAACGTTGTGCTTTTTCTTTGCTTGTAAAAAGCGTTTACAACAAATATATAAAGAGTAAAGAGCATACAATACAATTAGCCAAAGAGCCAGGGAAAGTCCATGATATAACTGAGCCTCTTTTAAAATACGTCGTACTGCTAAGGTGACCAGTGACCATTTGGTTTTGTGTAACCATTTCTTATTTCCTAATGACCATCTGCTTAAGATGACCACATTTATTAGGTCACTTCATTGGTCACTTTGATATTTTACTGCATTAATAAAGAAATAAAATTAACAACTAATCAATAAAATGTCATTATATTAATTAACTTTTTACCTATTAGAAACAGATTCTAACAAAAAATTTAAAATAAGAATGAAATGCAAATAAATAATAAGTAGTTTTACATAAATAAAAATAATGATGACCAAAGAGGGGAAAGAAAAACAAGTAATTCATACTCCTGCCATCTAGCGAGATTATCTTGAACTACAATTATAATAACGCCCTCCTATAATAACAAAATTAATTCTTTACTATTTACTCCAGATTCTGGACCATAATTCCAGGATTATATATATTTTTATTTAAAATAATATTGTTGACTCACTTTTAGTTAAAGCATATAACACAACAACAATAATTGCCGTTACATTTATTAACTTTTTCTAATGAGTTTTCGAATGTTTTTGTCTTTACTTCCTGATTTCTTTTAGTAAAATTATGAAATACCACATATAATCAACTAATATACAAAATAATATCAAGAACAATCTAAAACTCTAATAAAACATAATGAAACATTTTATAGAAAATTATAATGAAAGTGCTAACTGCAATATTAAAAATATTAACGTTTTAAACAAACAAAACTAATAGAAATAACAAATTAATCAATTAAAATGAACATTTGAAAAGAATGTATTCACATATCGATTAATATAGTTATAATCAAAAGAGAGGTCGCCAGAAAACACATGGCCTCCTTAGCTCAGTGGTAGAGCACTGGTCTCGTAAACCAGGGGTCGTGAGTTCAAACCTCACAGGAGGCACTTATTTTTACTTAACAGATATATTGCTAGTAAGCTATTTACGGGATTCTAAAAATAGCGGATGTGTCTTCATAGCATATTACGAATGTAAAGTGTAATTGGAAATTTTATTGAATAATATACTATGTTTGAAAACCAGGTAAAAAAAAAATTGTGTAAAAAAGACTTAATATTTTTNGGGCCGGGGCCCACCGGGCCCATTTGTTAAATAGGCCCTGTACTTGTGTGAAAGAAGCACGTTAGTAGGTCTTTGACCACAAATACACCAGTATGTCTTAGAAAGTGCGCTTACATAAAATAACATTTCAAAAGCTGAACAGCTTTTTAATTTTCAATATTTTATTATTTTCATTATTTTAATTTATAAAAATTGTTCCATTTATTCTGTTGTAATGTAACATTATAAAAATTTAAAATTTATAAAAAGTGTTTTTAAGATGTGTAATTTAAAAAAACATCCCTGAGGAAGACACCCTCCGCTCCTGGGGGTATGGATTAACCCCACTCCCTCGGTACTGACCCCCACCCAAACTTGATGCTAAATCCACTGTTATCATTTCGAACAAAAAATTAAGATTGATTATTATCTATTGTTTAAGTATGAAGAGATCCACTCTATCAAAGGCCTCGGCAAAGTCAAGATAGATCACATCGGTCCTTCCCCCACCGAACTTAGAGTGAAAACTAAGGAAGTGTGTAGAAATAAAAAAAAAAAATAAAAAAATAAAAATCAATAATACATAATACAGGTGAAAATGACGAGAATTGTTAAGATTCAAATGTAAGGAGAAGTAGAAATATTGCGCATTAACTGAGCCTTTTTTGATTTACTAAATACATCCGACTAAAGAATTGAAAACTACAATCAACATTTAGACCAATTTTACAAAATTTCAATTTATTTTTCGTAAGGTGAATAGTTAAAAAATAGACTGCAAATTGGAGTGGCACATAGCTTCCTCGCATCTTAACTACGTATGTATTGGTACGTATTTTTGCAAGCCATTGTTGTCTAATTGGTTTAATTCTTTCCCCCGTTTTTATTAATCTTTCAAAATTTTTTTGATTTTTTTCACGAATTAAAGTATTAATTTAGCAGAAGTTAAAGAGCGCTGAAGGTTGATATTGATTTGGGGCTATCTGCGGGTTACTTTCGATAAACTATAAAAATTTCATTCATATCTGATAAGAACTTTTGAACTTTAGGTGTAAATAAATGTATGTTTGTGCGCATGTGAAAGAGAAATCAATAGGCGCAGAAGGTTGAAACTTATATAGGACCAACAATGGGCTAATTATGACCTACCACCCAAATTTCATTAAAATGGACCTGTAGTTTTTAAGATATGGTGGTTCGCAAAAATTGAACGACAGACCGACCGACAGACACGGAACCAAAAATGATCCCTGATGTGTGAAACGGATTTCTGTTTTGGAATTTTTGAAATCGGAGACCTAAAAATTCTTCGTTCTTCAGAACGAAGAATTTTCCGTTACCTTCGGTAAGCTCGGAAGCAAAAAGAAATAGTTTTGAGAAATTACCACATAAATGAATCTAGATCTAATTCATCGATTCTAAAGCATTCTTAATAAACCTATGTCAATTAAAAGTATTTTTTGGTCATTTAAAACGTCATACAGATTCACTAAATTTAATTTGATATGAAGTAACACAATTATTATATATAATCTGTACTATTATTACCTAATATATGTAAATACTTTACTTTATACTGAACATTCAAAGGTTTGGAATAAACCCGAGAGGGTTGACACAACCTACAACCTTCAGTGCTCAGATGGATGCCTATAATAAGTACGTCGTGTTAACTGAGAGACATTCTCAATGCTTTTGATCCGTTGAAAATAAATGAAATAAACACTTCAAAAACATGACAGATGTAAAATTCGAGGGATAGTCCGACATTTAAACGGTTCAAAATCAACACGTACGTACATTCTATGGAGAACAGAAACAATGACACGAAAGAGCGCATGGTCAAGTTTATACAATGTTTATACCCGGAGGATAAAAATGAAGAGGTAGAAAATCAAACTGATCTTGACAGTAAACAACTAGAGTATCAGAGGAATATCAGTGAAAGTGAAGAAAAGCTTCTCGATTACGATTTGCTAAAGGTATGCAAAGAGATCTCTTTAAAATTTCGGGAGTTGGAAGCTAGAAATCACGGAGGAGCCCTGGAGGACGAAGATCAGGAGACGCCCAGCAGGGACGACTCTATCATGAGCGAGATCAACGATCTCGTCAAAGGACTGGCTGAGATGAACAAGTCGATCCGTGGTCTGGAGTCTAGCTACACCAAACTCACCACCAGGTGCGATCAAGTCACCCGAGATATGGAAACTCTTAAGTACAAACTAAACAAACTCAAAAATGAACAAAATAGACACGCAACCTCTTCTTCAGATGACGAATGAACATAGTTGAAATTTTGTTTTCCAAGTCATCACGTAACCAATAAAGATCACACTTCACAAAATATTGTGGTTATGGTTATTTTTATTGTTTATACTGAACCGGATTTCCTATAAACATCCTAAAAGTAACCTTTCATTAGTGGTTAAAGAGTAATCACGGCATTATCATTTACAAACTAACTTCTATTAGCCATTACAATAAGCTTTACCAAAAAGTTTTATAACTATAAGCATGGGTTCTTAGAAATGGCATTTCATAACCATATTTGATTATCGGTTATTTAATTATTTGCTAAATTATGCATCTTCATCTATTGTTCTATAAATTTCATTGAGGCACATGTTTGAACAGAGTAGATTTAACGATGGTAGCCCTACAAACAGAAACTTTTGATCTTGTAACAACTTAACTTAAACAAGGATTGATCTTGGAACAAAGTAAATTAGGTTGGATGTGGCAAGATTTTACTTGGTTACCCACCGTTTGTTTATACATTGTGTTGGACATTTTTTTCAAATTAATTGACAATTTTAACAGGGGAGAGTTCAAATATTCCTTTGGGACAAAGGAATACCATATTTCTGTAAATAAAAATGACAATATGCGTTAGTCTAACTATCTACTTAGTTATAGGCAAAGAAACCTTTAATCCACAAAATTTTGAAAAAAAAGAATGGTTCACTTAGATTTAATAATTAAGAAAAAAAATGAATAAATATATAAATATGGCGGTAACAAAGTAAAAGAGTGCCGCAACGGTCTTTTAGAGGTACCCATTGGTACCCCCAATGTAAAATAGGAGACGCGAGGTAAATCTTTAGTTTAGTACCTCCAACCCCTCTAGGACAAAGGGATATTTAGTCCAAGGTGCTTTGGGACCAATGAATATCACATTTCTGTATACAAAAAAGTGATAACATTCCTTAGTCTAATTAACTAATAAAACAAAGAGAGATTATCACTTATATGAGCAGAGATGTATAGCGTTAGTTTGCCCCAATGTACTTCAAGTTTCATGTTTCTAATCGAAATACATTTACATATTACATATTTCATTAATTATTCATTAATATAATATCGGTATACAATTTCTAAAACATTTTTTTGACGAAAGTATTTAATAATTTCTGGATATTCCCTAAAACGCCTTCCTCTGCAAATTGAATATTAATTGAAACATTCCATTCTAGCCGTTACTATACAAATATATAGTTGAGCAAACAAATGCATATATTTATACTAGATTGGACTGAAGCATTTATCAAATAGAATGACGTCAAGAGACTGAGTACTGTTGACACAACTGCCAGAGATTACGAGCACTCTTAAAATATACTCATAGTAAAGAAATATATTTAAAAAAAAAACAAAAAAAAAAATGTCGACTTTATTTTAATTCAAGGACAAATTATTTGTAGAAACAATAAAGTTAAATCATTGAAATTCATCAGTAGATGAACACATTTTATAAGTTCAACAACCTTAATCAGAGAGGGTTTGCATACATTTTAACAAGTGTCATTATAACCCACATTAAAAGTAATTATCAATATTGAGTCATATCTTATTATAACCTTGTTCATTTGCCTAAGAAATTCGGCATAAATTGGCGTAGATTAGTCTATGCTTAATAACAGCGTTTCTTTCATTACCCGAAATTGAGTATTCATAACACCTTACTACAAAATTATATTTATGATAGCTCCATAACATATAATGAATGAATGAATGCCTTTATTGTGATTATTATTATACTGTGATCTGTGACACTTGAGTTACTTGCAGTTTTATCCAAAAAAGTTAAACCAAATCAGCTTATGCTGAGGCAAACCATAACATATAATACTTTAATAATTTTACCTTAATTTTAATTTTTCTAAACGTGGGGAACAATAAAGCTAGTAGTATATAAATATGTATTATCTTTTGTAGTTGAAAGAGCATTACGCCAATATAGCATATAGCAATGAGGAATAAGTTTTGAATAGAAATTATTATTAATACAAATATTCTAGGTTTAATTGAGTATAGGATGATAGGTTAAAGGTGAATAAATCTAGATCTTGCAGATGGGACTGCGTCAGAGATTTTGTCAATCCCTCAAATCCCGGTTGTGATTCTTTTTGGGATTCACTAGATCACTGACTTGATCTCAAAAGTTTTTTTTTTTTTTAGAAAGAAAAGAATGTTTCAATGTATGTAGTTTCCTATAGTTCGAAAAGTGTAAGGTTACTAAAGGACTGGAGAAAAAAGACGATTATGACGACAGTTCTCCACGTCTGGAGATCATGGCATGGTGAGGAGTCGTTGTTCTAGTTCTAGGACGGCAGGACAAGGTGACCGGAACGTCCTTGGTATTTAAGAAGGAATCGTTCTGGAACAGTTGCTCCATAATACAAAAACCAAAGCAACGAATACGCCTTGGATACTTGCATTAACATATTTACACCATGGAATGAGGAGGTATTGGCTTACACGTGAACATCTTAGAGTTCTCCATTACACAAAGTACAGTGCATCTTCTCATATTGCATCATCCTGTTTTTTTCTATACTTATCACGAAATGCCATCTTCTAAAAGAAGAATGATTTCTATAAATTCTTAGTATGTCTTGGAGAGAAAAATAACAAAAAAACAAAGTTATGTACATCAAATATAAGTATTCAATTACAATCCTCATGTTTTAAACCAATAAAAATAAACCATAAAACAGTAACGTTATACAAAAGGTAAAAATAAATAAATTATTCGCTATTCGATGTAACTTTTTTTGCAGCTGTACGAACACTTAACAACTTTGATTATTTATCCAAATGATCTTGGTGTCTGAAAATAATCCTTAAACAGCTTCAGCCTAATTACAAATTGATTAATGACGCTATTGTCATACTATATTGTTGTCTCTTAAAAGTTATAGAAATGCAATTGAGTCTATAAGATTAATATTATAACATCCTAGTTCCCCTTTAAAATAAAGCGATACACATTTTCTAATAGAAACAATTTCAACACGCAAACCATTTTAAAAATAATCAACTATTCTCACCACCTTGCAGGTTGGTGAAATTTAAGCTTTACCAACAATTAAACAACACAAGTTTATGTGCTGTTCTATATCTCATAGTTTAAACAAATTTAACTAGAATTTCATTATGCAGTTAAACTTCTATTTAAGCAAGAGTCTGAAAGCGAGTTAGTTCATTTATTTGTTTAGATGATAGTAATAATAGCTTTTTCACCACTTCTTTCGAAGCAAAAGTCCCCTTTTCTAAGGAGCTGTATAAAGGAAATCATTATACATGTACAAAAAGAAAAGAAGGGGCTAAGAAACGAAATTACTTACAAAAGAAGTAAAATTCTAACAAATACACTTATCTTACATAATAAACAAATACACTTATCTAAAATAATAGACAAGGCTCGCGTAAAACGTTGAGAGATCATTGGTTTAGCCAAGTCAAAACATTTTCTGACTTGGCAATTACGCAGGACAAAAATACAAAGTTGAATGCGACACTGCACAACATTTTATTTAAAACAAAAAACTCAATATAAACCATTGGAAAAATATTAAATATTAAATAACAAAACACTGTTAAGCCTATTTGTGCTGTGTAGTTGCCAGAAAATGTTTTCCAAATTAAACGTGTAGTGTAGAGTGATTTGGGAAAGAAAAGGTTGAGTTTGTGATGGACAGAGAATATAGATGGGCGAAAGACAATCATCGCTAACCTAAACTGGATAAATTAGACCAAGTAGATCTTAACTTGGACAGAGGGAGACTAGGCTAAACCAATGATCTCACAACGTTTTATACGAGGCTTGGCTTAATATTTTATAAACGTGTTTTTGATGGGATAGAAATGTTTACGAACTAATAAGATTTATTATTATTATTGTTAACAGTTGCCGAAGTAAATAGCAATAAATTCATAAAAGGAAGGGACAGACAACTTCACCTTAGTACAACCCTTTAAAGGAAAGGGAAGGGCGTCCGGTGTTAAATAACATTACCCATTCATACATCCACGTAACAGGGAAAGAGAAAGCAGCACATCTGCCAGTTCCGGCAACAGAGGCTCTGGAGAAAAGGGCAGAAAGGATCTTACCTTTGAGTTAGAGAAAGCAACAGGGTCTGTTAGGTAAGGATACCTACATCTATGCAACTGAGCCAGAAAAACATCACAGGCTAATGTTAACTGTTATCTAACTAACCTTAAACTCATCATTGTAGGCACTAAACATTATAAATATGTAAAAAGCTCAACATTAGAGATAAATAATGATAACTACTTAAACAATATGTGTATATTTTTCTAAAATACTGAAAATCAAACCGTGAAAAACAAGAAAATTTATCTCAAACAAGGAAAATTACAGTAAAATTACAACAGGTTTGATATAATTTAATGAACTATGTTAAAATTTGACACAACCGTCAGAAACAGGATTGATATCATTTAATT
>KZ651838.1:18223-29270 GCA_001010745.2 Gerris buenoi
GACAAGTTAACAATGGATGATGTAATATTGATTTGTGAATAAAGAAAGAATAAAATCTATTTTTAATATTTCGTGACAGGTCTTTGACAAGTTAACAATGGATGATGTAATAATGATTTGTGAATAAAGAAAGAAAACAAATCTATTTTTAAAATTTCGTGACAGGTCTTGACAAGTTAACAATGGATGATGTAATAATGATTTGCGAATAAAGAATGAAAAAAAATCTATTTTTCATATTAAGTGACAGGTCTTCGACAAGTTAACAATGGATGATGTAATATTAATTTGTGAATAAAGGAAGAATAAAATCTATTATTAAAATAACGTGACCGGTCTTTGACAATTTAACAATGGATGTTGTTATATTGATTTTTGAATAAAGAATGAATGAAATCTATTTTTAAAATAATGTGACAGGTCTTTGACAAAATCGATTTTGAGATTTTGATGGATTCACACGCTTTGAGGTCCCCTGAGTTAAAAAGTAGTTTTTAAAAAATGTCTGTCCGTCGTCTGTCGTCTGTCTGTGCAGAAGCCTTATTAAGCATTATGTACATAGAGGTATATAGAATATTTAACACAGATAAAAAATATCAACAACAAATAAATAAATTAAAAAAACCCTAAAACTCCCCAAAACCCACAATTTGGCATCTACTTTTGCGACATTTTCCAGGGAAGGTTCCCCCTTAGTTCTTGGGGGCATAGAATACCCCCACTCTCCCTGATAGGGCGGCCAACAGGTTCTTGCCCCGGTAATGATTTTGCCTTGAGCCGGCCCTCAAGGCAAAATCATCGGTTTTCGGGATATATAAAACGAAAAAGTTAAAGTATCCAAAAAATTTTCCATTCTGACCAATGTACAGACAAAACTTTAATTTTATATACATAGATGTGTCATGATCATGAGTATGAAAGTTTGAATTTTAGGGGTTTT
The DNA here is from genome assembly GCA_001010745.2 of Gerris buenoi. Lineage (NCBI taxonomy): Eukaryota > Metazoa > Arthropoda > Insecta > Hemiptera > Gerridae > Gerris > Gerris buenoi. Next base: position 19,164 of record KZ651838.1, read on the forward strand.
ATTTAGTTACTTAGATTTTTAATTTTATTCAATATGGTCAGTTGATTTATAATAGAGAAACTGAGAGACAAATCTTATTAACATATTGATATTATTTTTTACTAGTATTAATGAATTGATGTCACCTCTATCATAAGAGAAATACGAGCTTACATAAAGGAAGTTTATTATTTGCATTTATTATTAAAATCTAACAATCGTAGATAAAGTACAGTACACAACTCGTGTGAAAACGGCATTTTGCATTGCTCGTGTAGTTTTACTACCCTCGCTATCGCTCGGGTGTAATGTAAACACCACACTCGCATTCAAAATGCTACTTTCCACACTCGTCGCGTAATGTACTATTACGAGAATAGCAATAATAAAATAGACGTTCATCAGCCCAATGTCTTTGCACACTATAATAAAGGAATTAGGGGAGTTACTCTTTACATATTACTATATTTACTTAGTAGGGATGAAAAGAAAATAATTTCTTAGTGTATAAAGTAAAAAAGTTGCCGTTTGGCCAGATATAAAAAACGTATATGTAGTATAATTTGAATAAAATAAAATAATTGATAATAGACTTTGTTGTGTTTCAGTTGGCCATCGAAACAGAAAGTTCAATTCTGCATAACTGTTCCTCTAACAACTAGACCTCATCATTAGTCTACCACATTATCAGAAGAATGCATAAAATCTTAAGTTATTTCATGTCTCTGAGATCAAAAAACTACTAGTTATTTTTATGCTAAAGTCACTAATGTTTTCTGTGAGGAAATTAAGAGATATAAGCCTTTTTTGAATTTAAAAGAACAAAAATATGTAGCTATGATTAATTTTCTCTTACTTTAATTTAGCTTCTTATTTATATATTTTATTTAGCTAACACCTTATAGGTATATCTACCATGGCTGCTGAGCAGTCATCAGTTAAGCAACAAGAAATACTTTGTGATGATAATCAATCTGAAAATAGCAACATAAATATACTAAAGTTGTCTAAAACTTGGACTTCAAATGAACAACATGACGCTGGAGATTTAAAAAGAACTTTACACGGTAACGATTATCAGCTAAAATTATTGATGCTGTTTGCGTTGAAAGGTAAAAACTCCCAAGTTTCTTTTCATTTAGCAACGGAAATGGCTGAAGCGGAGAAATTCGACGATGTGGTTTTTCGTTATACCGATAGTAAGGGTAATATAAAGTATCGTTTCTTACAAGCCAAACATAAGCAACTTCTAGAAGAGAAAAATAAAATTAAGTTTAGTCACTTTAAGTCAAATAGTAACGACTTTAGCTTGCAAAAATACTTTGACTCGTATCTCAATGTAATAGGAAAGAATAAGTTTCAAGATGGAGTAGTAGAAGACTTCATTATTTGTACCAACACTGATTTTGACTTTAAGCTGAGCACGACAAAGAAAAATCGACAGATTACAATAGAAGGCAAAAACAGATGGAAAAATTATTTTACGGAGAAAACAGACGATGATGAAATATTGAATTTTGGAGGTAAACGTTATCAATTTAGTAATGATCCAATTGTCAGAAGAGAAATAATTTCAGAGTTAAAGCCGATATTCCAAAAAACTTTAGAAAGGAATAAATTATCAAATGATAATGTTGATGAGATAAATGATTTCTTAGATAAATTAGTGTTAGCAGTTCAACAGCCATCTGGAGTAATCTTAGAACAAAAGATTAAAGACACCATTGGTAACGAGTATAATCTAATAAATGACATTGTTTTCGAGGCCTTTTATAAGTATATGTATGATTGGATGATACATCGCATAAAAACCGCAGAAGAGAAAGGAGATGGTAAAGCACATTTTATCACACACACAGATATAAAGCAATTCTTAACTGAAAATAAGAAAAAAATTGCCAGTTTGGGGTTAATCAGTTCTACTTTATTATGTAAAAGAAAAATAGAAAAATTGGGGCTTCGATTCAAAGAAAATAATACAGCAGTTCAGAAGATAAACACATTTTTAAGTAAAAAAGATAGTGACAAACAAATCTTAATTCTCTGCTCCAAAACAGAATTGCTGACTGAAATTAAGGTATTTCAGATATTTGCGAGTGATGCAAATAAAGATAGATATATATTTTCAGATTTAAAATCGTTATCTTTACTGGTAGGTTCATCAGCGGACCCTGTAAGTGCTTTTAGTTCGCAGGGAAAAGATTACTTAATAATTGAAAACCTTTCTGAACTGGATAAATATGATGAGACATTATTAAAGTTCTATAAGATAGTTCTAGAGAAACAAGGTTCTAACAAGAAAATTATTTTAATTTCTCAACCAGAACAGAAAGATAAAATCAAGAATCTTTTTAAAAATGATGCATATGTGGAAATAATGGAAGATGGTTATAACAAGCTTGCTGACCTTACTCCTCAGTCAAAAGATAAAATAATAGAAACAGAAGTTACACTTTTTGGAAAAAAGAGGAAATTAACAGAACTAACAACAGATGCCAGTAAGAATGATCTTTACTTAGACATAGATGAAGAAGCATTAAATATGCTTATCAACAGTGATAGCACCAAAATAATAATAGGAAGTGAGGATAAATATGAATTTGATACATATGTTGATATACCACGTACACTTACTTATCAAACTAATATAGATAAAAAATGCCTTGAGGAGAATAATAATGACCTATTTGCTATATGTGGTATAAATAAAACTAAATTTTGTAAATTAGTTCCAACAAATTATAGAGAGTTTGTCGATGAAGACCCTGCTAAAGAGAAGGGAGACCCTATTCGATTTATTAGATTAGATAATCAACGTGATGTAAAGAAAGATTTTGATAAAATATGTCGTGATTATAAAGAATTCAATATTCACTTGCTTGAATATAAAAATAGTGCACTAGAATGGAAACAATCTCATGGCTCTTTGACTAATTTAAGAAGACATTTACTATCTTCGACAGAACGCCGAGAGCAAATCAACAATATAAGTGGTTCGGCTATTATAGCTGGAGAACCTGGTATCGGAAAATCTACTATTCTGACTACATACTCAATCAAAACAAATTCAATATGGAATATAAGAGTACATTTAAAAGACAAAGAATATCATATAGGCAATGCGGATTTCAGTAATTTAAATGGAATTATCGAATTTTTCTCCATTGTTATTGATCCAACAATGACAAATTCTGCAATAATAAAGGGTTTACTAAAATATTGTTTGAAGCAACAAGGTCAAGTGACAATATTGTTAGACGGGTACGATGAAATCAAGGAAAGTATTCAAGAAAAAGTAGTGCAATTATTGAGAACTTTAAAAACAACACGAGGGAAAGTGTTAATCACAACTCGTTTGTATGCACGATCTGAGTTAGAAGACGCTTTAGGAATATTTGCTTACACTTTAAATTCTTTTGAGGAGGAAGAACAAAAACAATTTTTTAAACATTTTTGGATCGGAAGATTAGAAGTAAAAGAACCGGCTCAAGAGGAAAAAATTGATGATTTTACTGGAGAACTTCTAACTAATTTTCATAGTTTAAACCTTATGACAAAAGACGGTTTAGTAGGAATAGTACTGCAAGCGCGAATGGTGGCTGAAATTTTTCAAGATGTGTGTAAAGAATATATTGAATATGAAGAATTTAACTTTTCCGATTATAAAATCAGTAACATATTCGATCTCTATGAGAACTTCATTGAGTTTCAATACAAAAGATACTTAAATGAGAAAATAGAGGTCAGCTCCAAGTTAAGCGATGAGTCACAAACCTCATTAAGTAGATCGTATACAAAAGCATACGGAGACTTAGCTTTAAAATCATTATTCTCTAAGGATCAGATACAAGAACTTTTTAGGAAGGAAACATTTTTAAAGAAGGAATTAAAAGGCGTTGGTCTTATAAAAACTTTTAAAGATGACGGTACGGCCGTCTTTCTTCACCCTACTTATGCTGAGTATTTTGCAGCAGATTTTCTTGTCGATATATTAAGGAAAGAGGAGGATCATCCTAAATACAGAGCGGTACATAACTTTTTGCTCATACTAATCTTTAGAGGCCGTAATAAGGTAATACGGGATTTTATCGAGAGTGCTATAAAAAAGGGAAATAATCAAAATTTAAAAGATAAATGGAAAGCAATTCACGATTGTGATTTGCTAGGAGAGAAAAAACCAAAAGAGGCAAGTGTATTGAGTGGTAAACAGCACAATGTACTACCATTAAAAGAAATATTACCTATATTTAAAGAAGCAACATCAAGAACATATTATCGAGGAAAAGGCGGTCATTATTATAATTATGCTCCTGAAACAAGTACGAAATCTTCGTCAGGCCCAAGTTTAATATCTGATCTCTTTTACATTTTTGTCAAAGAAAAAAATGTTAAAATTTTACAACATACGCTTGATTATTTGGTGACAATTCTAAACCATGGTAGGCTCCATTACTATATAAAAAATGACATAATCTTATATAATCTGCATAAAGCAATTTATCATTACTTAGTTGTGGCAAAACAGCAAGATAAGCTCGACCTTGCATTTGTAAAAAAAATAGATAAAGATAAATCATATGCTTACATTTATAATTCTAAATTAAAAGATATTTCAGAAAAGGAGCGTGTATTGTTAGATAAATTTATAACGGCTTCTAATGAAAATCAAAAGAAACTTTTTATACAGATGTTAAAAGATTTTTTTATTCCGAATAATGTTATTGCCTTAAATGGTTTATCAAGACTTAATACTTTATACTGTTTGCTTGATAAGAAATGCGATGGTATAATTAAAAAGATTAGCTCGTATATTAACTCCGACAAAAGTGTTCAGAAAATGTATAAAAATAGCGTAATAGATCTTCTAAAAAATATTGCCATCCCTGATGATGATTATATCGACGAAGCATTAAAACCTTTAGAATTCGGGAAGTCTTTACAATCTTTTTTCATCGATATTACTCATCATCCAAATATAATTGAGGATACTAAATCATCACTAAATGAAATATATAAAGAGAAAAGTAAAAGCTCTCATTGGATAGAAACTCAAGGTGTTCTAATTTGTAGATTTTTAAAAATTTTAACTCTTGAAATGTCGGAGGCATTTATCTCTGTGTTTGATGTTTCTGGAAATATTTTAAATTTTTTCAAGTCAAGAAAAATTTGTTCTAATTTAATCGATCATATTTTAGATACGGTAAAAACAGAAGGAATAGAAGGATTACCCCAAATTAATAAGCTAGCTTTTCTCAAAATTATTACGTGTTTCACTAAATTTAATATAGATAGACGTCAGTCCTTAACATTTGACCGGCTTGAAACTATATTAGCATTTATTGGATACATGTTAAATAAGCCATATATATCTGCACATAATGTATTGGAGAGTATAGAATGCTTGCATGTATTGGGAGAAACAGGATTAAAGTTAATTAGTACAGATCAAAAGCTTTTAGTGCTCGATCCAGCAAGTGAGTTCCAGTATGAACTGTCAAGCGACTACAAAACCCAAATCGTAGAATTGATTAAGTGGAGAAGAGATCATCCTGATCAACCTAGAGGTAAATTTTTGGAAAAATGCTTCGAGGTTTTAGAATTAAACAAAAATAATCTAAAGAGAAAAGGATCTGAAAGTAACTTGCTAGAGGTAAAACAACTCAAAGTTGAAAACTACCTATATGAAGACTTTACCTACATATAAAGAAAAAGAGAAGCTGAGAATGAATAATTACATAGAAGATTTAGATGAGTCCAATGTAGAAAAAGATTTAAAAAAAAAAAATAGAAGTTAAAAGAAGCAAGATTAAAATTGATATTTGAGAGACTACTGGCTTGAAATTGACCTTACTAACCCTAGAACACTTTTCTAATTACTTAATATTGATATTCAAGTTTTATTAAGTTTCTCTATCAATCCTTTAGAAAGAAGTGTGAAAGAATTAACACAAGTTATCAAAAATAAAACAATCATGTTTTGTTGAAATCAATAATGTTGAAACAAACTATTATTTTTCCAAACTCGCTGTCAATATACAGTGTACGCCGCTTAATGTGTGATCGAATTTGCTTGGTACAGGACCACGCAATACAAAAAAATCAATGCATTAAAATTTTTCCGTTTATTTTGATCACTTTTTCTTCTTTTTCTATGTATTTATATGTTTATAGGATCAAAGGCAAAATAGTTTTTTATGCAACTAGGGAGTAAAGTAAGCCATTATTCCCTGAGGGAAAAAGTTGGTTCTTTAGGCAAAGCCGAAGGAACCATGGTCCCCTAAATTCCGAGAGGAAGCCGGGGAATTAGAGTTTTTGATTCCCGAGGCGAAGCCGAGGGAATAACGCTAATTAGCTCCCGAGGCGCAGCCAAGGGAGATAATTATTGCGAGGGGAATAATGACACTTCACTCACAAGGTACATACAATAATATTTTATCTTCAGTTGGGAGAAAAATAACATTTTTGTCCAGAGCACAGTTTTTATTTATTACTTTAATAAATACCAATAATTATTAGTACTTTTAATAGCAGAAATATAAGAGATTCAATATTAAAGACAAATAAGAATTGAAATTAAACTCAAATAGAAGGTTATTTAGATGCAGGTTATAAACAATGATAAAGAAGGTCGAAAAAGCAATGTCGCTAACCTGATTTCAACAACTTCATTACATTAGCCATTCATTCTCTACTATTTATAAAATAATTAAGTTGGCAGTACTTACTTTTTTGCCCTAGTTTACTTTTTAGCCCTACTTTTACTTTTTCTCCCTACTTTTTGAGCTCAGGGAAGAAAAGACCTGCTTTAGCCTCTTCAAACTAATCCAAAATCATAAATTTTTCTCCCTACTGGAGATAAATATTTGATCAGAAGTTTGTTGTGTTTTGTGAATATCAAACCCACAGGATAATTCAAAGTAGGCTTTTTAGCATTTTGAGAAGCACCATCAATAGGTACTACTTAAACAATACTGTGTTGCCTACAGACCCTCACTGTGTGTTGACTAGCACACACTTGACCTGTTTATTATATTTGCTATTGTGTCATCACATCATTCAATGTACATGATAAACACAGTCTTGTTTATAATTTTATTTTGATTCGAGTTTATTTCCTCAGGTAGAACATTTAACTTATTAATATCAGTTAGTTAATATTATCACTTTATCAGGGTTCCAAAGTGCTTTGTCCACATTAAAAAAAAATACCCTCAAATACAACAAAGTGTGTTATACTAGTCTATGGATAGAGTGGACAAAGCAGGTGTCATTCTCTATCTCTAGAAGTAACCCATTGATAACCTTAACTTCCTTATCAGAAACCATTTAGACCTAGAGATAAGACTTTAGCATTAAGTATCTGTATATTAATTGTATTAACCATCATTTGTCTAAGAGTTTATTCTCGCTGAGTTTTTTAATGTCTCTATTTATATTGGTATTATTGTATTTTAATTATATTCTATTCTCATTATATTAAAATGATAAATTATGTTTATTTTAATATAAATGTGTGTTACCATATTTTTTTAGGGGGTGAAAATAACCAGGATGTTTAAATTATTCATTTTATTTTATAATTTTAGTTTGTAGTTTGAATCCTTCGTTAAAATGGGTTTTATTTTATTTTTTTAATTTTTAAATTAAAACCTAAAAAGATCCAAGAAAAATGTTTTAAATAGCTTTTAATTTTAATTTATTTGTTCTTAACTCAAGTGAGAAGACTAATATCAAAGACGGGAATATAGTTATTGATTGTTTCATATATATTTCCGATTGCTAAAGCAGCTTTGGCTATCCATTTGCATCAGAAAAGATGTAAAAATGCAATTAANGAAACCATTTAGACCTAGAGATAAGACTTTAGCATTAAGTATCTGTATATTAATTGTATTAACCATCATTTGTCTAAGAGTTTATTCTCGCTGAGTTTTTTAATGTCTCTATTTATATTGGTATTATTGTATTTTAATTATATTCTATTCTCATTATATTAAAATGATAAATTATGTTTATTTTAATATAAATGTGTGTTACCATATTTTTTTAGGGGGTGAAAATAACCAGGATGTTTAAATTATTCATTTTATTTTATAATTTTAGTTTGTAGTTTGAATCCTTCGTTAAAATGGGTTTTATTTTATTTTTTTAATTTTTAAATTAAAACCTAAAAAGATCCAGGAAACATGTTTTATATGGCTTTTAATTTTAATTTATTTGTTCTTAACTCAAGTGAGAAGACTAATATCAAAGACGGGAATATAGTTATTGATTGTTTCATATATATTTCCGATTGCTAAAGCAGCTTTGGCTATCCATTTGCATCAGAAAAGATGTAAAAATGCAATTAATGTAGGACCCCGTTGATCAGGACACACGGTAATTCGGAACCCTCCGTAATCCAAACTTTCTCCATGGAGACTAAAAGCCCATAACAATGAAACGTACACAGCAAATCGCTTAAATAATAATACAGGGTGGGCAAAAAAAAAAAAACCGCACTTTTTTGAACACTTATAGCTCAGCTTCTGTAGTAGATAGAGACATGGGGTTTGCTTTTTACAAGAATTTTCATTCTTCTACTATCTATAACTTTAAAAACGATTGGGTGGAAGCCACACAATGACGGTTTGAAATAGAGTCTTAAAAAAAGTCATCCGGGTAGTAATCTTGACTGGTATGATAGTTTTGATAAAATAAATTACCAAATGATGGAAGGGGGGGGGGGGTTCTTTGTAGGTAAGTGGGTGGAGTCCCTCAGTGTTATAACAAACATTGAAGATGGGTTAAGCACAATTTTGCCTGAAAGTAAAGATTAAATGATGAATTACACGTTTATGCAAGATGTTACCCTGTTGCATCGCTCCTTGAAAAAAATTAAGTACTTGCAAGAGAACTGCCCAGACTTCAGGCACATTGTGCTTAACATATCTTGATTGTTTGTTATAACACTAAGGGACATTCACTACAAAGAACCCCCCCTCCCCCCCTTCACCATATGGTAATTAATTGTATCAAAAGTATAATGCCAGATAAGATTACTACCCGGACGACTTTTTTTAAGACCCTATTCATTGCGTGGCTTCCGCCAAATTGTTTTAAAAGTTATAGATTATAAAATTTAAAGTATAGTAATATTTACTAAAGTTTTGACAGCACGGGAAAATCCGTCGGGAGCCAATGAGAAGTCAGGATTTAGAATTTTAGAAGGTCGGGCCAACTAGACAAACAAAGATATCACCGGCCCTACCCCTTCTACAGGCCTAGTGGTATTATTTTTTTCATAATTTAGGTTGGCCAATCTGAGTGTCAAAAGTCAAAACTTTAGTAAATATTACTGTAGAAGAATGTAATTCTCAGACCCTGCAAACCCCATGTCTCTATCTACTACAGAGGCTGAGCTAAGTGTTCAAAAAAGTACGTTTTTTTTTTGGTCCACCCTGTATATATTTATTCCAATATACGTAACCCAACTGCTTCTTACAAATATTTCCACTGACCCTGTGCACAATGAAAACTTTTTAAATGCACTTAAAAAATGTATATTTAAAAGGTGTGCTGAGTCTAGCTACACGTTGGAAACTGATAGGTATGAACATACTATAAATGTTCATATATGTAATTTCACATTACATTAATTCTGTACATTCAATTTACCCATTTATGTTGATACAAATGCAGTATCCATACACCATTTTTTAAAAAAAGAAGTGTTTTACGTAATCTTTTTATAGCCTTGGAAATCCTGTTAATTTGAAAGACCATCAGCCTGAATTCGTCTAGATTAACAGGGTCCTATTGTGTTGAGTATTTTTTTATTATTTATTTTTATTTTTTTTCCCAAATACACACAAATTGACAAGGTTTTTGTTTCAAAAGTGGACAATACCTAGAACGGCTTATCAGTAGACAGCATTCAGCTAAATATCTAAAGTTGTTTAAACCCAAACAGCAAGATGGCTTAGAAAGTAGACAACTAAACATTCAAGATGGCAATGTTCTGGTTAAAAAACCCTGTTTTTTGTTTCAAAAGTGGACAACTCATTTTTTTAACTCGAGAACAAATTACATGAATTCACATTTTCAGAATTGCTTAGTAGTTTCGAGTCTATCTGTGAAGATTAAAAA
>KZ651838.1:43740-56538 GCA_001010745.2 Gerris buenoi
TGTAAGTAAGATACATGTTAAGTTGATTCACATTATTTTTTATGAAACAAACATATTTTAATTAAGTTTGACTTTTGCAATTTTAGGTGAGGTTTGGGGGTTTTCCTACTTAGGAAAGTCAAATGACCCAAAAAATCTACAATTTTATTTATAAAAAAATGACGATTTTGCTATGCAAAAGATTAAAGCTCACAGTTCAATAGGGTAAGAATATATATAATTTTTGTTTTTCTCCAATTATCTTTTATTCGCTGTTACTATGTATGATAGAACATTGATGTTTACTAATCATAAGGAAATTAATTTTTGATTGTTTTTCTGTAATGAATTGATTCTAGATGCTTGAAAATGACTCAAGATTGAGAGTCGAAATATAGCCAAATGAAGTAGAAGAGTGTGTTTTTTAATCCCTAAGGACCCATCAATACATCAAAACTGAAAATTTCAAGGGATCACCTTCATCTATACTAAATTTATATTATTTATGATATAAACATTGAAAAAGTGTTTTTAAAATAAAATTTCAATCTATAATTATATTGAATTTCATTTTTTTCTGTAAATAAATTTAGATGTTTTTTGTTTTTTTTTAAATGTTTGTTTTTTTATTTCAAGTGAAAGTTGATTTATTTGGGTTTTATGCTCTCTTTAATTAAAATTATATATTACGGTTAAAAAGAATGACATAAGTTAGGACAATATTTATATCTTATTCTTTACTTTGTTAGGTATTTTGTTGTGTCTAAGTTCATTGCTTTGGGTACTCTTTACTTTGTAACCCACCATTTATTTATTTTTTTATTTATTATTAAATCCAAGTGAACTATTCTTTTGTTCAAAATTTATTGGATTGAAGATTACTTTGCCTTACTAGATAGTTAGACTAACAGATATTGTCATTTCTATTTACAGAAGTGTGATATTCCTTTGTCCCAAGGAAAAAATTTGAACATTCCCCATTTAAGATTGTCAATTAATTTAAAAAAAAAAATGTCAAACACAATAATGTAAACAAACGGTGGGTAACCAAGTAAAATCTTGCCACATCCGACCTAATTTACTTTGTTACCCACTTTAGGGTGGGTAACAAAGTAAAAGTGTACCCTTCCAAAATTCCCAGACAGAAATTCATTTTAGATATGAAAGCATTTATAGTTTAGTGCTTTCTATCGTTCAACATTTTTGAAAACCACTTCATCCAAAATTTAGATGGTGGATCATAATTAGCCCATATCGTTGGTTCCGTGTTAATGGTCCCGTGTGATCATACTTCCAATAAGAATACGAGGAAGATGTGTGCCACACTAATTAGCAGACTATTTTTAGAATACAATCTTGAGAATTTTTGAACCCTTTGACTGCGGAGGTATCACAAGGTGATATCTAGCATTTTCAACTGAGTGGCGGGAGGTATCACTTAGTGATACTGCATGGATTGGAAAGGCGTGCGTTATTTAATAGAGGGGATAATGGAACATCTTCAAACGGGTTCTTTAGTTGTGTGGCCGCCTCAGAGATAGACCCAACTTCATTTCACTCGTTTACTCCTGCTATGCTGGTTTGCAGACCTCCTTTTTTCCAGACCCGCAACACTTCCGCTCCTGGATAGACACCTAAGGGTGGGAGAGGGGGAAGGTCCCGCAGTCAAAGGGTTAAAGTCTTTAAAAGTTCTGCAAATCAATACTTAAAAGCATTGAAAGTACAGGGTCTCCTCTGGCAAGATCTAGAGATTTATTGTAAGAAGATGCCCTCCTAACGTTTTCGTTGGTGTTGGGGTTAATATATTCTTTTCATTTTGTCAATATAGTTTTTGGTGGGGTCAATATCATACACTTGCTCAATTGTATACAGTATTATATTAGACCCACCCATTTTATGCTGGGAAATTTTATCCTTTCATCATTATATTATTGTTTGGGTGGGTTAATATCATACTCGTACCCCATTGAATAAAGTATGATATCAAACCTACCTTTTTATTTTTTAAATAATGCCAATGACATTTTTTTAATTTTTGTTGGGAAATTTTGTTATGTTTTTCTGGGTGGCTTCCATATCATATTTCAACCAATCTAGATATATTGGCTATTCTAAATGGCCCATACAGTTGTGAATTGGTGGCACAATTTTGTTTGATTTATACACAAGAGGTTATATTATCCCTTTATCAAAACAGTGTATTTGTAAGATTTATACATTTGACTGATTATAAGTGTATGATTCATACATTTAAAAGAGTTGATCCTTTTGTTAAAACAATATATTTGAGTGAGGCCCAGCACACTTTTCTAATTCTCTCCTATATATGGCTGGATATTTGAAGTTTTAACAACTTATTGTTATGGGATACCCTCTGCATGTTTTGCATTTTTTTTCTTCTATTTTTAATTGATATCACACACTTTTCAATTGAAACCTATTATTAAAAACCCTTTATGTTTTGTAGAAAAATGCATAAACTTCATTTACATTGACAGAATTGTAACATTCTGTCAATTTTTGTGACATTTGCCTATTCCACCTGTCAATTTATATCAGGTTTTAAATGTGGTTGATGATGAAGTTGGTGGAGATGACGTGGTCTGGAGATGAATGCCGCTTAGACTTGACTCACTCGTCTGCTTCCAGTGCTCATTAAGTGGAACTATGTCAGTCAGACGTTTCTTTTATATCTCTTGCTTTCAAATGAAATGACAGGGATCTGTCACAAGATTAGACAGAAAAGTAAGACTCAGAAATTGTCATTTTATTACAGTTAGTAAACAATCGACTTTTTTTTCTTTTTATTTTAATTTGCGGTAGGTAATTTAATTCCCCCGGTTTTCTAAATGGACGAAAATTCGAGACTGTTGAAATCGGAGCCGCCCGAGGAGATAGTGTTTGTGGGACCTCACGAGAAGGGCTCCCAGTCCAAGCTGACTTTGACCAACGCCGGAAAGGAGAATGTCTACTTCAAGGTCCTTACGACGGACCCGCTGGCCTTCTGCGTGAAGCCTAAAATGGGTAAGGTACAGCCGGGAGAGACCACTCAGGTTTGCATCACCCTCAGGAACGACGACCCTACGTACTACTTGGAAAAACAACCCAAATTCAAAATTCTCACTATTGAAAACGGTGAAAAGGACCAAGATCCTAAGCTTTTGTGGAACGGAGATAAGTTGGAAAACATGTCTTCGTTAAGATTTTCCTGTAACTTCATGGACTTGGATCCTTCGGGTAATATGAGCCCTAGTGAAGTCAAAGAGACGGAGGAACGGAAGAAAAACAAGGAGGACGGTCGCATAGCGAATTACGAGACTTCAGGTTCGTCCATGAGTTTAAAGGAGGAATCGACGTCTAAGAAGAAGTCGACGGCCCGTACTATCGTAGGGATTCAAGTGAAGCATCTCGTGATGGGTTTCCTGGCGGTGTTTGTGGCCTACATGGCCGCTACTTCTTACATGAAGGGCTCCGTGACATTCTAAAACTACACATTCCATTCAGAACAAACACATTGCAGTCATCTCTATTAAAAGTAATTACACCCTCCTACAAACTACTCTCTATGTCAATAATTATTGGTCTTACAAATTATTGTTTATATAGATGAGTTTTAGTAACCTGAACAGATCTCTTAACCATAATGGCTTAATAGTTAGCTAATGACTGATAAGATATAGTTATGATAGTGTTTTGTCTACAAACAAATAAATAAGGTGTATAGATACTTAAATAAATTGACACTTCTTTAGGCTGTTGCTCCCCTTATAAAAACCTATATGTGATATTCCTTCATCCCGTAGTACATTGGACCTAACATCCCTTTGACTTATTAGTTATTTAGACAAAGGAATTTATAAATATAAATAACTGTATCCATTTATATTCTTAGAAATCTAGGGAGAAACAATCTAAAGAAGTATCAATAAATTAGCCATGTACTGTATAATATGCTTTTAGCACGCACAAAGTTGGCAATTAACATATTTTGTTAACCAGCATAATTAGCTCAGCCCTATAAAGTTGGTGTAGAAATAGAAATGTAGCTATTGTACCTTTCATTATAAGGATGTACAAAAATGCAACATATGAATTTTTCTTTTCATATGAATTTTTATTGTCAAAATGCAATCAAACTACTCCAAAATGTCAACCCATCCCCTACCTAACAAAGTACTCTTTCACTTCATTATCCACCATAACAAAAAGAAAGTGGTGGGTAACAAAGTAAAGAGGATATCCATAAAATGTAGGATAGGTGTCAAAATTAATAACTATTAAGACAAATGGATCTTTAATCTGATTTATTTCGGGGAAAAGGAATATCACACATTTGTATTATATAATTTCAAAATAAAAAAAGTGGGTAACAATGTAGAAGAGTTCCCCAAAAAATACATTTTAGGATTTTTTTGTATCATAAGTTCCTCAAAAACAATTTTCTGTCAATGGAATACTGAATTTTTCATTGATTTGTTAAAAATTAGAGGGGGGGGGGGGGCAAAAAAATGCAATATTTAAGAAGCTACCGCATGAATATGAATACAAATATATTTGTACTCAGGACATGCTCATTTTTCATTTAATACCTGCATTTCTGATAAGAATGTCAACCTCTTGATTTAAGGGATGATACTTAGGGGGTTCTTTGGGTTATTTTTCTTTGAGTACTCTCAGTAACCCATCTGTTTAGAGACAGACAAGGCGCAGAATATAATATATGAGTCCTCTTTATGTCTTTATACAATTGTGTAAGCAATGACACATACAGATAGACTGACGAGCCTAGTGTTTACTATCTTTATCTTACTTCCCTCAAACAGACATACGTCACTTGTTGTGTCTTCCCCCTCCTGTCCCTCTTTGTCCTTCTCAAAATGCCGGATAACTGGATGGTTCAGATTGGTCAAGTGCTGGATTATACAGTAGTCGAACAACTAGACTTAGTGTGTTGACAGCACGGGAAAAAATGGCAAATGGGGGGACGAGCCAATGTAGGGTTGCCAGATTTTCAGCAAGTCTCGTCGGGACACATCAGCTGACGTATAATTGATTTCTCTTACTTGAATGTTGTTTTATTTTTTTTTATTTTTCTATAGAATCTTTAGGGATGATATAATACAAAATTAATATTTAATTATATTAATTTATTTAGCAATATTTCGCCCAATCCTCGGCTTCGTCAAGTCTAAAAATATATAACAATTCAATAAATATTTAACTGGACGTTTTCTCTTTTACATCAATGTTAACCTGTTAACTGGACATTTCTTGATTTACATCTTGATTTACATCAATAAACGTCAACTTGTTAAGTGGAAGTTTCCTCAAGTTCTGTATTACCNGGGACGAGCCAATGAGAGCTTGAGATTTTCCCGGACAAAAGGTCAGGCCAACTAGGCAAAGATAAATGTCTCTAGTGGAGGGGAGAGGTCATCTGGATAAACTCTGCCCCACCCCTATCCACAGACCTAGTGGCTTTATTTTTTACCCCAGAGAGGTTGGCCAATCTGTGTGTCACTCATTTTCCTGCGCTGTCAACGCACTAAGTCTAGTTGTTCGACTACTGTAGAGCTTATACTGTAATTGCATATTTTTTTTTCTACACTTCAATACCTTTAAATTGATGTATAACATGTCATGGTGACTAAAACATTTTTTAGTTGCCCGCCATCTTCAAAATATTAAGTGTGAAAAATCGAAAAACAATGCCAATTGTAACAAATGCCAAGATGCACCTGTGTGCCGAATTTCATGTTCCTAGCTATAGTAGTTGATATGAATTGAAACAAGCAACGGACAGACAGACAGAGTCGTTATATAAGGTTTCTTTTTGTACTTTGTACAGAAACCTAAAAAGTACTTAAGTATATGAAAAACAAGGAAAAAAAAAAAAATAATTCACTAGAAATTATTAATTAAAACTAAGCAACAGTTGTACAATTTTTTTGACAGCATCTCGCTAACATACCCTCTCATTAGAAGATACTTAATGATTTGTCTCTTATTGACTTAAGTGCTGTATTTGCTCTGGTAGAAGATAGAACTGGACATGAATGCTTTTCTTCATCTATGAATTTTTCAAAATTATAGAAATCAAATTTTCTAGTTGCAAAGTTCGGTGATTTTCTCAGTACTTAAAGTTACTGTAAACTCTTTGTTCTAGTACTAGACGGGTAGGACGAACCATTTGTTCGAACCTAGCTATTAGGCTATCTTTTAGGCCCATTTACTATCCCCATGGTAGAGTTGCAGCCACTTCACACATCATACCTCTGTACATTGTACCGCCAAAGCAAGTATGGTGTGATTATTAGTGAGCCATATAAATCAGAGCATCACGGCGAGGGACCGAACCCACGACCTTGTGCCACCCTTGACTCAGTGCCGAACAGGCGTGGTAAGTAATTTAACCCACATGACCATGCCGGGTCTCAAACTCTTTATTAATTGTTACTAGATCTACTTAAAAACTAGCTTTTCAATGTTTTTATGCCTCTACATATTGATGGGTATCACCGGGGTTACTAAATTTATTTTTTAAACAAATGTAAATCTCTGAACAGTAATGCTAAACATTGCTATTTCTAATATAATTGTTTTTTTGGAAAAACTATTTTTCGTCTTTCCCAGGTCTATTAATAAATATTTTTTTCTACTCTATGTTTGGCTATATTTCACCTTATTTGAGGGATCTTCAGGTCTTTATTTATTCCTTCTACTATATTACAGTACACATTTTTCTTTAATTGTCCTACTACTAATTAAGGTAATTGTACCTGTGCGTCGTGCGTCTACACATTGTCACTTTTAATGATTCACTGTTCTCTTTTACTATTACTTTTAATGGGGCCTGGATGGCTCAGAGGCTAGCACGCTGTCCGTGTGATAACGCAAGTTAAGCAGCCACGAGAAGGGTTAGTAGATGGAAGGGTGAACGCTTCTAACCACAGCTCTGGGTTCGATTCCCGGACCGGGTCCCCCGCTCAATGTCAACCCAGCATTGTTTAAATAAATGGGAAGCTTCTCGAAAGAGTGGCGCCACCAGGTTTCGGCCTGGAAACCATGATGATGACACTCCTGGTTGTAATACAACCGGGAGGGGAGTCATGGTTAACGACCACATCTTCACACGAGAGTGAAGATTTCGGTCCCTAACCCGGGTTTGTTCTATGGGCCCACCTAAGTGGCCTAAGTCTTCGGGTGTAAAAGCCCCCCGGAAAAAAAAAAAAATTACTTTTAATTAAAAACATTAATTTTCTCACAGAGAAAATTACTATAGGGATAAATTTACTTTAAGGGTAAATACACTCAAGACCTATTTGACAATGTGTAGTCCCACAGGTAGAATTACTGGTAGTAGGACAATTAATGAAAATTGTCTACTGTAATATAGTAGAAGGAATAAATAAAGGCCTGAAGATGCCTCAAATGAGGTGAAACATGGACAACAGCCAAACATGGAGTAGAAAAAAGATTTATTAATACCCTATAGACCTGGGAAACTTCTTACTTAATTCCTTTAACTCCTACGTGGAGCATAGGGCTTCGACGAACTTCCGCCAACAGATCCTATTCTCTGCTAAAGCTAACCTGGGATAGACTTGAGAATCAATTAGATTAAATGGTAATACACTAGGAATAGGAAAAACTATAATTTGAATCAAATTATAACTATTTCTAACTACGAGAAACATACAGAGAAAAATAGACTCCAGCACCGGGATTTGAACCACGGGCCTCTAAATCTAAAGTGGGTAGAGCGCTAGACTGGAAATTTAGAGGCCCGTGGTTCAAATCCTGGCGCTGGAGTCTATTTTTCTCTGTATGTTTCCCGTAGTTAGATATCATTATAATTTGATTTAAATTAAAATTTAATCTTTCCGTAGTATGAATACTATAGAGTCTATACTATACTATACGTATGAATACTACCAAAAACGTAAAAAAAAAGGAAAAACTATGGGCGCAGCACATATTTTGGCCTGAAAATTTGGGTTTTGCATGTATTTCTTAATTTTTGATGTTCCTCTGAGTTTTCAAGGGGAAATTTTGATGCTGGGCAGTGTTTTCAGGTGCAAGAAATAGTTTAATGCTTGCAGGATTTACATGGAAGCCTCCTTCTCTTAAACTCTGCAGTCTTAAAACTTTATATGCTATCTAGGTCTACTTCCGTAAAGTTTATTTCACCATTTAGCATTTCACTGTATCATCGCCGCAAAGAAATTAACTAATAAACTAACAATGCAAAGTTGTAAGTTCTCTACTATCAAATGCCATTGATAATACTTATCCTGATATTTCCTACCAAGAATAAAGTGAAGTCCAACAGCTAAGTGTTGCTTAATTCTGACTAGAGAAGTTAAAATAAGTAACACAACAATATTGTCACCACAAAACCACCAACCATTGTACCCCAGATGCAACATTTCAACCAAAACGGTTGGAGACCCCTGCATTAAGTCAACTGAGCATTTTATCTGACATAGGAAATTTTGAACTATAATATTTAAAAATAACTCCAAATTTGAAGATACTAGATGTCACTATCAATACAAAAACTCTTAATTAACTCTAAAAAGTTATGACGTTTAGCTTCCATCTAGTGCGCCATGGTTACTCTCCAAAACCATAAATCAGTATGCAGTACTGATCCCTTTTTGATATTGATTTTTTTTTGTTTTGGCTCAAGTATCTGCATTAGTCAAGAAGTTAAAACTGTGTGTACAGATGTTTGTATAATCTCACACATATAGCACCAAATATCTAATGGAATTGTATCTGTACAGAAATTAAGAAAGTTTTAATATGACATAAGTAAAAAATAAACAGGTCAAGTGTGTGCTAGTCAGCACACAGCGAGGGTCCGTAGGCGTAGGCAACACTGTATCGTTAAAGTTTTACCATATTGATGGTGTTTTTTAAAATGCTAAAAAGCTTACTTTGAACTATTCTATTGGTCTGATATTCTTAAAACACATAAACAAACTTCTGATGATGTATTTTATTGCCACTAAACCGGACTGTAAACATATAAATACATTAAAAAGACCATACTTATAAAAAAAACGTATTTTACCAATAAAAAATAAAATTATTTTTTCGAAATTTCCAAAAAGTGGTATCTTTACTTTTAGTCGAAGAATGTTCAGGAATTTTTTCAGATTTTTTGCACTTCGGGGGGGGAAGAAATTAACTAATAAACTAACAATGCAAAGTTGTAAGTTCTCTACTATCAAATGCCATTGATAATACTTATCCTGATATTTCCTACCAAGAATAAAGTGAAGTCCAACAGCTAAGTGTTGCTTAATTCTGACTAGAGAAGTTAAAATAAGTAACACAACAATATTGTCACCACAAAACCACCAACCATTGTACCCCAGATGCAACATTTCAACCAAAACGGTTGGAGACCCCTGCATTAAGTCAACTGAGCATTTTATCTGACATAGGAAATTTTGAACTATAATATTTAAAAATAACTCCAAATTTGAAGATACTAGATGTCACTATCAATACAAAAACTCTTAATTAACTCTAAAAAGTTATGACGTTTAGCTTCCATCTAGTGCGCCATGGTTACTCTCCAAAACCATAAATCAGTATGCAGTACTGATCCCTTTTTGATATTGATTTTTTTTTTTGTTTTGGCTCAAGTATCTGTACAGATGTTTGTATAATCTCACACATATAGCACCAAATATCTAATGGAATTGTATCTGTACAGAAATTAAGAAAGTTTTAATATGACATAAGTAAAAAATAAACAGGTCAAGTGTGTGCTAGTCAGCACACAGCGAGGGTCCGTAGGCGTAGGCAACACTGTATCGTTAAAGTTTTACCATATTGATGGTGTTTTTTAAAATGCTAAAAAGCTTACTTTGAACTATCCTATTGGTCTGATATTCTTAAAACACATAAACAAACTTCTGATGATGTATTTTATTGCCACTAAACCGGACTGTAAACATATAAATACATTAAAAAGACCATACTTATAAAAAAAACGTATTTTACCAATAAAAAATAAAATTATTTTTTCGAAATTTCCAAAAAGTGGTATCTTTACTTTTAGTCGAAGAATGTTCAGGAATTTTTTCAGATTTTNTTTTTTTTTTTAGTTAATTATTTAGAAAATTGTTTTATTTACAATGGGAAGGGGGGAGGGAGGGGGACTAAGGAAGAGGGTGAAAAAGGTGAACAAAATAATTAAATAAAATGAACATAAAACAAGCAATAAATATGTTATTTTAAATTCTTTTTTTTTAAAAAAAAGGAGTATTTAGTTCACATATGACTCTCTAGTAGCAGCTACGTTTCATATATAACACATATGTATATTAATATATATTTTTAATGGTGTTTTTACTTAATATATTATAATAGAAGCCCTTTACTAGCCATCTTGGGATCGACCCCATGACTGAATAACAAAATGGCGGATTAAGCCAAATGTAAATTGAAGCAACCAAATAAAACCAGAGAAATACTTTTAACATTACGGTGCACCGAACAGCAACTAACTACAACAGAAAAGTATCTTCACAAAAACTGCTGTAAACGGACCTTCGATGTTTTCAAAATTCAGTGACATGGGTATCGTAGGAGGAGTCAGCCCCCCTCCCCCCACTATCTAAGCAGCCCGGGTAAACCATGTGGCCAGCTGAAAAAAAGGGTTTCTATTACATTACTTTTTTATATCCTTAATCCAGAGTATCAATCTATCTATAATAAATATTGACTAATAACAGATTAGCACGACAAACCACATTATACACCTTATTATGATTACTAGCGTGGAACATGTCTCATATATCTGAATATTGAATAAAAAAGTTTTCATTTTTTTCAATAATAGTTTTAGGAGATTTCATTATAATGATAGCAAATGTAGTAACATCTTTGCCAAACTTTACAACCGGTGTAACACGTATTTTCATCAAACAATATTGGCCGATGGTAAACAATGTGTGGCAGACTTTGCCAAAATAACATGCCAACTATATAAATATTTCATTTTCCAAACACAGAGTGAGAAGTAAGTGCTGCTAGTATGCACTGAGTGGTAGAAACAGTGAACTAATTAAATCTTTCCATTTTATGTTTTAGATTAAAAGTAGAATGGAAGGTTGGATCTTTTCTTTTAAAAAAACTTTCAAACAAAATCAGTTAAAACTTACTCATGCTGAATATAAATCAAGAGAAAACTTGATCTTTTTATTATTAATTTATGTTTTTAATTATCAATTTTTAACAAATACCTAATCTGTATAAAACAAAATTGGTGAGTGTGTTAAAAATTATTTGTTCATTATAGTAAAATAATAAAACTTTTACTCAGAATTATAATCACTAGTTCTTTTTAACAATTGAATCTATGGCAACATAAAAACAATTATATTGTTAGCAATAATATATTTTGCACTCAAGAGGCGTTTGTAAATTTAATAGAAAAACATATTTAACAGATAAGTTTTTATTCTTAAACAGAAAAAAAAAGTTTTATTTTGAAGATAAAGCTTAATTTTTTTTATTATTCATGTTGACTTAGTTGGCTGACTTAAGTTTGACATTTTTTAGAGCAAAAATAAAAATGTTGGTAAAGGTTTAGCTTTAGCTAAATGTCCTAAGAAAATTTAGTTTGTAAACTCTTCCGCTTATTTGTCTTGATACGATTACTCATTTTTAACAATTTTCTTGAGAACGAGAAACTGTGTAACTTATTTTACTTTTTAGATCCTAAACTCATAGATTTAAAAAATACCACAAATATTTATTAGTAAAGATGGCAATGGGCACTCTTAACTCATTGGACGTGGAGATCCACTGTGGTTTCAGCCAAGCTAAGGCTCCTGACAGTTGGATCCCTAGTTGATTCAAGACCAACCCTTCTGACACTCCGCTTCTCTTTTCCTCGCGCCTCAGGCTGAATCCTCTTACAAGGCTCCGCCAGGCCCGCTAGCGTTTGTATCCAAAAAGGATCCCAACAATATTTTTAACTTTAATCTCATTTTGTATTATTTAAAACCACCGGAGAGGGACATTTCTGAATTGGAAGAAGCTTTGAATGTATTGTCATGATTAGAAAACTTGATCATCAATTAAAATATTTAATTAAAAAAAAATCAAATGTTTAATTATGAATATATTAACAATTATATAACAAAAATACTATATCAAATAATTATCTGTAACTCTGTAAATTACATCATGTGGTTTTCATGATGAAGGTAAATTACACCATGTGGTTTTCATGATGGAGGTAAATTACACCATGTGGTTTTCATGATGGAGGTAAATTACACCATGTAAAAATTTTTTGACATTTGACATAGTAAGTTTTGATGATTTTTCTAAGGGTATATCACACTGTATCATTACTTTAACCAATTTAAATTTAGTGCTGATAATATAACATTATATTTACAGCTGACTGGAAGAAATGGAAACCAAAACTTGAATATTCCTAAAATAATTTGGCATCCTGTATTTTACTTCTTCAGGTCCAGAAATATAAGTTGGTCATCCTACATAAATGATCAAATGCTTGTCAGAAATAATGAAAAGCCCAGTCTAAAATATGATTTGATTAATTAAACCTTTACCAAAACATCTTAAATTTTCTACTCGATTCAATTATAAACCAGTGTTGCCCCTGTATTTAACTTATCAATAGTTAACTAAATAGAGATTTAAATACTTAAGAGTATTGTTAAATTCTTCACTCTTTATGTTTAAAAAAAAAAAAAAAAAATCCAACCATCCAGTGATCATTATCAAAATAAAGAATAATAATTAAAAGAAAGGAAATAAACA
>KZ651838.1:86485-114746 GCA_001010745.2 Gerris buenoi
AAAAAAAAAAAAAAAAAACTAAACCAATTATCACACATATAAAATTGTTTTTTGTTAAAATAAATTTAAAAAAATAAAAAAGAAATCATAATCAAACTCCTTTTTAGTACTAAAATATATCAGTTACAGTTTACAGTATGTTACAGTTTGCCAGTAATAATATGTATTTACATTAAATCAAAATAAAACTTGCTTGGCGTTATTTTTTGTAACATTTCCAGAGTACTTTGTCCATTACTTCCAGAAATGTTGGATATATTTTCTTAAAAAAAATAGGAATATATATATTTTACAGAAGGGGCTAAGAATATGAACTTTCATTTAGTAAGCAAAAACAAAAGAGTAGAGAAAACTTCATTGGTTATTTAATTACAACTAAACCATCACAAGATTATATTATAATTAATCCTAAGCTTTGACAATTTTTGAAGAGAGATATTAATTGGTAAAAGTTGATTCGGACTTTTAAGATTCTCTTCCATTCTTATTCAAGATGAAAGTGGGAGCTGTGGCGTTGGAGTGTTACGTAGGAAATAGTTGCTGAATGGACTGGTCGAAGGCAAGCCTGTGGTCCTCGGAGAACAGACAGGAGCAGCCTTTGAACAACTCCTCGCAGCCGACGTCCGGTGATAAGAACAGAGTTTTGAGAGCAGCAAGTGTTTCATCAAAGTCATTAGTCTGGTTGTACTTTTTGAGTATGAAGGCAAACGTAGCGTAACTTGTTTCATCTAGTGTGAGTTTAACATCCAGAATGAAGCTTTTGATTTCACTACGTCTGATATCTTGAAGCACTTCCTCGCTGGGAGTAGCTATCCTTATCTTTCTCTTCTTCGCAGGTCTGACTTGGAGATCCGTGTCGGCGGTTATTTTGGTTTCTATCACAGCTTTGTTTACCAGTGAAACATGTTTAAGACGCCAAGTATCGAAGGCTGAAGGAGGAGGTGAAGAAACAGACGAGTTTTGTATCGTGTTGGAAGAAGTAGAAGGAACTGGAGTCGAAAGGAATTGGGACGACATTCGGTTTGTCAATGTCGACAGGGTTCCGTTGACTTGGGGAGACTGGATTTCGGGAAGGCTGAGGAATTTGTCATCGTCCTGGTTGACTATGGCGTCCTTGGGAACGTCTATTTGAGCCTGCTCGAGCAAGTGTTTCTTCTCTTCGACACCCTTGAAGAAGGCTCTGATCTTTTGGATGGCGGAACCGAAGTTCTGACAAGGGGCCAAGTAAGGTAACAGCCAATTAGGCAACCGTTTGTTGGTGGTTTGGTTCTGATGGAACCTAGAATCACACAAGACGATCACTCCGTAGTCGGCATTGTGCCTGATGGCACGCCCGACCGCTTGGTTGATGGCTCTCATGGCGTCGATTTGATACCAGACTTCTCCTGTTAAATCTTTAAACGAAGCTTTGTTGATGTCGATGAACTCTCGCTTCAGTTGTACTTTTTTATCCTTGGGGGGTGCGTAGGGTATTCCGGTTATTATAACTCCTCTGGCGTATTTCCCGCTAAAATCTAATCCCTCGGATATCTTGCCCCTACAGACTCCAAACAGTACAGCTCCATTGGTGTTATTGTCTACGGCCAGAGAGTAGTTGGCCAGGACGTCTTCCATCTCGTCCTTGTTATTCGGTTCCATAAACACCGTCTTAACAGAAGAGAGTTGGCCCAACAGCCCACTCGCACTCCACATTTCATGTGCTTTCTTCATCGTTACGTACGAAGGAAAGAACGCCAACAGACCGTTAGGAATGTGTCTAGCCAGATTTATAATGGTCATACCCAACTCTCTCCAATAACTCTGATCCTCTCTGTTAGAGTAGGTACACTTTAGTTCGTAGTTCATGGGACCCTTGGCCACGGTGCAGAGAAGCACTTGAAAGGGCTGAACGATGTGTTTGGACGAGAGAGTGACAGCGTTACTAAAACCCAACTCCTCCACGACAGCGTGCAGCGGAGACAAAGTACCGCTCGTGATTATGATACTTCTTAAATCGTAGTCGAGAAGTTTCTTCAACAGGAAACCGGGGTTGAAGCACCAAAAATGTAGTATGACAGGAGAGAGCTTCTTACTTTTGTTTTTATAGAAATCACTTTTGTCTCTCTCTAAAAAGACTTTAAAACTGGAGTCTATCTTGTCGTAGTTGCTGTTGTCCAAGCTGGTGTAGATGAGTTCGATGCTATCTGCAAGTTTTCTAAGACTGACACCCTTGTTGGAGAAGCTACCCGTTGTGTTGCGTGCTGACATCGTATCTCCCACTGCCGTCAGCAGTTCCACAACTCTCGAACGAGTCTCCTCGTTAATTTGACATTTTGAAAATATTTCGAAGATATGAGAGCCCCTATGAACGACTCCGTCAGGAGGGAGATTCAAGTCGGAGAAAAAAGTCTCGAGATTACAGAGCGTCTGCTGAAGGAAGACAAGGTCGTCTGGAGAGTATTCTCTTTCCTCGGTATCTCCCATCATATTAGCGTCGTAGTACTGTTGCATCTCATCTGTGAGATCACTAAGGCACGAGGCTATGTTAGCCGCACTTATCGAAACGGACGTAGCCTCTTCACAGACTTTGGCGACATTGTGACCCTCATCTATGATTATTATAGACTCTCCCAAATTGAACTTGAAATTCTTGTGCATCTGAAGATCTATAAGGTAGTTGTAAGGCATAAAGATTACGTCGCTGACCGGTATGGCTTCTCTTGCCAAGTAATAAGGACAACACGTCTTGGCAGCTTCGGGCTTGGTAAGTTCTTCCATCACGTTGATGTTATGGATTCCACTAGTTATGTTTTTGACATTGTGATAGTACTTGCACTGTTTTCCTTTGACCAGCAAGTTGCAGCGCATGTTTTTGTGTGACAGCGAGGTCTCCTTCTTGACTAGACTGTTGATGCACATATGGTCCCTGGACCCGATGACCGTGGTTTTGAAGATGTGTTTGTAGGAGGTTGAGTTGAACTGCCTGACAACTTGCCGCAGCTGGGAGTGGGTTCTGGAAGCGTAGATGACTTTACCACACTGTCCTGCCCAGCCCAACGGCTCCCTCCCATCAGCGCAATCTTCTTTCATTTTGTTCCTCGTTTGAACCTGTAAAACATCAGCCTGTTAATCATATAAATAAATCTAGTTATAATAATTCAAGAGAACTGTCAAGTCACTGTGGTCAGAAGGAAATTAATTTTTAATTACCTAATTGAACAAAACAAAAAGGTTACAAAAGTATAAGATAATGCTAATTTGAACTTAACACATCAGCTGCCTAAATTCATGGAGGGTAATTCTGTTTTAGAAAACCTTTCTTAACAAGTGGATTAGTATCAAGAAAGTTGAGAGGGTTTAAGCTGAGTCTCAACTCTGCTGATTAAAATAAAAGATCTATTATCAGTTGAAACTACATCTGATATAGACATCAGTTAAGTGATTTTATATAAACAGATTTAAAAAACATTTTTTTAAATTCAATTTTTGAGTTTTTAGTAGTATTCATACTACGGAACGTTTAAATTTTAATTTAACGCCCCAGGGCTGAAGTCTACTTTTCTCTGTCTTTCTCCCTTTGTAAATTAGATTATAATTTGATTTAAACATTTTTTAGTCCAAAACACTTTATTACATTTTACTAGTATTACTGTTTTGACAAAAAGAGAGAGAATAAGTCTTGTGAAAATGAATTATAGGCAAAACTGAAGAACAAGAGCCTGTTTGTAGAAAAATGGGTGGGGCTTTATTTCATCGTATATTTTTGACAAATGCATATCAAATCTCCCTAGACAACTTCTTCCTGATTTAGGTATAAATAAATCATGCCAAACAATTCTCGACAGTATTGTCTCCTTCAGACTGGAAAATAGAGCCGGCTAATCTGCAGAATAAGAAGCGTTTTAGGGAGGGGCTCAAATAAACTAGAGATTAAAATCTAACAACTTTGAATGAACTGTTTTGACAGAGGATAAAATCTCTCAAATGTAAAAACTATAAAGAATTCATAGGAATAAAATATATTAGCCAATCGATTATTGAACGAAGTTTTACCTGCAGATTAGCCTCTAAAGATATATGTCTAAAAATGTTATGACAATTGTAATTGGATGATAGTATTTACCTTCTTCTGGTGGAGCCATGCTAGAGAGGAGCAAAGAAGACTGAGAGTTTTTCCGGTGCCCGTAGGACTCTCAAGAACCCCGTGACGTCTTTCTTCTAAACATGTTATCACTTTAGACATAAAATCAACTTGAACATCGTAAGGTTTGAACGGGAATGTCACAGTCACCCCTGATATATTCACTTCGTGATCAGGCATCGCTATAACCAAATAAACTTGAAGCCCGGTATCAATCGACGATTACAAGTATAAACAATCAAAGTGAACACCGAACTATTTAATTCGATAAAACCGCAACTTAAGTTTTAGTCTCAAATTCACCAGTAAATCTTGTTAAAAATGTCATCGCGATATAAAAACTTCTTAGTTTAAATAACAATTTAAGCCGACTGACTACATAACTAAATTATAATTCCGAAACAACAAAGAAAATGAAAATATAGTATCAGCAACCAATTAGTGTACAACAGTATTACAATTTTACGATAGATAAAAGAAAACAGGAAAAGAAAAACGCGCCAACCTATGCAATAACAAAATATTCTTCAACCAAAAGAAACCTTCATAACCTTCTCCTAACAGTGTTGCCAAAAGACATAAAAAAAACAGATGATAATTTTACTACATATTATTATAGGAAATGATATAAATTGGAATACTATTATAGGAAATTATATAATTTTTTAAAAAAATGTTTATTTTTTTTAAATATTGATTTATTACGCTTTTATTGATATTAAACAGGGTGGTCCAAAAGTCTCATCTCCCCCTCTTAACTTTTGAAAAGTTTTAAATACATGAAACTTGGGGGATCTCTATCATGCAAAGGGAAGTTTGTTTTCATGCAATCGCNAAATGGGTTAGCTTTTAGCTCAGGGTACTGAAGTACCTTGGCCATCGGAACTTTGGCATTCCTATTATGGCCGACCTTCTCCGGAGCTAGTGCTTTGAACTTCTGGTGAGCGCTAAAAAAAGAAAATAAAAAATTATATATATCAATATATTCAAAGAATATCTTAAGGCAATTCAATTTTTAAATAATAATAATGCTAATAAAATAAGGGAACTTACTATAGAAAAAAAATAAAAATAACACATAAATCATTATAAAATGAAAACGGTTTAAAATAATGTAATGGAACTTGGGGGATCTGAACCATGTAAAGGGAAGGCTGTATTCATCCACTCTGGTACTAGTGGCAACAACCATTTTTCCTCCAGGCACTGTAATCTACCATTTTTATACCTTTGAAATATTGGAGATATAAAAAAAAATTGAAGTAAAATATTTTTATTTTTCACCGTAGAATCTAAATCTGCTATCAAAAATATAAACTTCAGATTAAAATTGTGAAGTTAGGTAGCCTGGGGGCAAAATGGGTGGTTGCCCCAACTGCGTGATTGCATGAAAACAAACTTCCCTTTACATGGTATGGATCCTCTGAGTTTCATTAATTTATCTCTAACCCTTTAGATTTTACAATGTATTTTCGGAAGGGTTATTATGCTATCTTTGTCCCGCTGTAAGAGGCAAAATATTGGAGATAGAAAAAAAAGTTTCAAGTAAAAGTTTATTATTTTTCACCGTAGAATCCAAATATGCTATCAAAAATATAAATTCCAAAATTTGAAATTTTGAAGTTGGGTGGCCTGGGGGGCAAAGTGGGTGGTTGGCCCTAGTGGGCGATCGCATGAAAACAAACTTCCCTTTGCATGTTAGAGATTCCCCAAGTTTCATTAATTTATTTCAAACTGTTGAAAAGTTAAGAGGATTAACTGTTGAAGAGTTAATAGTTACATTATTATGTTCTCTTATTTACTTGGTAAATTAATAAAAGCTAGAATAAATGCAGCATTTTCTGGTTGTTATTAGCCTACATTGCAACAGAAAAGGGAAGAGAGGGGTTGAATCTGACTTACGAATAAGTTGCGGCAACTATCTAAATTCGTAAGTCAAGGTTTGCCAGTAAACCATTTTTATCTTTATAAGGTCAATAAGATTTAAAATTTTATAGTAACATTTGTCTTCCAACCCAGTAAATACTTATCTTATTTCATTTAGCATTTAGGCGTCCTTGAATATTTAAACAGTTTCTTAAGGTTCCTGATATGAGGTGCAACATTATAATGGTAAATTCGTATTGTACGTGCCAGGCCAAGATTTAGAGCCACCTCTAACCACCCTTTAGGAAATTTCTCTAGCACAACAATAAAAATTAGCCCATTATAATATCAACTTTAATTTTAATTTTTAAGTTTTTGGTAGTTTTCATATTACGGAAAGTTTAAATTAATTTAAATCAAATTATAATCATTATTAACACTGGGAGACATGACATCTGGACTGACTCCAGTGTCAGTCCAGATGCTGGAGTCTATTTTTCTCTGTCTGTCTCCCTGAGTTAATAATGATTATAATTTGATTTAAACATTTTTTAGTCCAAAACACTTTATTACATTTTACTAGTATTACTGTTTTGACAAAAAGAGAGAGAATAAGTCTTGTGAAAATGAATTATAGGCAAAACTGAAGAACAAGAGCCTGTTTGTAGAAAAATGGGTGGGGCTTTATTTCATCGTATATTTTTGACAAATGCATATCAAATCTCCCTAGACAACTTCTTCCTGATTTAGGTATAAATAAATCATGCCAAACAATTCTCGACAGTATTGTCTCCTTCAGACTGGAAAATAGAGCCGGCTAATCTGCAGAATAAGAAGCGTTTTAGGGAGGGGCTCAAATAAACTAGAGATTAAAATCTAACAACTTTGAATGAACTGTTTTGACAGAGGATAAAATCTCTCAAATGTAAAAACTATAAAGAATTCATAGGAATAAAATATATTAGCCAATCGATTATTGAACGAAGTTTTACCTGCAGATTAGCCTCTAAAGATATATGTCTAAAAATGTTATGACAATTGTAATTGGATGATAGTATTTACCTTCTTCTGGTGGAGCCATGCTAGAGAGGAGCAAAGAAGACTGAGAGTTTTTCCGGTGCCCGTAGGACTCTCAAGAACCCCGTGACGTCTTTCTTCTAAACATGTNCTCCCTGAGTTAATAATGATTATAATTTGATTTAAAAAAATATCGTCTTTAACATAACCCATTCTATTAAAGGGGTATGTGGGAGAGTCAGCTATACTGATTACATTGCTATATGCTATATTGAAAGTGTAATAGTCAGTTTCTGACATGAAGCTAAGTTTAAAAGATTCAACTGTGCAGTATATTTTCAAAATCAAACATTGCCAATGTTTTTTATTGAACCACTTTAATTGGTTAGCTGTCGATCGTGGTGTCGAAGTTATAAATAAAGTGACTTGAGAAGAAGAATTATACTTGTTGGATTAATCGATGGATTACCTGATGAAGTCAGGTGAGTTGTCGACGATGTGCTCAAACTCAGCGAAGGAGAGAGCTCCGTCATCGTCTAGGTCCGCCTCCTCGAGTACTGCTTGGACTAAACGCTGCCTCGCTGCCTCGGAGACTCTCTGGATGCTAGAACAGTTCTCTTCCCCGACAAGCCTTCTAACTACTTCCCTCAAGTCTCCCACACCGATCATGTCATCTCCGTCAAAATCTAACCACAATAAACAACAGACCTCAATCACTCTTACTGATATGACGTGATCAGTGTAATCTATGTTGTTTCCAAGTAGTTACAGATTTTTAGACAGGTTAGATTTGATTTTTAGGTATTATCAAAAATTAGAAAAATTTCTTATTTGTAATCTTAATTATATCAGTATATCTGCGCCTAGTTTAAGGTTTTTACACAGCATTTGTTAGGGTTTGTAGAGTAATCTTAAACAAAATGGAATTTTAATAACATTCATTGACGTTTCCAAGCAAAAGGAACTTTCAGAAAAAACTTAAAAGCTACCAAGATAAATTAAAACTGAAAAATAGAAATAATTATAAAATTGAACACTAGTGGTTTAGGGTCTTTGACAGCTTCTTTAAGACCAGGCGTACACTGGAGACACAGTGTACGCCTGCAGACAGTTCTACAGAACAGCCTGCAGACTGTTTCCAAACTGTCTTCATTGTGTCTGCTTGTCTCACCTGTGTTTCTACAGCCTTGCATGCTGGAGGCAAGACTGTCGCATACCTTATATCCAGTGAAATGGATCTCATAGAAATTACTGTTATTTGAGGATAACAGTCTGCAGACAGAAATGTCGGAACATCTCCTAGGCTGGAGGACTCTTTTGTCTTGCCAGTGTGTGCACATTCCCATATACTGTAAAAGCCCTTGAGGTAGTTACACAACTGTCTGCGGGCAAAAAGACTCCTGCGTGAGCCTGGCCTAAAGGTAAAAAAGAACTATGTACTGGGCCCCTAAATCACATAGGGCCTCATTATGATTTATGATTATAGTTTTGTGTTTCATTGAGGGTTAATGAGTTTAGTAATGGCTATATTGGGTTAACGTGACTAACTACCAGTATAGAGGAGTGTGGGTTAGGGCCTTTTGACTGAGGGTTAGGGCATTCAGCCTCAACTAACTTTAATGGTTTTAAATGCCTTCAGATATTGAAGCCTTCATATTGAAAATGGAGTTTAGGAATCGATACACGGAGGGAACAGAAATTTGTGAAATAATCGATAGAATTAAAACATGAAAAAATCAAAAACTGAGGGTTAAGGCTTTTCTCCTGGGGACCATAAGCATAATAAGTTGATATTCCATTCATTATGCTATAACTTGCATTTTATCTTTTATTAATATTTTTTATTATAAGCCAGTGGATAAGAAAAATGTCTGGCAGATATTAAAGAATAAAAGCAATCATTAACTACATGATGATTTGTTGCATTGAGGAGAGTGCTCACCAAATATTCTGAAGGCATGTTCTGCCTTGACAGCCCTAGGTGCGGCATCGCTAAGCACAGACATCATGTCAAGGAAGTCTTCAAACGTACAGTCCCCATCTTGGCTCGAACTGAACACCCTGCAAATTCTGTCCCCAAATGGGTTAGCTTTTAGCTCAGGGTACTGAAGTACCTTGGCCATCGGAACTTTTGCATTCCTATTATGGCCGACCTTCTCCGGAGCTAGTGCTTTGAACTTCTGGTGAGCGCTAAAAAAAGAAAATAAAAAATTATATATATCAATATATTCAAAGAATATCTTAAGGCAATTCAATTTTTAAATAATAATAATGCTAATAAAATAAGGGAACTTACTATAGAACTTCCTTCTTGGTAAAATAAGTCAAATCCTGAAAAAAAAGAGGTGTTCATAAGTTCACCTAAGTAAGAAAAACAGACGTAGTTTTTAAGGAATAATTAAAACTAATCCCTGTAATATAAATAAAAATCACAGTGAAATGCCCCTTAATATTACGATCTTTTACAAAATTAGGTTACCTGTACCTGTTCCAACCATTTTAATTAATTTGGTTCATCACTAGTACAGATCGACGTGAAAAACTTTCCATAATTTCAATAGAGACTACAGATTTACTATAAGTTTATATATTTTATTTACAATATATGAAGTGCTAGCTTTTCCTGATGGTAAGCCAGGATTTACATTGACATCAGGATATTTTGCCCTCAGTGTGAGGTACATTTTGAGAAGAGTTAATTCTAAAGAAGTAATGAACATTTACAGGAGGGACAGATAAGTTTACGGCTACTATCTTATCTTGGACGTGAGATAGTAACTACAGTTAGTTACAGTTAATCCATAACGTTTATGAACGTACTGTCCCAAAAAAGTAACTGCATAAAATAACACCTTCAATTTTAAATAAAATCATAATATTTCTATTATTTCAAGTAAGTAATATGAAAACAAACTACGACCTCCTCTTCTGTTCAGCTAAGATTTTTATTTTTTGGTTGCTTTACTTCATTACTTTCTTTGAATCATTATACTTTGAGTCAAAACGGTCCATTCACCCAATATAACTTAAACAAACACAAAACTTAACAAAAAATATTAAAAAATAACTGAATAGATGAATAAATGAAAAGATGTTTAGTACAAGAAGTTGGCAAAAAGGATCCAGAGATGGTCTGGTTGCCAGGCTAGGCCTTTTACTACTACTACTAGTGCAAGACGGTAAGAATAAGAGCAAAACTGAAATTTTTCATGAAGTTGATTTTTTTCCTATCTTCCAAGAAAACATGTGAAGATGATTTGATTAATACCCCTGGATTATTTTATGTATTTATTTATTTATTTTTTTTATCAAGTATTCCCTGAGCTCAAGTTTATCGTCTCTAATTCTCTGAAAACATCTCATTAGAACTACAAGTGACAACTTTATGTTGATATATATAACAGAAGGGTAGATACGCAAATGTTAAAATTTAGTGACAGGTAAATTAATAAGAACAGGCGAAGGCGAAGTCACAAATGTTTAGGATTGATTGAACCACCTGAGAAATCAGAAAACAATCTTCCTTAANAAAAGTAACTGCATAAAATAACACCTTCAATTTTAAATAAAATCATAATATTTCTATTATTTCAAGTAAGTAATATGAAAACAAACTACGACCTCTTCTGTTCATCTAAGATTTTTATTTTTTTGTTGCTTTATTTCATTACTTTCTTTGAATCATTATACTTTGAGTCGAAACGGTCCATTCACCCAATATAACATAAACAAACACAAAACTTATCAAAAAATAACTGAATAGATGAAATAAATGAAAAGATGTTTAGTGCAAGAGTTTGGCAAAAAGGATCCAGAGATGGTCTGGTTGCCAGGCTAGGCCTCTTACTACTACTACTACAGTAAGATTTACGAAAGAAGCGTTGCGTTAGGAAAAATTGACACCTTGTGGGGAGAGCCAATGAGAGCTCGAGATTTTGGTGGGCAATAGGTTGAGCCAACTAGGTAAAAATAAAAATCTCTAGTGGAGGGGCGCGGCCTTCAGGATAACCGTTTAAAACAGACCTAGTGGCCTCATTTTTACCCTAACATAGGTTGGCCAATCTGAGTGTCATCTGATTTCCCGCGCTGTCAACACGACGCTGCTTTCATAAATCTTACTGTAGTGCAAGATGGTAAGAATAAGGGTGCGTTCGGAAACACTAACCAGGTCGACCGAGAAGTAACCGGTGTGTCCGGAAACACCAACCTAAACAACTGTTCGTAAAGCTCCGGTTGTTTTAGCGGTCGACCGCTTCGACCGAACTTGAAATACAGTTAGTTCGGTTAGTAGTTGGTTAGTAACCATAATGTTGCCTTCTTATGCGAAATGTCACTGTAAATAAAAATAAACAAAAACAAATAGTTTAAATGTGTTTTCTCTTTTTGCGTCTTTTTATTTTTGCTAATCTTTAAAATTCTTTTTATTATTTAGTTTTTGTGAAACATAGACCTTTATCGGCACTCTTTTACTTTGTTATTCACCTTTTGTATTTTAAAAATGAAATGAATTTGGTGGGTAATTTTGTGACTAATAATAGCAATAAATATATCAAAACTGAAATATGAAAAGTTAATTTCCTTTGTACAACAGTTCAATATTAAAAATATACCACCCTTTGTTCTATTTGCCATTGTTATTTTATTTACTTTGTTATGAATCCTACTTTTCAACAATTTATGGATACGATGTAGTTGTTATTTTTGGCTGAATTGCAGGAGACGATACGGTAGGGAATCGCTTGGCGGCACAACTTTGCTTAATTTATACACTTGAGAGATAATATTCCTCTGTAATAGTACATTTGTATGATATAAACATTTGAGAAATTATAATAAATATAGTGTATGATTTGTTCATAGAAGAGTTGATATCCCTTTGTCAAAAGAATACGTTGGAGTAAGGCCCCACTATCTTTTCTATAGACTATAGACCGTAGTATATTCTTCAGTTTTATCAGTTATTTTACGTTGTTTGGGGGTCGATTGAGTGTTGTTATTTTAGACAATCTAAAATAGAACCCCTGGCTGAATTGAGAAGGAGATTGTGCGGTCAAGGATCGCTTGGTGGCATAACTTTACTTGATTTTTACATGAGAGATTATATCCATTTGTTAAACTGTTTATTAACATATTTTGTACATAAATGTATCATTTTTACACAGAAGAGTTGATACTATCGATATAAACAGTGCAGTGGAAGGATTTGTTGTCCTTCAGTTCTTTAACAAGTTTCTTTGACACAACATTTTGTTTGCTCTAGAGTAACAAATCTTCGGTGTACCTACTACTTTGGATTACTTCAAACCATCTAACGTTCCCACTATAGAAATACACTAAGAATGATTAGATTCCTGAGAGCTCGGTGAATTTTCCTCGTGAAAACGAGGAAGATGCTGCTGAACATCGTATAGTTTTTAGTTAAAGGAAAAAGGAAAGGGATGACAGATATATTATACAGATAACCTAAGGATTAACCTAAAGGGGTACCGCTGCTAGAGTTTATTCCCTT
The DNA here is from genome assembly GCA_001010745.2 of Gerris buenoi. Lineage (NCBI taxonomy): Eukaryota > Metazoa > Arthropoda > Insecta > Hemiptera > Gerridae > Gerris > Gerris buenoi. The sequence goes on from KZ651838.1 coordinate 98,998, forward strand.
GAGGAATCGTCACAACTTCACTTCTATCTCACACAACAAGGATCTTATAAAATATTAATTTTATAAGATCCTTGATCTCACACCATACAAAAATGAATTTATATTAAGTAACCTCTCTATGTTTATAACCTTTTCGGTCGACCACAGTCTTGAACGGGAGCCGTTCGGAAACATCACGCTAACCACGCCGCCATGACACTTACCACAACAAACCACCAGTCGACCGAGAGAATGACCAGTTTGTGTTTCCGAACGCACTCTAAGAGCAAAACTGAAATTTTTCATGAAGTGATTTTTCCTATCTTCAAAAAAACATGTGAAGATAATTTAATTAATACCCCTGGATTTTTTATTTTATTTTATTTTTTTTTTTATCAAGTATTACTTGAGCTCAAGTTTATCCTCTCTAATTCTCTGAAAACATCTCATTAGAACTACAAGTGACAACTTTATGTTGATATATATAACAGAAGGTACGCAAATGTTAAAATTTAGTGACAGGCAAATTAAAAAGAACAGGCGAAGTCACAAATGTTTAGGATTGATTGAACCACCTGAGAAATCAGAAAACAATCTTCCTTAATCAAATTGTTCAGGTTGTTCTCATATTACGATCACAGACTTGTTTTGAAAACTGTAAAATTATTTGTCTTCCTAAATTTATGTACCAAGACCAAGACAAAGATTTCAAATGTAAAAATGATAAACAACCAGATACTTTCTAGATATCGTTTTTGCAGTCCAGATTTGCATAAATTATCTTAGCTTAGAGCAAATATTTAAAATGCTGTTCATGACAGAATCTAATAATTCATCCAAATTTGAAATTTTAAACACAAAGATAAAACATGAGAAAAAGTGAAAATAAATAAATAGATAAGAAAAAGGTAAACGATAAGACACCAGTAGATAAAATAAGTAAAATAAGATGAACAAGTTCTCACCTCGTAGTCCTGAAGTTCCTCGTCATTAAACTGACTTGGTTTCTGACCCATCGTACTCACTATCTTCTCATCAAATCCTGATCACAGCGAACCAAGATGATACAAGGCTCCCTCACAACTCAGGACCAAAACACCACACAAAAATCAATAATGTGACATGTGAAACCTACCCTACAAGGTTGTAACTTGTAACAGTCAACTTCACACGATAACAATTTAGTTTTAAAACTACAAAAATATTAATAACAAGCTGTTCATAAAAATCTAAATTAAACTATCGAATCACACCAAGAGTAAAATGAAATACTATCAAAACAGCTGTTCGTCTACTCTGACAGATTTTCTTCTCGATTTTTCATTTCCTTCAACCTTTGAATTTCTTTTTGAACTAGCAAGTCTAAATCTTCAAGAGGTCTATAGTAATGATGGACAACTTGAGCGCCGGCTGTCATAGATAACATCGAAGCCGCGATCGCTGCTAAATATCTCGGCCAAGTAACTCCGGCTGGCATCTTCACAATATCTTCAAAATTAAAAAAAAAAAAAAAACAAGTTTATTTATTGAGCTTTGAGTGCTTCAATAGCGAGATTGTGAGCCTGCCTCCTCTTGTAAGTTCTGTAAAAGTTGACTTGTCCTTTGACGTCCCAATTGATCATAGTAAACTCGAGTGCAGCTCCCATAAGAAAAAACAGCGGCATGAATCTGTAAATACCGAAACGCTCTTTACCCGGCCATTTGTTTAAAACTTTCGTTAAAAAAGCACTTTTCATATCAGACCACGATCAATTAAAAATCATGAAAATTATTAATAGCAATATTCAAAAATAAAAATATAAATTTTTCAAAAATCGAAAAATAACCTGACAGATAACTGTTATCAGAAAATTCTTCTTCTTTTTCTTTCTCTTCATAACAACAAATATTAAAAAGTGTTACCAATAATAAAATTATAATGAGGCTCATTGACACTAAAAACCTAAACACAGAGATAAAAAGGTTAAAGTGGAGGTTTTAAGCCTTTTAGGTTTTATTTTTATCAAAATTATACAGCCTCGGATATTGTTTACTTTTCTATTTATTAATAGTTAATTATTTCTAGTTTAATTTTTGTTTAGGATGGCTTCTTTAAATGTAGTATTAACGTATTCTAAACAACATTATTTCCTCAGTGTGATAAAACGATTCTATGCAAAACCTGTGTATCCTCTTAAACATGTCGAGTTAATCAAAAATATAACGGGTAAGTGGTGATTTTATTTTTTTTCTGTATCAGCTAATATCTAATGATTCCAAATCTTACATGTAATCCTAGCCTTTAGAGTAGGAAAGGTTCTCTTACTTTGGATAGGTAGGTACCTAACATAGTGGGTTGGCTTCTGGGGGTTGACTCGTAATTAAAGTCGGCGTCATGAACCATTTGAAGTCAGACATTTCGCTGCCACTACTGGAAGCATCTTCAGGGATGTGGTGCATCATTATGTTCATTGGAAGCAAACACAAGATATACTGATGACTGGAGAGAACGGTATCTTTATACTGGTTTTCTAGACTGTAGATTGTATCTGGATTTCCCGGGGGTTCCTTTACTCGGGGTAATCCTTTGTTGGTATGTTGCAATCAGGCAGGTGCAGCCTTTGTCGTTGCACCGTTCTTATCTCTAGTTAATATATCTTGTGTTTGCTTGTAGTCAACATCACGATGCACCACATGGGATGCTTCCAGTGGATTTCATTCTTTGTGACGTGGATTTCACCAAAAAAACAAAGTTATTGATTGGGTTTCTACCAGTGTAAGTGTACCTTGACTATTTGCCCCAGCATAATTCCAGGGCGAGATGAAATGTTTCTGTGCTTGACAGAGCAGAGCCTGGCAACACTAGTTTTGCAACCTTCTCACTTTCTCCAGCCATCATATTAGTGTTAAGACTATTTTTGCTGTGTCAAGGTAAGAAGTCATCTGCATTCTTCATGTAAGGGGTTCAAACAAAATTATTTCAAAATATTGCTCTAAATAATGTTGCTTGCTTTGAATATTTGTACAATCGAACAATACCTCCATACAACAAAATTGCGGGTTCCAGAAAACACTATAACGAAATAATTTGAGTGGTCCTGAGATTTTTATCCTGTGCCATTTTCACCCACTGCAGAACTGCTTCATGTACAGCTTCTTACGTACAACCTATATATGTATATATATTTTTTTTAAATCTCACTTTTTTTGTTTAGATTTAATCCTGAATTCTGGGTTTTCATAATTTTAGAGTATGAAGTTGGAGTGATTTCATATTTACAGAATATTTGTTGTATTATTCTTCATTCCTTTATCACGACTTTGAATAGATTTTTTTTTTATTTATTTTATTTTATTTATTTTTTTTTTTTATTGCCACTTTTTTTCTGAAAGTGTTGATTTTCTCTTAGACATTTGTACGGTAAGTAAATTACAAAATGGTTAGGGTGTTAGAGCAACAAACTACGGAAAATACCGCCAATATTAATTCAAAGAAACTTTGTGAGTTGGATCTATTCTTACTTCTATGAATTGAAATTATTTGTGTTCTATAAAAAAAACACTTTTATATGGAGATTTTCGTGGAGAAGTTCGTTATGTGGAGGTCCGAATGCATTTACTTTGCTTGTGTGTCCTCAGTAATTCCAAACTTCCTAGGCAAACTGCTTTACTTTATCTTAGTAAAGTTAATATAAGTTTATTGTGTTTTTATAATTTTATTTTACTTAATATATTATTATTTATTTTCTATTTTTTTTTAGCTACACCCGAGGAAGAAGTGATAAGTTATCTTAGGAATAATCTTGACTTACAAAATATGCCTGAAGATGAACTATCTGACAAACTTTCTAAGCTTGACGTATGCAATTTTTCTTGTTTTATTTTAATCAATCAATCTTATTTTATCTTAAATATTGTATAATAATGAAGTGTAACACTTTTTACACGCTTTTAATTAACTTTTTTTTTTTTTATCCATCGCCAGCATTTGGCTTTGTAGCCATTATGCTTCTGACACTCCAATAGAGAGAAGATAGCCGCTTGTGAGAGCTTTGTCCTTCTATATTAAGTCGCTGCTGTAGCAATCCAGTGCAAGACGTCAGGTGTTCTCTGTTTAGGTTCCCTTCGTTACAAATGGGGCAGACAGGGGTTGCTATTACTCCGATGCGATAAAGATGCTCTCCTAGGTAGTCATGACCAGTGACTAATCTAAAGTTGGCAGTAAAGATATGACGAGGCAGATCACCAGGTATCTTGGATTCTAGGAGCGATTGCCATACTTTAGAGTTAGCCTTTTCTCTGTGTTCTTGAGAAATAGCTTCCTTTATATTTCGTTTAAGGGCATTACATATATTACGGTAAGGAAGAGGCATCTGCGGCTGGTCCATTTTGGATCCCTCCTTTGCGAGCTCATCCGCTCTCTCGTTGCCAGCAATGCCTACATGACTAGGGATCCACTGGTACACAATATCCTTTCCCTGCTTTATAAGGTCGCTGACAGCCTTTTTTGTGGTATTTAATAATCTGCTGTAACATGTAGACGTTCCCACAAGAGCAGAGATTGCCGATTGGGAGTCTATTAGAAAGACGATGTGGGGTTTTTCTGGATGTTCCCGGAGAAGATCGGTAGCCTTCATGACAGCTAAGACTTCAGCGTCAAAGTTCGATGTTTTTAATTAACTTGACCTGTATGTCAGCGGCAAATCTTTTAACGTAAATTTGACCGACCTCCCGACTACCTAGAAAGCTGAAACTTGTACAGACATTGAATTTCCAATGACAATACTATAATCAGTAATTAATTTTACTAAATTATTAGTATTAGTCGATAGATCACAAGATTTCTGAGACATGTTAGCGGTCAAATTCAAAATCAATTGTTAACGAACACGACCGGTGACAGCTAAGGGAGGTTATATTCGAATAAAATATTTAATCTTTATACTTACAAAATATATTTTATGTTATAAATGACACACATGTAAACCTTGCTCTGAACCTAACGAACATACGGTGCAAATATGAGATCTATGTGATAAGTGGTTCAAAAGTTTTAAGAACATTAAAAGACGTTTAACTTTTATGTATTTAAATATAATAAATATTATTTACTGTAACGTTTCCTACTACTTTCTATAACTGTTATTGAAGCTGCTGTCTTTAATTTGTTTAGGCGTTAAATTTAAGAGATAAGAGGACATTAGACCGGATGATTCTACTGAAACATCATCCTAAGACCATCAAGCACAGGTACCTCATATTCAAAGAGCTTGGAGTCACCCCTCACAAGATCACCTCTACCAACCTCTCAAAGTAATCATAGATGTTTCTTTTCTTTTCTTATTAAAAATTACCTGATTGTCGATTTATCACGAGAACAGACCAGTAATAACATGATTTAAGTTCAATGTATTCCTATTAATTATTGCATTAAGGGATTACTATTAGAATTCCACTAAAATATTGGAATTGTGATGAATTCTCTTTTTTAAAGATTATTAAGTGTGTAAAGGTTAGTGAGTGTTTAGCTTTGGGACGTTGGCTTATTCGAGACTTAGGTCTTGATATTATCTTGCCTCGTAACTATTTTTCTTCCTCAGGGGCATAAGCCTTAGTATTTTATTTTCATTAGATGAAAGTATATCTAAGTTCTTTCTGCAAATACCCTTGCTTCTTTCATGATGGTAAAATAAATTTAAGATGTTTGGTTTGCAAAAATCAACTAAAGGCCAGGATAAATTATTGATACACTGTCAGAGGACTAATCTGAACCATGTCATCTGTTATGTACTGTAGAAGCCCTCTTTTCCAGTCTCGGTTTAACAAGTCTCTAGGCTGGGGGTGATTTCTCGTATCACCTCTCTGACCTTTCTCACCTGTTGCAAATAAAAGATGAAAGAACAGTTTACCACTGTTTTGTGAAGATATTTGTTGACACCAGTCTTGCATAGTTAGTTAAACAGTGGACATAATGCTGTGCACAATACTCTAATGTTTTAAAAGTAATCCTCTATTTTACAAATATCTTTTAAGTTTGTATGATTGTTTTTTCAGTCCCATAGGAGGGAAGTAACACTTCCCGCCCTGTTATTAGCAATGTAAAGTCCACTTACAATGCAACTCTTAGATAAAAGCTATTTTAATGTTGTGTTTGCCTGCTAGGTATTTAACGTTGATCAAGATGAAAGTTTCGTTGCTGAAAAAGAAGAAGCTCCTGGATCAAGATGTTGATGTAGTTGAGAATATTCTCAGTTCCACTCCGCTCAATTCTTCACACATTGATCACTCCCTCTCTGAATCACTTACAGCTGATGAAATTAAAGTAAGTTTTCAACCACACATTGATCTTACAAATTTATCAGTATTATTTCATTAAATAAATAAAAAGAAGCTTTCTTCGGAGAAACAAATCTTAATATTATTGAGATATGTTTCTTATAAGAAAGCTATGTTGCTCTGAAGGGATTAATGAGTTCATTTGATTAAATTTATTTTCTAATAATGATAAATTTATCCTGAAAGTTCTACAGTGTATCATTATTTTGGTTCTAATAATAAATGCAAAAGTAAACTCAAGTCTATACTCTCATCTCTTTTTATAGATATTAATTTAAATTCTTTTTTCTCACTTGTAACAATTATATAATAAAGTGTATTAAATATAAGCATTGCACTATTAATTCTTTTTTATTGCCTGAAATTTTTGGATGAATTTATTTGATGTTCAATTATGATTGTGTACATAATCAATCAATGGGCGGTGAAAAGATATTGGTTCGCCTTCTGGTATGACATACTGAGCCAAAATGTGGATCCCACGATGAAGATTACATACTGTAAAAAAAGTTTGAATATTCAAAATTTGAGCTAACAAAATCAAGACCAAATCAAAGTGTGGTTTGTGATAGGAAAGAGGCTAAGGTGGAGAGGTCATTTTCAGTGTTCAGGGGAGCATCATAAGCTAAGTAGAATGGCTAATTCAAGGTTGCATTTGAAAGGAAGAATAGGATGAGGATGACCTTAAGCTGTAGGTGTAAGATGCCAAAGAACCTCAGCAGATGGTCTATACTGAATAGGGGCAAATTGTAGAGTAGCCTTCCTAGGGTCTTAGTGAAAACTAAATGCTATTGAAGGCATTTCATAAACTGCCTCTACACTTAAATGGATTAAATTTTCAAGATATTTTATGTTTTTCCTTAGAAATTATCTTCATAGATGCCCCTACATTGTACATATAAGCTATTGATTCTTAGAAATGTATAATTAGCCTTTATTAAAAGATTAAACTTTTTATTGGATACGGTGATTTACTTTAGATTTATGCATATTAGTTATGAACTTTATTTTAACACGCTTTTACAAAAGAAATCCTTCTGTTCTACTCTTTAGATTTGTTTAACTTGTTACTATTTTTCTTTAGATTTACTTCCTGAGGAAGCTGTTAATTCACGTCGTGGGATATACGGAGCCGTTCGAAGAGGAATCAAAGATTCTACGACGACTGAGACATAAGAGCCTTGCCGAGACCATGAGGAATCTATCTGTACTCCAGCATGATGTTGGCATTCCTTTGGAAAAAGTAATTTGCTTGTGTACTTACTTCTTGATTTAAATCCCATAGAATATATAACTACTAGTTGTATAACTAATTTTTTAATTTAGATTTTTTGGAAATTAATTTTAGTGAATGTCAACCAATTTTAAAAGTAGCCGTGGGCTACTAATGGCATCGATCACTTCTGCTCGGTCACCTATGAATGAAGAATCAAGGTTGAAGCCTTGATTAGATCCCTTCCCTTGATATACATGGTTTCACTTCTGCAGTACATTAGCTTTTGTTGTCTGAACTCCATAATTGGTTAGTAATCAGGGCCTTATTAGTATAAGTAGTAAGAAGGTGGGGAGGCCAACAAACAAATTTGGGTCCTTTCGGGCAACCCCTGAAACTCACACTCGTTCAACTACCATAGTCTTACCCTCAAATTTCCTAGTTTGGGTTATTAAGGAGAGGATGTTTTGCAACTTTAGTGTAGCAAGTTCCTCCTCCCTGGTTTCTCTCGCTCCTGTGATATCTAGCCTGTAAGCTCTTTTTGGTACTTTGACCTTTATAGGTTCAGTCCCGCCCCTGAAATATGTCATTTTTAGAGACAAGGTGTAAAAAAAGGGGTCTAATTGGTAGGTTCCCAAAAACACATAGTTTACCCCTCCCTTTCTTCTATTAACTAGTGAACATCAGAAAGTAAAATAATCCTTTGTTTAGAAAGCGTCTAATTGTCTTTGCTGTCTTTATTTGGTCGTACGAAAAGATTAAATAATAATAAAAAGAGAAGAAGAATGGCTATATTTTGCCACTCCTGGGTATCTTTAGGCCTGATAGTCAGCCATGTTACTGTGTAAAAATATTTGTCTCAAAGTAAAGCAAAAACATGCTCTCACTAGCACTGCTTCAGTATATATTTATCAGTATTGCGATACATAAATACACTGTGTTCTTTATGTTACAGATACGAAGTAATCCATTCTTACTTTCGGCTGCCGACCCAGACAACACCCTAGAGATAATGTCGACCTTTCCAACAATAGCCGGAGTCAACATTAGAACCATTCTTTTCAATCACCCTAAAATACTTGCTTCTTGTATCCAAAACATTATCAAGATTCATCAGTACCTTAAAGTAACTAAGCATCTTATTTGTTGTGATATCGGTATTCTTCTAATGAAGTCCATCGAAGAATGACTTTCTTTAATAGTTTAACATTTTTCATTTTGTGTGAGCTTAATTTCAATTAAATTGTACGTAGGTCAAGTAAAAAGTAAGGTTCCCACATTTTTTTCAGGTGCAAGGCATTTTTTATTGCAATAAATAAGTATACCATCTGAAAGCTTGTACTTTAAACTATTTTTCTACATAGTCATCAGATTTTTCTATGCATTTTTCCTGACGAGTTATCCACTTCGGACAGTTATCCAATTTCGGAAACAAGTGGAAGTCGCTGGGAGCAAGATCAGGGCTGTAGATCAAGCAATTTCCAGCCGAATTTGTCCAGTAGGGCAGTGATCTGTCGAGAGACATGCGGGCGCGCGTTGTCGTGGTGCAGCCTAACGCCTTTGGTCAGTTGTCCTCTCCGGCGATTTTGGATAGCTTTATTGAGTTTCATCAACGTCTTGCAGTACCTGTCTGAATTTATTGTGGTCCCTTTAGGCATAAACTCGGTAAGCAAGACGCCTTTTTGGTCCCAAAACACCGTAGCCATCACTTTTTTTTTTTTTTGTTTCTGGAGTGACGTAGTGACACCACGTTTCATCTCCCGTAATGATGGAATCCAAGAATTCTTCGGTAAGCGGTCACCAAGTTCATCGGTGGCCTGGCGGCGGAGTTTTTCGAAGCGTGGTTTCAGAAGTGGATAACTCGTCAGGAAAAATGCGTAGAAAAATCTGGTGACTATGTAGAAAAATAGTTTAAAGTACAAGCTTTCAGATGGTATACTTATTTATTGCAATAAAAAATGCCTTACACCTGAAAAAAATGTGGGAACCTTACTTTTTACTTGACCTACGTACAATTTAATTGAAATTAAGCTCACACAAAATGAAAAATGTTAAACTATTAAAGAAAGTCATTCTTCGATGGACTTCATTAGAAGAATACCGATATCACAACAAATAAGATGCTTAGTTACTTTAAGGTACTGATGAATCTTGATAATGTTTTGGATACAAGAAGCAAGTATTTTAGGGTGATTGAAAAGAATGGTTCTAATGTTGACTCCGGCTATTGTTGGAAAGGTCGACATTATCTCTAGGGTGTTGTCTGGGTCGGCAGCCGAAAGTAAGAATGGATTACTTCGTATCTGTAACATAAAGAACACAGTGTATTTATGTATCGCAATACTGATAAATATATACTGAAGCAGTGCTAGTGAGAGCATGTTTTTGCTTTACTTTGAGACAAATATTTTTACACAGTAACATGGCTGACTATCAGGCCTAAAGATACCCAGGAGTGGCAAAATATAGCCATTCTTCTTCTCTTTTTATTATTATTTAATCTTTTCGTACGACCAAATAAAGACAGCAAAGACAATTAGACGCTTTCTAAACAAAGGATTATTTNTTGACGAAATTTGGCTTACATGTTCAGAAAAATCATACCCCGAAGCGGAATCGAGAAATGAATTTTAACTCCAATTTTTAGGGCGCTACCCCCCAAAAACTCTGAAAAAACATGAAAAAAAAAATTATCAAAAACGGTTCCGACGATGTTGATTAAAAAATTCTAAAATGTAGTCAATTTAAATACGAATCTAACGATATAAGCCGTTTTCCCGGGAAAAATCTATTTCCTGAGAAAATAGCTTAAAACGCGGACAGAGAGAGCCGCCCGTGAGAAGTTATTTTTATGAAAAATGTTGACGATACGTGTATTAGTAATTAAATGTTCATACAAAACCTAATGAATGGGAAAACCTGGGCTAAGTAAATATGAACTCATATGAGAATGTTTGTCTGAGTTGTCTCGGACCAATTTTTTTACTTCCTAACAGAGAATTTTATTCAATAATAATATTAATAGACAAAGACAAATTAAAAAAAAAAAAAAAACTTTAATAAAAGTTTAATTTAACCGAAAATTAACGCTTATAATATTACAAAGTACTCAATTAGTACATGTACCATGTACAATCAATTAGAAATTCAATTTTTAAGTTTTTGGTAGTAGCCATACTACGGAAGTTTAAGTTCTACGGAAAGTTTTAAATTTTAATTTAAATCAAATTATAATTATTATTGACTTGCTATACTTGTAGAAATATTGAAAGCTTGGATTCGGGACTAGTTATCGGTTACGACATTGAAAATCATTCTCCTGCGCAGCTCAGTTGGGAGAACGCTACCAGCGCTGGAGTCTATTTTTCTCTGTCTGTCTCCAAGTGTTAATAATAATTATAATTTGATTTAAATTTTAAGACCTTGTTGTGTTTTAGGTACTTAAATAGAGGTTCGGAGAAATATCACGGTATGGATTCAGTTTACTACCTGGCGGAGGAGCTGAGCTGTAAGAGAGAGATATTACGGAGTAAACTACAGAAACATCCTCATTGGATCTACGTTTCACTTCTCACTATCAGCACCAATCTACAGGCACTACGCTCCAGGGGATTCACCGAACAAGAGATAATAAATGAAATATGCATCCTTCTCTACCCAACGTAAACTTTTTTTTTTTCTTATTCTTAAAGGAGATATTCCGCTTATTATTTATTAAACTAAGTTTTTATTTATAATCTTTAGACCAAGAGTAGACACCATACTTATTAAAAAGGGTAATTCACTGCTACACTTATTATTTATTTATTTTTTTAAAAAAACAAAAAACCTTATTTTATAAGTTTGTTTCGTTACCTCTCTTTTATTCTTTAAACCCTTTTGCTGTGGGGTGGTCCTGGGTGCAGGACCTTTTATAGCCTAAATTATCCCTCAGTGTGCCATTGTTTTACACCGGAACCGCTTTTTTACCCTAACTTTCTCATTTTGTTCTTCCGTGTGGCAATTTATTAATGTTTTATATTTCTTAAAACTTTTTGATTCATTAGTTTAAAATTTATAGAATTATTGTTATCAATATTCATACAAAAGTTACTTACTACAGTAGAAACCTCGCTTACTCGACCCTCAACACGACAACCTCAATTACAAGTGCGATTTTCAAATCCCCTTGAGACATAACACATAATGTCCCCTCAACAAAAAGTGCACCAAAATGTGCAACAAGACTGTTTCCCTAATCCCCTTGAGACACTTCTTATCGAGGTTCTACTGTAAATAAAAAATGTGAATAGAAAAAAAAAACCTGTTAGCAGAATTCCAATAACAACCCGAGTTATATATCTAGAGTTCCAGGCCTTAACAGTACAAGTCCGAAAAATTGGTTTTTTTTTATTTGTTGATTCTGGTTGTATGAACTCTACCTTCTTTCTACTGGTGATAACAGTAATCAACTTTGCTTTCATACACTCCTAAATTAATGTGAAATTGGTAGGAAAAAACTAATTTCAATACTTGAAATGGCTCTACTGAAAAGTTACGTTTTTGAACTTGTACTGTTAAAGCCTGGAACTCTAGATATAATAACCATCAAATATCAACATACAAATAAATGTCAGTAAATCCAAAACGCATTAATGCCGATAAATCCAACATTTTATTTTGGATTTTGACTGATCCTTGCTATTCTCAATGATGTATTACAGTGGTCTCAACGGTGCATTTTTGGATCCAATACCTCTTAACTTTCTCAAATATGTAACCATTTTGTTATTAATGATAATGCTAACGGTAAACAATTGTATTTTGCAGGAAGCTTGTGGCAGACGAAGTAGACAAGGTACCTCTGAGGCAGGAGACAAACGAATGCAGGGATGAGAACGGTCTACTCAAGAGATCCTGTATTCTTCCGTTAGCACTTTACTACATGGAGAGGGGAGGCAACTTTACAGGCAGCGCTATTTGGTCAAGTGATAACTTCTCAGAGGATTCCCCACTCTACGCTCGTAGACTTGACTTAGATTTTCCTCCTGACCGGTCTGCCGTTCCGTCCACAGCATCCTAATGTTGGAAGTTAAAAATCTACCACTTAAGAAATAACTTCTAATGGAAGTGTCAAGTGCCTTAAAAAGGAATTATTTCCTTCAAGCATGTGATCGTGGGTTAGGAAAAAATATGGAACTTTGTTAACTGTATTCCTCCGTCATAGCTCAATTTCTAAAAGTGATCTTGAATAACAGGAGCCCCTCCTTTGGCACTTATTTAGATTGTTACTCCCCATACATAAAGGGATGAGTGAGTAACAATCTAAAGAAGGTGTACTGTACAGAATGTTCTTCTTTAGACTGTTACTCCTCTTACATAAAGGGATGAGTGAGTAACAATCTAAAGAAGGTGTAAGGAATGTTCTTCTTTAGACTGTTACTCCCCTTATGAAAACGGAAGTGTGATATTCCTTTGTCCAAAAGTGTAGTTATTTAGTCAGTCATTTATATTCTAAAAAACATAGGGGAGTAGCAATCTAAAGAAGTACCCCTGGTTTCATACCCCTCTGGCTGGGATACATATTTTATCTCTACCCTACCCTTTTTTTTTTTCATTTTGATTTCACGATAAAAATATACAATACAGAGGAACAATCTATTAATGGCTTGTAAGATAGGGTTGTAATTTTTTTAATTACTTTAATGCCAATCCTGGCTTTTTATTTGTAGTTTTACTTCTAATTGATATAGAGTTGTAATTCTTTTTGTCCTTTATCATAATTATGGAGTTCTAAATGAAGAGCCATACAATCCTTAACCAAACTGTTTAATATTAAATATCTTATAATTATAATATATACAAAGGAGGAACTGGGGTTAAAACGAAGGCTGGTTCTTTGTTTAAGTTATCACAGATTCATGTTTATATTTTTTTAGCTGATATAAAAAATGTTTTTTACTTTCTCTTTAGCATAACTTATTTTTAATTACTTTTTTACCTAGTTACGGATTGAACCATATTAACTCAAGTTTTTGTAAGAATGTATAAATAAAACATGTTGTTTTTCAGTATTTTTTATTTTTTTCTTGTTGTTTGAGCTACAAAAATAAGGTTGCCCAGTATTTTGTTGCTGTAGATGGGTTTCACACCCTAGAGGTCTGTGCTTGATTCCAACCATATAGCTGGTAAAGTCAATTGTTGCCCGTCTGGTTGCGTCAATTGTAAGGTTAATGCAGCTGAAACACCCCGCCAAGTCTGTGGTCCAAAAAAGTTGTGAAATCAACTTTCTGTCCCGCCAAGTAATGTTTGCACTTTCTCCTGACCCATGACTATCAACATTGATACTTATCAGCTTTTTCTCCTTGGCGGTGTGCCTTGACATGGAAACTGCCATCCAGTAACTGGGATTTTAATATTCTTTAATAAACACCAATACAATTTCTTGTTTCACCTTTACGTTTGCTACATGAGGTTTGTGGGGAAAGATAGTTGTTCACCTTATAGTCTTAGTTCTAGACAACTAGTACTAATATATGAAGGCACTTATTAGAGAGGAAAGCCTTTTAACAGTGTTGTTAAAGGCTCTTCTCGATGCCACAATGATCATTGCTGTAAATATTTNTATTAAGGTAGCTTGTACGTATTTCACGCTGCAGATCCTCAAAAACCCTAGTTTGTAACCTACAGTATATATACACTGGCAGCTTCTGTTAAATTTTGACTTGGCGGGGCGGAACGCTGCTGCGTTCCTAAATATATGGAATTCGCTATATACATTGTGATATAGCAACTTTTTTTTAAGAGAAAAAATTAGTGTTTCTGAAAGAGGAAGATTTTAACCCTTACCATTTTCACCCACTGCAGAACTGGTTCTTTCATATTAATTTATTTTGTATTATATGTATAAATTTCACTAAAATTAGCATAATACTAAAATTTAAGTGAAAGTGGCGCGGGTCCCCTGTCAGGACAATATGGGCATATATAATTGAAGTATAATCACGTACGATGTCAAAAGGTCACTGATTCTCTTGATAAAAGCAAGAAATGTAGCTAGAAAAACCCCTATCTTCCCATCGCACCTACATCTATCTCAATTTCACACTTATATCTCAAATTTAGGCCTCACAGGACCGCGCGTTCCCAATGGTTAATTAATGATTAATCTTATGCTTAACAGAAATAAAAGTTTTATATATTGTTATTCATTGTTGTTTTTATATTGCTGTTTAATATTTAGTTTATATTATTTTAATTCTCATTATAAAGTAGTAGAACATCATTATAAAGGAGAACGTCACATAAATCATAAGAATGAAAACATAATAATAGTGAAGGTTACTTACTTTTATGAGGACTTGGCGGGGCGGAACGCTGCTGCGTTCCTAAATATATGGAATTCGCTATATACATTGTGATATAGCAACTTTTTTTTAAGAGAAAAAATTAGTGTTTCTGAAAGAGGAAGATTTTAACCCTTACCATTTTCACCCACTGCAGAACTGGTTCATCTAGATCTTCATACCTTTCAACCTCTACATCTTTTTTTTAAAAAAAATCTTAACTTGTCTCGAAGTGTTTAAATATTGAATCTGGGTTTTTCAAAATTTGTATATACTGAATTTTAAAACCCGGAGCGATTTCATGTTCACAGGATACATATTTTGTTTTTCATTCCTTTATATCTCTCACCTTTTTTCTTGCACACTAATTTGATGATAAAACTATACTATTGCAGGAGCGGAACTCTTTCTTTGAAAGAGAGGGATAATTTTTTATTTATTTGATTGTAATGATAAACCTCACTTGTTATCTTTTGGTCATCCAGTTGTCTAACAGATCTTAAGTAATATTTTTATTTATTTATTTTTCCTTTATATTAATTATCAAATTCTACATAAAGAACCATACATACAATCCTCAACTCATTTTTATTTATCATTAATTTTAAATTGAATTATCACAAAAATGAATTATGACCTTAACTCTCGGGTGCGCGCAGTCTAATACAGACACGAGGAGGCACAGGCCCCTGATAGGACTTAATCTGTTTAAAATGCCCACACATCACGTAAAATAAATATAAACTTGAAATAATTTTTGCAAAATATTATAAAACATATTTAAATTGGTTTTATTTTTCTATTATTTTTTTAATTGATAAAATAGCGTTGTTTAGTCTCATAGTTTATAAGCACAAAATTAGTCAGTCTCAATTATAATTTTCAATTTTTTAATTTTTTCTGTATATTTTTATTAT
>KZ651838.1:175887-191329 GCA_001010745.2 Gerris buenoi
AAAAAAAAAAAAAAAAAAAAAAAAAAAAAAAAAAAAAAAAAAAAAAAAAAAAAAAAAAACCAGCTTTAATTATCTAAGAAAATAAAAATAGCACTGCTGGTTTGCAGAACCTGTATTAAAAAAATATGAACTTCACGAAAATCTAAAAACATAATATGGGAGTGGCATAGCCTTATTTATTTATTTATAAACTCGTAATATTAACAAATTAAATGAAAAAATTCCAGGTTTTACATTAAATTCCCTGACTTTCCCAGGTCATAAAAAATTCCCTGACTTTTCCAGGTCATATAAAATTCCCTGACTTTTCCAGGTCGCTGGACACCCTGTATATATATAGTGAGGCTCCTATTGAGTATACATTAACACTACTGTCGCTGCTTCAGCGTTAACTATCACTATGAAGAGTTATAAGACTTATGAGACCTGAAGAGTTTATTAGACTTTTACGTTACAAAATTATGTGAATTAACTAAATTTGGCCGTCAACTAATTTAACTATAAAAAACATTAAAAAGATTAAAAATGCAATACAATTTAATCCTAAAAGCAAAGCAAGTTGACTTGCCATTGTCTTACTGTGTTTGTCAATGATCACATACATATTTGCATAAACACACCAACTCATTTCTCATTTTAACTTATTAAGACCTCATAAGTCTTAGAACACTGATAAGGGCAGTGACAACTACATCAAGGCTGAATTTTGTCTTGCAAGTTGTTTTAAGTAATGTCACTTGAACCAGATTGTCAAATACAGAAGTAATAGATGGTGTTCGGAGAAGCTGTGATTGTTGAACCATTGCCGACACTTCTGCTCGAACATCAATCAAGGTCTATGTTAGAGGTTTGATCCTGCTTTATTGATTTATGGCTTGTGCTTTTGATAGACCACTGTTCATAAAAAAAAAAAAAATCAAAAAAGCATACTATTTAACAAATAAATTTTCAAAAATGGATGTGTCCTCATCTTTCTTGTAGGCTTGTTCTAAAAGTATTTTGGTAAGCCTAACCATTTCTTTTGTTAACCAAAGAAGGTAGAGTGATTCTCCTCTACAATTTTACGTTCAAATCTGTTTTTGAGAGTAATGGAATCTATATACCTTTGTGTAAGCATCTTCTGTTTTTTTGAGCGTCTGCTCAAGATTTTGTCTAATCTCCTGTTTTCTTCTTAGTTTCATCTTGACAGAATCTAGCCTCGAGGTAAGTTCGGACAGCTGTTCTTCGAGGCAGCACTGCTCCGCCTCATCTTTCTCAATGGCTTCCTTCACAACGCCCAACTTCAGTTTCATACCTTCGACACCTTAAAGCAACACAGTACATAGTAAAACCAATTGTTCCTGATTGGGAGTAAGAACGGCTAATAAAGTGTATCTAGCACATGAGATCACTTGTCTAGTGTTAGTTTTTATTTTTTTAGTATGCTTTTCCTTTTCTGATCTACAAACATTGCGCCACTATTACAGAATAGAGTGAACTACTTAATCTGATTATAATACACAGGGTGATCCAAAAGTCCAGAAACAGCTTAATATCTCCGGTTATAATTGAGATATTAAGTTCCGGTTTGCGGGTATCTGTATCATTCATTAAAAACTACTTTTTTGGGGGGTAATAATTTTTTCCGCCATGTTGATTGCCGCCATATTGGATTCAATTTTGAAATTTTAAATAGGAACACCCATAAAGTGATACATTTTTGGAAGAGAATTAAAAAAAGAAAACATTTGCCGAAACCCGAGCTTTCTATCTACTCCTGTTCCAAAATGGCGGATGCTCAAAATGTAAAAAATGACTTTTTTTTATTTTCAATGTAAGATATTAAAAATCGGGCCTCACATAACTCACAGCATACTTACACTCAAAAGTGTTAACGAAGGAAAACTCAATAAATAAGTGAGAAAAGATCATTAGAAAGAGGTTCTTAGTTTTAGATAATGTAGCAAATAACTCTAACATTCAACATCATTGAGCAAACACTATTCTAAAATCCAATCTAATATTGCATTTTCACTAACTTCAATACATACTCAATAATTTAAGATTATCATAAAAACTGTCCAAATGGAAACCAAAGTATCATCTCTACGCCACATACTCCAAATAAATGTAAATCAATTATTGGCTAATCTGCAGTTGTCCATACAGTCAAGAATCGCTTGGCGGCACAATTTCACTTAAGAGATTATATCCCTTTGTCAAAAGAGATAATTTTTAAGATTTATAAATTTGAAAGATTATATCTATATAATTAATGCATTTTAGATATAATATCCCTTTGTCTAAACAGCAAATTTGATTGAGCCCCCCCCCCCCAATTTTCTAACTTCTTTTCTTAGTTGGCTGGATAACTGCAATTTTACCTTATTATTCAACAGTAGAACTCAATTTACATTTATTATTTCATTGTTATAAAGTTATGCATTAATTCTAAAGTTGAACATTTAGAAATTACATTTTACAAGTTCCTGGTTGTAGGTCTGAAGAGCCGCTCCTTGTTCTCCCATTCTCTCTCCTGTAATCTCTTCTTTCTAATTAATGACTAAATCAATTCACTCTTTTGATAGCACCTTCTCCTGCGAAAAACCAATATTCAATGAGTATTGTGTAGTGACAGACTGAGTCTGTTTTGTAAAGTGTAATAATTGTGTTTATAGTCAAATATATTGTATTAGTGAAGCTGAAGACGAGTGGTTTAATTAGAGTGTAAAAACATACACACAAATGTAAGCCCATCCCTGTTTACTATAACATAGTGTTTTGAGTGTTATGGTTTACAGTTACAGATGCCCAAAGATATCAAACAATATGTGAAAAACAAAAAAATAATTATGCAATTGAATGAAATTAAAAAAAAAATTACTGCACATTTAAAACATTCTTTTAGCACCAATTCACAAAACAAGGAAATGGTTACAGGTAGTGTAAAACTCTAAGTGAATGGATGTCAAAGCATAATCCTAAGCAGATTTAACAATATTTGAACCAATAATCACAATCCGTAGCATAATGCCTAACTAAAACTAAAAACTACTCCATTAATCATGGACTAACATAAACTGTATATTATATGTATTATTAAAAAATAACACTTTTTTAGAGAAAAATTAAGGTATTTTGATATTGTGCATACTTAGATGTTTTATTTTTTCAAAAAGACAATAGATATAATATATCTAGTTTAAACCCGAATTCAACTTTATATTATAAAGTTGAATTCGGGTTTAAACTTTGGTAAATCATTTCAAAATCTCGACAGAAAGAATGTAATTTTATAAAATTGGTTTACCCAAAACGAAATGCGATGATCAGCTCGAGGCTAGAGTTTAGTTGAAAAATAAGCAAGTGAACAAGACAAGAAACAACCTAGAAAAGATTATAGGTCAATTATGAAATAATTCCGTCGATTCCAGTTAAAAATGCAAATGCAATACACTATTGTTAACGAACTTTATAATTAAAAACAAAAACGATAAAAATAAAAACATGAAATTATAACTGTCAAAATTCCCGGTTTATTTACCCAGGTTTAATTTATTATTGTTACAAATGTCATGCGGGATAATATTATGTATAAAAGTGTTTAAACTTTATTTTAATGGTTCAAGTTTAAAACGAAGATTTTTATTTTTGTACTTTTCTCACATATTTATGTTTTATTTTTTCTCTATATATCCTTTTTCATGTAGGAAGAATAAAATTTACAATCTTTGAATAAGAAATCATAAATAAATTCAAGTTCTAATTTTAGACATTTGTTATAAATTACCATGATTGATAATATTTTCATAATAAATATAATATCTAATTAATATTTAATTATTTGTTTTTTAAAGGGTGTTGGTTTAATAATTTATGCTATTATTTAAGGATTTATACAAAACAAAAAGAAAACCAGGTCTCAAAATGAAGGGTTTTTAGCTTATTTTAAGTTTAATTACAGCAACACTGCATCTGCATCATTGTTATTGTGCTCGTGCTCTGTTTTTGTTTACCGATTCTGTTACATAAATTTAAAAAATATCCTTTAGTTTGATTTATTTATTTATAATATATTATAATTGTATGTGCTCCAAACTAAAGTCACTATTTAATTCTTCTTGATACTGTGCATACCACAGGGATAGGGAGTATTTATGTACTCAAGTACCTTGTGTCTGTTTGTATTTGATAGTTGGAGTGGATTATAGTCTAGGAAATACAATTTTGTCAATATTACTGTGATGGAGATGCTTGCCGATGCGGATATTAAGATTTTCGACGAAACAGCCGCCTTTATATACAACTCTGTCTCTTTATCTGACCCCCCAGGTAATATTTATTGTAACCTATAATAATTTATTAGTGAACAGTTTGTGCCAAATGAAATTCTGAGCTCTTATTGGCTCCCCATCCCAGTTTTTCGGCCTTCCTGCGCTCTTAAGGCACTAAAACTTATTTGGGTAAATATGTCGTATCTGGTTTGTCTAAATAAGTACTACGATATAGGAATATTTAACCTTATATACTTTGGGACAAAGGAATATCACACTTTTGTATTTAAAAGATTGTATATATCACACTTTAGTTTATAAAAGTGTGATATTCCTTTATCCCTATGTACATTACACTAGGTAAACATCCTTTTACGTAATAGCTATTTAGTCAAAGTGGGTCAGATACGACATATTTACCCTCATTTGACAGAAACTGTTGAGACCTATAAAATTATATATCTTTGGTTCATAAGACCAGTTTTAGCTTATTAACAAAAGGAGCATAATTCTGCAGTGATCCATGTAATCGAGAATCGCTTAGCAACTTTATTTTTTCTTGATTTTCACTTAAGAGATTACACCACTTTGTCCTAATAAACAATACTTACATTTGAATGGGGGCTCCCACCTCCCACTTTTCTAATATCCTCTCTTAGGTGGTTTGATAACTGTAGTTTTTACTGATAGGACAGTCAGGTCAAGATGAGTGTTTACTCTGTCAATGTGGGAAGATTGTAAAATATTGGGAGAGGAGCCAGTGTGAGCTCGAAATTTTAATATTTTTATGACAAGAAATGTTTTGTGAGATTGGCCAACTTATGTGAGAAAAAAAAGCTATTTAGAGTTTATCCAGTGACAATTATTTTTGCCTAGTTGAGGGTTTGATGGCTCAAAGGTTATTTTTGAGACTTAAAATTTAAAATTTCCTTATTGTTAACATTAACCATGTGAATATAATGGCAAAGGCTGCTACAGCTTTTTTAATTATTCATTGTACGGATAAGTAAAACAATCTTCAAAGCAGTGAACAGTTTAAATATTTGTGGGGCTGGATGGGGTGTCCAGACACAGAATTAGAACTAAAAATAGGACAGAAAAGAACACAAGGTTATTTTTATTGTTGTCTATAACTCGACTGAATTTTATTTGGTCTTGTCAAAAAGAAATATTTACAGTTTCGACTAGATAAAATAAAATAAACAAAACTTTAAAAATATAAAATCAGTTCCCTACAATTATTATCTAACTAAAGTTTCTCTATATAAATGTGTTGAGACATTAGTTGTGGATGGTGTAGTGCTCGGCTTGTCCCTTGTGCTTGGCTCTTCAGCAGTCTGTACGAGGCTTAAGAAGGCTGAGGGGAGCAGTGCTTGGCTCTTCAGCAGTCTGTACAAGGCTTAAGAAGGCTGAGGGGAATGTACATAATGGCTGTATAATGTACATAATTCCAAAATAATAGTAACTTTTACAGAGAGTTACTTGTACTGTTTTATTATAATTGTTAATAAGCCTTTTTATGTTTTAATAAGTTATAATAACAAATTAATAAAGTAATACTGTTGTGACGAAGGACAATCGTTTTTGTGCATACAAATTAGAACCTGTTGTTTAATTCAATATAAATGACAAAGTATATATTTGCCTCTAACGATTTACAATAATCTGAACTTACTTCGACCAAGAGACCTAGATTTCTCTTGATCTAACATCGATGGTGAACTTCTTCTATTATTAAATATTATGTCATTAAAAATATAAATGTTCTTTTCCTCTTATGTTATAGGTTTACCCGAGGAACCTTGTGAAGCAGAACACGAGGAGCTGTTTGTAAAAACTGAAGCTGCTTCACCAGAAAGAGATACATCAGGTGTAGACCAGAATCCAGGTAACCCAAATTTAGTATTATCAGTAATTTATCTTTTATAATTAAATTTAAATTCTTTAATTAACTCTAAAGTTTTTTTGTTGTAACTCCAGTTTTACAGATGGAATGTGAGCCCATGCGGAATATGTTCGTTAAAAGAGAAGTTACTTCACCTGTCAGTGTGTCCCATCTTGTAGAGGATTGTTTGTTCAATAAAAAAGAAGTTACTTCACCTGTCAGAGAGTCTCAATATAAAGAGAATTGTTTCTTCAATAAAAGAGAAGTTACTTCACCTGTCAGTGTGTCCCATCTTATAGAGGATTGTTTGTTCAACAAAAGAGAAGTTACTTCACCTGTCATAGAGTCTCAACATGTAGAGGAGCATTTAATAAGTCAACCAGGTAACGCACTAATAATTTTCACAATAAACAATACGCTTCCTATAAAATCTGATAAATACAATTTTAATATAGACAATAGCAAATGGTTTCTAGAAGGAAGGTACTAATTATGTAATAACATTCGACAGCTGTTCTTTTTTATTCCTTCTAACAACTAAGGCTTGGTTAACATTACACCCCGTATGTGTGCTTGCATTGTTTGCACCAGTTTCAAATACTTAAGAAGTTGGGTGACAAAGGATTTGATCATACACTTGTGGGATGATTTAACCCATTTCTGGAATGAACTCAAGCTACTAGAGCCTCAATGTATTAACTAGTTCCAGTAAGTTAAGGTTCTTAGTTCTTACTATATCCAACTTTGTTATAAACTAACAACAATGAGTAAGTGTGTATCTGTATAGTGCAGTTTAATTAAAAGTCCCAGCCGTCTAGATAGTCAAGCACAGCAAGCCCGCAATGACTTCATTTAATAAAGATTATCTACAAATGCTTAAACAAACGAGCCTGCAATAACTATTAAATTAATAAAATTGCTTAAACAAATCTTGACTGAAGAGAATGTTTAATTTGTCTACAAAATTATATCTACTATTTCTCTACGTTTCTCTACTTCTAAGAAATTTGTTCTTCTACAGTCTAAAAACGAAAATTATATCAAATATAAAACTATTTTGACAAATAAATTAAATTAAAAATACAAAGTGAATAAACAAAAAATAAACAAGTAAAAAATGACATGCTATGCTAGATGCTAGCATAGCATCTAGCATAGCACATACGAACATAACCGCTATGGCAGTGACACTACCGGCCTAGGATAGTGCCTCTGGTGCTTCGACCAGGAGCACTAATGCCTTGGCAGGTCTGTCTTTATCACCACCACTAGCAAATCTCAGCCTCACCGACCTCACCAACCCATCCTCTCCAGGTGATACATCAACTACCCTAGCTATTGGCCAGGAATTTCTAGGGGTCATTTCATCTTTACAAATCACTATATCCCCCACCTTAAGATTTCGTTTAGGGATGGTCCATTTTACCCGGGTTTGAAGGGTTTTCAAATACTCCCGCCTCCACCTGCCCCAAAACGCTTCTGCTATACCCTGCACCTGCCTCCATCTTCTTTTTGAGTAACTCTCGTCTGCGAAAGTGCCTGAGACAGTTGGAACCGGCCCTTTAAGTTGGATGATGTGGTTTGGTGTTAATGGTGACAGCTCACTATCATCAGTGATAGCTGTCAGAGGCCGACTATTTATAATAGCTTCACATTCAGTGAGTAGTGTTCGTAAACAATCCTCATTAAGTAATCCTTTATGCGCGGCTAATAGGTAGTCCAAGATGCGGCGGACAGACCCTATTTGTCTCTCCACTGCGCCTTGGGTATGACTCGCTTTTGGTGTTCCAATTTTGAATTCAAATTTACTATCTTGTTCGGCCAAAAATTTTTCTAATTTAAATCGTTGTATATTTAATGCTGCCTTTCGCAGCTCCTCCTTCCCCCCCACAAAGTTTGTCCCCGCGTCGGTTCTCAGCAGCTTAATTGGTCCTCTACGGCAAATAAACCTTCGTAGACTATTAATAAACGAGTCTGTGTCTAATGTATCCAGTATATCAATATACACTCCTCTACTTGATAAACATGTAAAAATTATGCCGTACCTTTTAACCTGCGACCTCCTTTGTTTAACATTAAAAGGACCAAATACATCTGCAGACGTATATGAGAATGGTGGTGCCGGAGTAACTCTTTCTGGTGGTAGATCTGACATTTTTTGCCATTGGAAAGCACCTCTGAGTTTTTTACACGTTACACATTTCTGAATGTACCTTGCTTCTTCAGAGCTACCTCCTAGTATCCAATAACCTTGGAGTCTAATTTCTCCTAGAGTCAACCCTCTACCCTGATGGAAAACTTTATTATGATAATATCTAATTATAAGTTCGGTTATATGACTTTTTTTAGGTAGGATGATAGGGTGGACTTCGTTTTCTGAAAATGGTGAATGTTTCACTCTACCGCCAACTCTAATTAATCCATTCTTGTCTATAATAGGATTAAGTCGTACCAAACATGAAGCCTTTCTATTTTTCTTCAGTAATTTTATTTCCTCTTCTAAACAAACGTGTTGAACTGATTTTAGAATTAAAATTTCTACCTTCTTAGTTTCTTCTGCTTGAACCGGATTTTCTTCTCTATACGAGTGAACGTCCTTTTGTAAGTCTTGTTTCGTCTTAAATTTAATTAATTTTGTAAATAAATGGGTTTCCATACTTTCTTTTGTTTTCTTTTTATTTATTCTAGTTTTTAAAATATTTATATACCTGATTGCCACAGCTACTGCCCGACGAAGCCTTGACCAAGATGAAAAATAATTTAACCTTTCTACAAACTTTTCCTTTTCTTTCACTGCGATACTTCTACTTTTTGTAATTTTTTTGATTTCGGGGTCCTCTGGATGAACTTTAAATGTATCCTCTTCTATTGGTAAAACATTCTGCCATAAAAACTCTGGGCCTTGTAACCACCTAGAAGCAAGTAAATCTGATGGACTTAAACCTCTAGATGCATAATCTGCCGGATTTAATTTAGATTGTACATAGTGCCAATCAATAACCTCAGAACAGTCCCTGATTGACTGTATTCTGTTGGCCACGAACAAATGAAACCTTTTCGTTTCGTTTCTAATATAGCCTAACACTACCTTACTATCCGTCCAGAAATATCTTTTAACCTTATAATCTAATTCCCCTTTGAGTGTTTCACTAGCCTTGGCTACTGATACCGCTGCGGTTAGTTCCAGTCTAGGTACTGTTATTTCTTTTAGAGGTCTTACTCTTGCTTTCCCGAACATAAACGAACAATGAACCTGTCCTTCATTGTAAAGAAATCTAAGATAGGTGGCATGGCCGTAACCTGAAAGTGATGCATCGGCGAAATGGTGCATCTCTATACATTCTATTGACTTACAGTCAATAGGCTTATAACATCTAGGAGTTTTAATTTTATTATCAGCCAAAGAGGATAATTCTCTCAACCATTTTTCCCACTTAATTTTTGTTTTTTCTGGAATAGAATCATCCCATCCTATCTTTTTATCTCTATCCTCTCTACATAGGTCTTGCAGGATAACCTTACCCACCATCACAAATGGTGCAAGGAATCCCAGTGGGTCATAAACGGAACAAATGGTTGCTAGTATACCTCTCCTTGTGAACGGTCTAGATTCTACAACTACTTTAAATTCAAACTCGTCTCTTTCGACACACCATGCTATACCTAAGGCTCTATCCAAGGGTAATGCTTCATTATTGTCGAACTCTTTCAAACCAGAAGCACGATCTTCCGGTTTTATCATTTTTATAACTTCGGGACTCGACGAACATGAAACCTAAATCCTCCTCTACTACATAAATTTTGAAGTTCCTGAATAAATTCGATTGCCTCTTTTTCTGATTCTACTGATCCACATCCGTCGTCCATATAAAAATTTCTGTAAATAAATTTAGTAGCGCGTTCAGATACTTCATGACCATGATCGTCAGCTGTCCTCCTGAAAGCATAATTGGCACAACCTGGGGACGAAGCCTCACCAAATAAGAGTTTGGTCATTCTATATATCGTAGGTGTTTTAGTGGTATCCCCCTTTTCCCACCATAAAAATCTAAGTAAATTTCTATCTCTCTCCGGAACAACTACTTGCATAAACATTGCCTCTAAATCACCGACAAATGCAATCTTTTCTTGTCTAAATCTGATTAAAACTCCTATTAATGAACTTGTTAAATCGGGACTTGAAATTAAAACAGAATTTAAAGATATACCTTGATAAACGGCTGAGCAATCAAATACTACACGTAATTTATGTTTCTTGGGATGATACACACCATGATGTGGCAGATACCATACTCTTCCTTTAACTCCATCTTCTTCTGTCACTTCTTCTGCATGATTTTTTTCAAAATAATCTTCCATAAATGCCAGGTAATCTAATTTAAATTTCTCGTCTCTAAATTTTCTTTCTAACGATTTCAGTCTCTTCTCCACTAAAAATGTATTTAAAGGTAAATTAATATCAGGATTTTTTAAAGGTAGAGGCATTTCATAACGATTGTCCTCCTTTTGGACCAAACCCTTCTCTATTTGATCTATGAAACGCCTATCGTTCACAGAGAGCCCTAACCCATGGGCTTTATTGTCTGAAGGTACATATAAATTAAACATATTTATCACTTCTTTAACAGTAATATTTCTAATTTTATGTCCAATAAAAGAAGTTTGTTCTATTGGCCGAGGCCCTATGATACCCCAACCTAATTCTGTTTTAAGACCATATGGCTCATTCACTTCACCTTTAATAACATCAATAGGACACAATGCTCTCGGACAATTGTTACCCATTAATAACCTAATCTCACAATCTTTCATTAATGGATGTAAATAATTCTTTAATATTTTAAGATGATTGAACTGTTCAGCTATTTCTGGTGTTGGAATTTCCTCTACAGATGCAGGAATAAAATCTCTGCTAAAGGTATTTGCTGGAAGATTAAAACTTACTGTGCCGTCAAAACTAGAAACTGCAACGTCTAAAATCCTATCAGTGTACTCCTCAGTTTTTTGATTAATCGTGCTTAGTTCTAATTTAGTCGGCATTCCACTTAATTCGAGCTCAGATTTTAAGCTGTCTGTAATAAAGCATGCGTCGCTACCATCATCTAATAAGGCATAAACTATTTTATTTCTACTTGGATTTTTTGGATTTTGAACTTTAACCGGAATAATAAAAGAAGTTGTACCTTTATATTTTGTTGCTACCTGTCTCATATTCGACGATTCCTTTCTTAACGGCTTCGATGAACTTTCTTTAATTATTTCTTTATTTTCTACAGGAGGGGTCTTATATATCTTATGAATACTCGTAGGGTGCTTCCTTCCACAATCAGCCAAACTGCATATGACTGGTCTTCTGCAATCTCTGCTCCTATGTCCCCTAAATAAACATCTAAAGCAAAGTCTTTCTTTATAAATAAAATTTTTAATAGTTTCTGAGCTTTGGTTTTGTACTTCGGTGCAATTTTCTATTAAATGATTGCCTCTGCAATAAAAACATTTCCATACTAAACCTTTATTCTTCTCATTAGAGATTGAACTATTATTTTCATTAGGCAAGGACAGGTTACGGCGCCCCGTTGCCGAAAAATTATTACCATTACGTTTAGTCTGAAAAGTATTACTAGTTCTATATGAGCCTTTGTTAGATTGAACAGTATAAACCGGATGATTTAAGTGTTCAGCTATACTTGTGACATAAGATGCCAAATCACTAATAGATTCTTTACCTAATTTTGGTGCGATGAATTTTACCCACCCTTGTAAGTATTTACTTGGTAACCTAGCAACCATTTTCTTTAAACATACTTTAGTACTTATCTCATTCCTAGCCTCGGGAGACAAGACTCGGCTGGCCGTAGTGAGGGCCTCTGCGTATTCTTGTATCCCTTTGCTGTCATTATAACTAAGAATTGGACCATCTACGAGTTTATTGGTCCAAGCTTCGGTTACGGCTGCTGGATTACCAAATCGTTTTTCTAAAAGTTTTACGCTTTCTAAATAGCTTAACCCAAAATTTTCTTGGAATACTTTCAAGGCTTCTCCTCCAAGAAACCTCGATAAAAATATCCTTCTCTCATGATCGGGTAAAATGCCATCCTCTAAAAAGGTTTTTATTTGATCCCTAAAAATAGGGAAATCAACGTAATCACCCTTAAAAATAAACGGGACGAGAGAATTTAGAAGTTGAATTTTAGACATTAATATAAATGAATTGGAAATAGGATTACTAACGGATACCAAGTTATTTGTACCAAGTAGGGAAGTTGATGCATCTGACTCCCCTTGAGAGGGTCGTGGTAAAGATAGCTGAGACTGAGACTGTAAAGATAGAGGTTGTGTAAGAGCTACATCTAGTTGCTGAGGGATTTCTTCAGGACACTCTATTGGGATAACTGGAACAGACTGGGAACGGGATTCATGTTGCAGATCTGGTTGATGAAATAGTGGCTGAGGTGTTTCTTTTGGACTTGGTGTGGAATGATGGCTTGCCTTTTGATTATCATTTGGTATTACTAAAGGTAGTCGAGGAGATCTTTCTGGAATTTGAGGTGTAACGGATCTTGGAGTACTAATTTTTGATTTTTTAACGACTGAAGAACGTGGAACACTTCTAATATTTCGTAAAACCTCTTCTATGTCTTCCGTGCCGACTTCAGGGTTATCTAAGGCTTCCTTATCTAATCTATTTCTTTCAATTTCTAATCTAGTTTCTTCCGCTTCCATCTCTATCTCCAGTTTCTTTATATTCAATATTTTTTCGCGTTCTAATGCTTCAAATTGGGCCTCCAATCTCCTTGCTGCCTTACTTCTTTGCGAAGTCCCCGAAATCTCAGATCGGATAGAGTTACCCGATCGACTACCCGAAACTAGTTTAAACTCAGCAGTCTCATTTTTAAACCACTCCTTCAGTTTTAATTTTGCATCAAAGATAGGTCCTATAGATTCCTCCTCCGCGTCCGGGTAACATGTAATAAACTGGTTAATGTGTATTTCAAAATCATCGTACAATATTTTAATTTCACTTAATGCAGCGCTAAGCACTCCAGTAACTGCTTTACTTTCTTTTAACTTTTCATATTCTTCTTTCTTGGAACTGATTAAATCAATGATTGTTTTCATACCTTCTAGATTTTTAGCTTCTTGTCTTCTCGTTCTAACTGATCCACCAACTAAGGACATGCTTCTGCTTCTATTTCTATTCTTCAAAAATTTCTTCGACTTCTATTTTATTCTTCAAAAATTTCTAGACTTCTATTTTATAATTCAAAAATTTCTTAGACTTCTATGAAAATTTCTTAGACTGTCGCCGCTGTAGCGAAGTAACTATGTTTTTCTAAGTAAATAAGAACAAATCTTGACTGAAGAGAATGTATAATTTGTCTACAAAATTATATCTACTATTTCTCTACGTTTCTCTACGTGTCTCTACGTCTAAGAAATTTGTTCTTCTACAGTCTAAAAACGAAAATTATATCAAATATAAAACTATTTTGACAAATAAATTAAATTAAAAATACAAAGTGAATAAACAAAAAATAAACAAGTAAAAATGGCATGCTATGCTAGATGCTAGCATAGCATCTAGCATAGCAGATACGCAGCATAACCGCTATGGCGGTGACAGGTTGGGTTTCAATTTTAAATAATATATAGATGTTGATTCTTTCAGATATTTGTCCGACAGTTAATAATCTTTAAAAAAGTGATTCTAATGTCTTTAAACCCATTTTACAAAATAACTGATTGCAAGCAGTAAGATGAAGTGGATACAAATTATCAGTTGGCGTTGACAATACGCGAAAAAAAAATAAAAATAAGACCTTCCAAAACCTCACATACATTGAGCTTAATTTAGGATAATTATTAGCAACCTACTATTTAAAAAACTTCGGCTATTCTAAGAATAATAAAGTAAAGTTATTAAATAGACTGCCATTTAGTGTGGCTCATGGCTTCCTCTCATCCTATTTCGTTCTTAATTGATTTTATGCTTTTACAAGTTGTCTAATTTGTTTAATTGTTTCCCCCATTTATTTTAATCTTGCCAAACTGTTTTGATGTTTTACATGAATTAAAGTATCAACTAAGCAAAATTTAAAGAGCGCAGACATTTTAAATTAATCTGGAGCAGTCTGCAGGTACTTTCAATAAGCTATATAAGTTTCTTGCAAATCAAACAGACCCAGCACATCACACAACCCGAAACTGACTGAACCAAAACTGTTTCCTAATGTCGGAAACGGATATCTGTCTTGGAATTTTGAAATCGGAGACATAAAATATTTTCATACTTCAGAACCATCTCATAATTTCCGTTGCTGTCAAAAATAAAAGTGAAATGGAGTCAATAAAAATAGAGGGCCTAACAATGAATTTATATTATCAAATATCAAAGCCATCACATTCAATAACCTTTCCTCTTTACTAACTTTGCGATACAACCCCGTGGAGGGCCAAGCCTGCCAAAGGGATTATAAACAACTGTAATGGACACGCACGAGGTTAGTGTGTCGTTCTATCATCTGTATAAACCGTATAGTTGATAGTGTGTCGCTCTGTCATCTGTATAAACCGTATAGTTGATAGTGTGTCGCTATGTCATCTGTATAAACCGTATAGTTGGTACAGTGTCACTCTGTCAGCTGTATAAACCGTATGGTTGGTACTGTGTCGCTCTGTCAGCTGTATAAACCGTATAGTTGGTAGTATGTCGCTCTATCAGCTGTATAAACCGTATAGTTGGTAGTGTGTATCAAAATACCATTATTATCACTATCTAAAGTACAACCGATAATGATATGAGAAAAAGTCATAGGACCAAAGTTGTAGATCTTTTAAAATCAGTTACCGCTGGGGCAATCCGTTTTCCAATATGACTTACCGTTTAGTGGCAATAAGCCCCCTAAACAGCTTAAAAACTAAGGCGGACATTTTTATATTTTAAAGGGGGGGGGGAAGGAGGGGAAAATGTGCAATGTGGACATTACGTGTCGAAGTGCCCAAACCGCCAGTCTCTAGCTCTTCTGGAAGTGGGTAAACATTAATGTCAGTCAGTGAGTCAGTTAGCCATATGGCTTTATAGTATATAGAAGTATTAATTTAGCACGATTTTAAGTGCGTATACGGTTGAAATTAGGTGGGTGCTATCTGCAAGCTACTTTCTTACAAATTTCATAAAAATCTCATGATTACTTTTAAAGATATAATAATAACAATATAATAATAATAATTAAGCCTTTATTTCTCCTTTTCTAAACAAACTTTTACATTTAATTTACAATATTTTAAACTTTATTTTAATTTT
>KZ651838.1:210029-238885 GCA_001010745.2 Gerris buenoi
ATCCATCATCTAAAAATATGATCATCCTATAACTTGAAATCATCCTATAACTTGAATGTATTTATATTTGTCTATAATAAAAAGATATTGTAATATAACTTAAGGACTTGTAAGTCTCTCTAAGAAAATATTTTTAATAAATTTTCTTTTGTCATTTTTGTTTCTACTATTTATTTAGATTTTACTCTTATTTTATCTTTTATTATTATTATTGATTGTAAATCATTTTATTATTATATATATTTTTTATTATACATAAAAAAATATATACTACATTTTAGTATTTAGATTGTTGTAAGTGTCAAGTATATGTTGCAGTAAATAAATATTGTCTTTGACATAATATAATAAATATGGTTAGACATTTATATTTTTTTTTTATTTATTTACACCAGAATGAAGCCTTCGAAGTCCTATTTCCTATTTTTTACATTATTTGAGTCATCGGTTTTGTTTACATATGGTTTGTTCCAACGAACAGAACGAAGTGTAAACACAAATAGAAGGAAGGATGGGGTAAAAAATGCAGTGACATTTGCAGTGTTGAAAAATCAGTATCAAAATGCTTTGTTGAATTCACATGTAAATAAATCCTTAGGTTTTAGAATTTGTTAATGCAATTATTATAGCTCGAATTTTAGAGACTACAAGTGAGAGTAAAGTGGACTAATATGGCTAACATTGTTATTATTGTTATTGCTATTTTTTTGTCTATGCTAGCAAACGCTTGTATTCCTGAGCGCCCTATCTGTGGCAATTTGCTGTTTAGGGGCTCATAAAAATATTTAAAAATAAATAAATAAATAAAATTATGTTGAAGCAGAAATCTTACTATCCATTTGGCCGCTAAAGATCAAATTAATCAAAACTTGTGCATAATGTAGGTTTGCTACGCAGTAATGTTATATTGCAGGTTTTGCTACATAGTGTAACCATTCTAGTCACATATGCCATATGCCACACCGATCATCTGTGGTAATACTGCTAGTAAGTCTTGTACAAAACTGTTATAGAAAAGAGGGGAAGGGGGAGTATTGTTACTAATCCTAAAATGAATACCGAGATAAAAAAAGTCCCTTAATTTTAACAAATTCTTTAAAAAATATGTATATAATAATATAGGCCCCTTAAATATTCTCAGTTATATTAAACCCACAATACACTTGAATCCTTCAAAACCATTTTGTATCTGGAATACAGCAAGATACAGGAGGTAGTTTCACTTTCACGAATATTAAAAAATAGCCCCTTAAGTTCCATCAGTTATTTTAAACACGCAATACACGTAAATCAGACAAAAACAAATGTTTATCCGGAATATAGCAATATGCAGGAGGTAGTTCCATTTTATCGAAATCGAATAATAAAAAATAGCCCCTTAAATTCCATCAGTTATATTAAACCAATAAGTTATAATTTTTAAACCCATTAGTTATCAAAATTGTTTTCGAGTGAAAAAAACACGTGTATTGCAGGTTTAATATAGCCGATGGAATTTAAGGGGCTTTTATTTTTTTTAAATTCATGAAAATCGAACTACATCCTGCATCTCGCTGTATTCCGGATACGAATTGTTCTTGAGTGAAAAACAAGTACAATTCGTATCCGGAATACAACAACATGCAGGAGGTTCACGATGTTCACATATTATTTAAAAAAAAAACGCCTTAACATTCCTTGGCTATATTAAACAAAATCGACCTACCTCCTGCATATTGCTATATTTCGGATACAAATTGAATTGAGTGAAAAAAACACGTGTATTGCGGGCTTAATATAACAAATAGAATTTGAGTGGATTTTTCAAAATAATTTTTGAAATTGAACTACCTCCTGCATCTTGCTGTATTCCGGATACGAATTGTACGTGTTTTTCACTAAAAACAATTTGCAAACAAATAAAAAACAAATAAAAAAATCCCCTTAAATTCCATCGGTTCCATCGGCAGGAGGTAGTTCAATTTTTATGAATTATAAAAAAAATAGCCCCTTAAATTTCATGTTATATTAAACCCGCACTACACGTGTTTTTTGTATTTTTTTCACTCAAAAACAAATTGTATCCGGAATGCAGCAACATGCAGGATGTACTTCGATGTTCACGAATTATTTAAAAAAAAACAAAAAAAACGCATTAACATTCCTTGGCTATATTAAACCAGCAATACACATATTAGAAGACAAAAAAAAATAGTGAAAATCGAACTACCTCCTGCATATTGCTATATTCCGGATACGAATTGTACGTGTTTTTCACTCAAAAACAATTTGTATCTGGAATACAGCAAGATGCAGGAGGTAGTTGAATTTTTATTTTTTTTTGTCTTCTAATATGTGTATTGCTGATTTAATATAGCCAAGGAATTTTAAGAGTTTANAGTAAAAATCGAACTACCTCCTACATATTGCTATATTCCGGATACAAATTGTACGTGTTTTTCACTCAAAAACAATTTGTATCCGGAATACAGCAAGGTGCAGGAGGTAGTTGAATTTTCACTTAAAACTTTGGGTATATTATTCAGCAATACACATATTAGAAGGTAAAAAAAAGTAAAAATCGAACTACCTCCTGCATATTGCTATATTCCAGATACGAATTGTACGTGTTTTTCACCTAAAAAACAATTTGTATCCGGAATACAGCAATTTGCAGGAGGTACTTCAATGTTTACGAATTATTTAAAAAAACAAAAAACAAAAAACCACTAAAAAAATCTTGGCTATATTATTCAGCAATACACATATTAGAAGGCAAAAAATAGTAAAAATCAAACTACCTCCTGCATATTGCTATATTCCGGATACGAATTGTACGTGTTTTTCACCTAAAAACAATTTGTATCCGGAATACAGCAATTTGCAGGAGGTACTTCAATGTTCACGAATTATTTAAAAAAACAAAAAACAAAAAACCTCTAAAAAAATCTTGGCTATATTATTCAGCAATACACATATTAGAAGGAAAAAAAATAGTAAAAATCGAACTACCTCCTGCATATTGTTATATTCCGGATACGAATTGTACGTGTTTTTCACTCAAAAACAATTTGTATCCGGAATACAGCAAGGTGCAGGAGGTAGTTGAATTTCACTTTTTTTTGTCTTCTAATATGTGTATTGCTGATTTAATATAGCCAAGGAATTTTAAGGAGTTTTTTTTAATAATTCATAAAAATTGAACTACATCCTGCATGTTGCTGTATTCCGGATACGAATTGTTTTCGAGTGAAAAACACGAGTATTGCAGGTTTAATATAACTGATGGAATTAAAGGGGCTATTTTTTTTATTTTTTATTATTCGATTTCGATAAAATGGAACTACCTCCTGCATATTGCTATATTCCGGATACGAATTGTACGTGTTTTTCACTCAAAAACAATTTGTATCCGGAATACAGCAAGGTGCAGGAGGTAGTTGAATTTTCACTAAAAACCTTGGCTATATTATTCAGCAATACACATATTAGAAGGCAAAAAATAGTAAAAATCAAACTACCTCCTGCATATTGCTATATTCCGGATACGAAATGTACGTGTTTTTCACTCAAAAACAATTTGTATCCGGAATATATCCAGGTGCAGGCGGTAGTTGAATTTTCCTAAAAACCTTGGGTATATTATTCAGCAATACACATATTAGAAGTTAAAAAAAAATTAGTAAAAATCGAACTACCTCCTGCATATTGCTATATTTGTGATACGAATTGTACGAGTTTTTCATTCAAAAACAATTTGTATCCGGAATACAGCAAGGTGCAGGAGGTAGTTCGATTTTTACTATTTTTTTCGCCTTCTAATAAGTGTATTGCTGAATAATATAGCCAAGGTTTTTAGTGAAAATTCAACTACCTCCTGCACATTGCTGTATTCCGGATACAAATTGTTTTTAAGTGAAAAACAAGTACAATTCGTATCCGGAATATAGCAATATGCAGGAGGTATGTCGATTTTTACTATATTTTTGTCTTCTAATATGTGTATAGCTGGTTTAATGTAGGCAAGAAATGTTATTCACGTATCAGTAGACAAAAAATCGTGATAATAGATTTACCTCCTGAACATTGCTATATTCCGTATACATATGGCTTTTGAGTGAAAAACACGTACTATTCGTATCCGGAATACAGCAACATACAGGAGGTACTTCGATGTTCACGAATTATTTAAAAAAAAAAAAAAAAAAAAAAAAAACCTTGGCTATATTATTCAGCAGTACACATATTAGAAGGCAAAAAAATAGTAAAAATATAACTACCTCCTGCATATTGCTATATTCCGGATACGAATTGTACGTGTTTTTCACTCAAAAACAATTTGTATTCGGAATACAGCAAGGTGCAGGAGGTAGTTGAATTTTCACTAAAAACCTTGGCTATATTATTCAGCAATACACATATTAGAAGAAAAAAAAATAGTAAAATCGAACTACCTTCTGCATATTGCTATATTCCGGATACGAATTGTACGTGTTTTTCACTCAAAAAAAATTTGTATCCGGAATACAGCAAGGTGCAGGAGGTAGTTGAATTTTCACTTTTTTTTTGTCTTCTAATATGTGTATTGCTGATTTAATATAGCCAAGGAATTTTAAGGAGTTTTTTTTAATAATTCGTAAAAATTGAACTACATTCTGCATGTTGCTGTATTCCGGATACGAATTGTACGTGTTTTTCACTCAAAAACAATTTGTATTTACCTCCTGAACATTGCTATATTCCGTATACATATAGCTTATTAGTGAAAAACACGTACAATTCGTATCCGGAATACAGCAACATACAGGAGGTACTTCGATGTTCACGAATTATTTAAAAAAAAAAAAGAAAGACTAAAAAAACCTTGGCTATATTATTCAGCAGTACACATATTAGAAGGCAAAAAATAGTAAAAATCAAACTTCCTCCTGCATATTGCTATATTCCGGATACGAATTGTACGTATTTTTCACTCAAAAACAATTTGTATCCGGAATACATTAAGGTGCAGGAGGTAGTTAAATTTTCGCAAAAAACCTTGGGTATATTTTTCAGCAATACACATATTAGAAGGTAAAAAAAATAGTAGAAATCGAACTACCTCCTACATATTGCTATATTCCGGATACAAATTGTACGTGTTTTTCACTCAAAAACAATTTGTATCCGGAATACAGCAAGGTGCAGGAGGTAGTTGAATTTTCACTATTTTTTTTGTCTTCTAATATGTGTATTGCTGATTTAATATAGCCAAGGAATTTTAAGGAGTTTTTTTTTAATAATTCGTAAAAATTGAACTACATCCTGCATGTTGCTGTATTCCGGATACGAATTGTACGTGTTTTTCACTCAAAAACAATTTGTATCCGGAATACAGCAAGGTGCAGGAGGTAGTTGAATTTTCACTATTTTTTTTTTCTTCTAATATGTGTATTGCTGTTTAATATAGCCAAGGAATTTTAAGGCGTTTTTTTTATAATTTATGAAAATCGAACAATTTTTTAATAATTCGTAAAAATTGAACTATATCGTTCATGTTGCTTTATTCGGTATACGAATTGTTTTCGAGTGAAAAACACGAGTATTGCAGGTTTAATATAACCGATGGAATTAAAGGGGCTATTTTTTTTTTTATAATTTATGAAAATCGAACTACCTCCTGCAGCTAACTGTATTTCGGATACGAATTGTTTTTGAGTAACAAACACGTTCAAGTCGTATCCGTAGTACAGCAGGATGCAGGAAGTAGTTCGATTTTTACAATTTTTTTGTCTTCTAATAAGTTTAAAAATCAAACTACCTCCTGCATATTGCTATATTCCGGATACGAATTGTACGTGTTTTTCACTCAAAAACAATTTGTATCCGGAATACAGCAAGGTGCAGGAGGTAGTTCGATATTTACTATTTCTTTGCTTTCTAATATGTGTATTGCTGAATAATATAGCCAAGGTTTTTAGTGAAAATTTAACTACCTCCTGCACATTGCTGTATTCCGGATACAAATTGTTGTTGAGTAAAAAACACGTATAATTCGTATCCGGAATATAGCAATATGCAGGAGGTAGTTCAATTTTTACTATTTTTTTGTCTTCTAATATGTGTATAGCTGGTTTAATGTAGGCAAGAAATGTTATACACGTATCAGTAGACAACAAATCGTGAAAATAGATTTACCTCCTGAACATTGCTATATTCCGTATACATATGGCTTTTGAGTGAAAAACACGTACTATTCGTATCCGGAATACAGAAACATACAGGAGGTACTTCGATTTTCACGAATTATTTNAAATTTAAAAAGGTTTGAATTTAATTCTGCTGAAATGTAAATATTCAATGATGAGTATGAAAATCACAAATCCATCAGTTTATAGCCAAATGCCACAATAGATAATGTAAGATACAGCTTGGCTTTGATCGCCTAAAGTGGTCATTATCATTTTACTATTGATATTAAGTGACGTAGGTGAAACTGGTCTCTGTAAATAATTAGCTATATTGTGGTGTTTTGAATAATATAAACGGATCAATTTTGATCAACAATTTTTGATGGTAGCAACTCCACTTTGAACTTTATCTATTTATTTTAATTTTAAAGACTTTCTCTATAAACTTCTAATGCCTCGTTTGCATTCAGCAATTCCACTGCTCCTCGCGCTGCAGTATGTGTACTTCCTAAAATACTTCTGTGGCAGTGTTATCCTTACTTGTTTTCAATTATGCCTCGGACAATGGAGGAAGTTGCGAAGAAGTTTCAGACGTATTACATTTTCTCCTTATGTGAGCTTCTATCAATACTTTATATGTGGATAT
Organism: Gerris buenoi; assembly: GCA_001010745.2. Lineage (NCBI taxonomy): Eukaryota > Metazoa > Arthropoda > Insecta > Hemiptera > Gerridae > Gerris > Gerris buenoi. Next base: position 216,825 of record KZ651838.1, read on the forward strand.
TGCCGAAATAGTTATTTTAGCGTTAAAAATTCAAATGTTGATATTTCCTTAAAGGTGGCAGATGTCAAAACAAAATCAACAGCAAAAGGGGTTTCAGCAAATAAGTAAAAGGGGAGAGTGTAAATACTCCCTGCCACTTCCTGTTCTTTGATGCACACAAGGGAAGCAACAGGCATCGCAGTAACCTGTGGTGCTACCTGTGCAAATAGCGCTGCTCTATTTTATGCCCACTTCCCTGCTCACATCCACGGTAGTGGGCTGAATGTACATAAGGCATAAAAGTTGTGGGTAGGTACGATGTACGACAATTATTTACTGGATTTAGAATTTCAATAGGACAATGAGTTCTTTTGGAGTGACTGAACTTATATATTTATCTAAAAATATTTAATGTACATAATTTCTTGTGGAATGTGGAATCTTGTATTTTCAATAAATGTTATTAATGATGATATTAGTCTCAAGTTACTATATTATAATAATTAATTTATTTCACACAACCCTCAAAAAGGAAAGAACTTAGACTTATTAAATGATCTTGAAAAGGATTTTATTTTAAACGATGAACACATTTGATATTTAAACTCAACGTTGAATTCCTTGACCTAATTATCTAAATGTTGGCTTAATCAAATGTCCAAAAAACCCTATAATTATGTATGTGTAGGGAATATATAAAAAAATAATATGTACATAAAAATTTTAAGGGGTAAAATGTGATTTGTTTGCATACGTAAGGGAAGGTGAAGTTAGTGACTTGTTGGAAGTTAGAAACTGGTGAAGGATATAGTTAGAGGGTTCAGTGGAAGAAGTCTATTGTTTAGATTTGACCCGTGCCAAGCTGTTCAGCATCCCACAGTAAGCAACAATAGAGTAATGGACACTGAAGATACACTGACTCACCTCACAACTTGATTGACGAGCGGCAATTACTATTACAATTAATAATGCATTATTTATTATACACAAAACTTTAAACTTCTTTTCTTTCGAAAAAAACTCCTACTCGTTTTCTTGTTTTTCTAAAATAATATATTTTATAAATACGATATGGCACCACTGGGTTGTAAAATGAAACACCTCTTCTACAGAAAAATTTTCATTCTTAAAAAAAAAACCCACGGATTGAAGAAAGAGATAGAAGAAAGATACTTATTCACCCCTTTTCTTCTATCTCTGTTTAAATAATACCATTCTGATTTGAAAAAAAAAAAAAAAATAGTTCTTGCTTAACACTCTTTAAAAACTTGCATCCTCTCTGATGATGGTTCATAATATGTGAAAAAAATAAAAAGAAAAAAAAACAAGCTAAGATGAAAGAAAGAGAAGTCTGTTTTGAATTTAATTGGTATTGTGGGGCTGGATGAGGGGTGGGCGAGTCCATGACATTTCATAAATAACAGGGGTCCGTCCAGCTGGGGCTATCTTGTCTTGACGCTGCCTCGCGACTTCGTATATACGGCCACAGCCAAAACCTCATGAATACGTTTTGTCTTCAAAAAAAAAAAAAAAAAAACCTTGGCTATATTATTCAGCAGTACACATATTAGAAGGCAAAAAATAGTAAAAATCAAACTACCTCCTGCATATTGCTATATTCCGGATACGAATTGTACGTGTTTTTCGCCTAAAAACAATTTGTATCCGGAATACAGCAATTTGCAGGAGGTACTTCAATGTTCACGAATTATTTAAAAAAACAAAAAACCACTAAAAAAACCTTGGCTATATTATTCAGCAATACACATATTAGAAGGCAAAAAAATAGTAAAAATCAAACTACCTCCTGCATATTGCTATATTCCGGATACGAATTGTACGTGTTTTTCACTCAAAAAGAATTTGTATCCGGAATACATCAAGGTGCAGGAGGTAGTTGAATTTTCGCTAAAAACCTTGGGTATATTATTCAGCAATACACATATTAGAAGGCAAAAAAATAGTAAAAATCGAACTACCTCCTGCATATTGCTATATTCCGGATACGAAATGTACGTGTTTTTCACTCAAAAACAATTTGTATCAGGAATACAGCAAGATGCAGGAGGTAGTTGAATTTTTCATTATTTTTTTGTCTTCTAATATGTGTATTGCTGATTTAATATAGCCAAGGAATTTTAAGGCGTTTATTTATAATTTATGAAAATCGAACAATTTTTTAATAATTCGTAAAAATTGAACTACATCGTGCATGTTGCTTTATTCGGGATACGAATTGTTTTCGAGTGAAAAACACTAGTATTGCGGGTTTAATATAACCGATGGAATTAAAGGGGCTATATATTTTTTTTTTTTTGTATAATTTATGAAAATCGAACTACCTCCTGCAGCTCACTGTATTCCGGATACGAATTGTTTTTGAGTAACAAACACGTTCCAGTCGTATCCGTAATACAGCAAGATGCAGGAAGTAGCTCGATTCTTACTATTTTTTTGTCTTCTAATAAGTGTATAGCTGGTTTAATATAGGCAAGAAATGTTATACACGTATCAGGAGACAAAAAATCGTGAAAATAGATTTACCTCCTGAACATTGCTATATTCCGTATACATATGGCTTATGAGTGAAAAACACGTACAATTCGTATCCGGAATATAGCAATATGCAGGAGGTAGTTCGATTTTTACTATTTTTTTGCCTTCTAATATGTGTATTGCTGAATAATATAGCCAAGGTTTTTAGTGAAAATTCAACTACCTCCTGCACCTTGCTGTATTCCGGATACAAATTGTTTTTGAGTGAAAAACACGTACAATTCGTATCCGGAATATAGCAATATGCAGGAGGTAGTTCGATTTTTACTATTTTTTTGCCTTCTAATATGTGTATTGCTGAATAATATAGCCAAGGTTTTTAGTGAAAATTCAACTACCTCCTGCACCTTGCTGTATTCCGGATACAAATTGTTTTTGAGTGAAAAACACGTACAATTCGTATCCGGAATATAGCAATATGCAGGAGGTAGTTCGATTTTTACTATTTTTTTGCCTTCTAATATCTGTATTGCTGAATAATATAGCCAAGGTTTTTAGTGAAAATTCAACTACCTCCTGCACCTTGCTGTATTCCGGATACAAATTGTTTTTGAGTGAAAAACACGTACAATTCGTATCCGGAATATAGCAATATGCAGGAGGTAGTTCGATTTTTACTATTTTTTTGCCTTCTAATATCTGTATTGCTGAATAATATAGCCAAGGTTTTTAGTGAAAATTCAACTACCTCCTGCACCTTGCTGTATTCCGGATACAAATTGTTTTTGAGTGAAAAACACGTACAATTCGTATCCGGAATATAGCAATATGCAGGAGGTAGTTCGATTTTTACTATTTTTTTGCCTTCTAATATCTGTATTGCTGAATAATATAGCCAAGGTTTTTAGTGAAAATTCAACTACCTCCTGCACCTTGCTGTATTCCGGATACAAATTGTTTTTGAGTGAAAAACACGTACAATTCGTATCCGGAATATAGCAATATGCAGGAGGTAGTTCGATTTTTACTATTTTTTTGCCTTCTAATATCTGTATTGCTGAATAATATAGCCAAGGTTTTTAGTGAAAATTCAACTACCTCCTGCACCTTGCTGTATTCCGGATACAAATTGTTTTTGAGTGAAAAACACGTACAATTCGTATCCGGAATATAGCAATATGCAGGAGGTAGTTCGATTTTTACTATTTTTTTGCCTTCTAATATCTGTATTGCTGAATAATATAGCCAAGGTTTTTAGTGAAAATTCAACTACCTCCTGCACCTTGCTGTATTCCGGATACAAATTGTTTTTGAGTGAAAAACACGTACAATTCGTATCCGGAATATAGCAATATGCAGGAGGTAGTTCGATTTTTACTATTTTTTTGCCTTCTAATAAGTGTATTGCTGAATAATATAGCCAAGGTTTTTAGTGAATTGTACGTGTTTTTTACTCAAAAACAATTTGTATCCGGAATACAGCAAGGTGCAGGAGGTAGTTGAATTTTCACTTTTTTTTGTCTTCTAATATGTGTATTGCTGATTTAATATAGCCAAGGAATTTTAAGGAGTTTTTTTTAATAATTCGTTAAAATTGAACTTCATCCTGCATGTTGCTGTATTCCGGATACGAATTGTTTTCGAGTGAAAACACGAGTATTGGAGGTTTAATATAACCGATGGAATTGAAGGGGCTATTTTTTTTTTATATTTTATGAAAATCGTACGAACAAAAACGAATTGTTTTTGAGTGAAAAACACGTACAATTAATTTCCGGAATACATCAAGATGCAGGAGGTAGTACGATTTTCACAAATTATTAAAAATAAAAAATAGCCCCCTAAATTTCATCCGTTATATTAAACCCGCAATACACGTGTGTCTTTTTTCCGCCTTAATATTCCTTGGCTATATTAAACCAGCAATACACATATTAGAAGACAAAAAAATAGTGAAAACCGAACTACCTCCTGCACCTTGATGTATTCCGGATACAAATTGAATTGAGTGAAAAACACGTGTATTGGGCTTAATATAACTGATGGAATTTAAGGTTTTTTTTTTAATTAATAATTTGTGAAAATCGAACTACGTCGTGCATCTTGCTGTATTCCGGATACGAATTGTACGTGTTTTTCACTTTTCATCAAGGAAATTTAAGTTGTTTTTTAAGAATTCGTGTAATCGAACTAGCTCCGTCATCTTGCTATATACCGGATACAAACTGGTTTTTCAGAGAAGCACGTGTATTGCGGGTTTAATATAACGACGGAATTTTAGGGATTTTTTTTTTTTCTTTTAAGAATTCGTGAAAACAGAACTATCTCCATTGTCCTTCTACATCAATGATACAAAGTGACAACTTATATTTGGAGTATTTTAAGGAAATTTATTTATGGGCATGGGCAGGGAAGAAATAGTGTTTTAACTGGGATGCCAAGAAAGGGGTTACATGTTGCTGATTTTAAATATTTGCCAGGCCTTCAAACCCTGACAAAATAAGTTTAATTTGTTATTTTCTGTCTATGTCTATTTTTTAGTAGATTTCATGATTTTTTTTTTTTTTTTTTTTTTCATGGTAATTGCTGAAATGGCTCAATAGGTAAAGAACTGAATCTAAAAAACGTTGTCCATCTTTCTGCTTTGAATAAAGGACAAAAGAAACTTCTATTTCTATAGCCAAGCATGGCTAACATTGTCAATTTGTATCTGGAATACAACAATTCACAGGAGGTAGTTCTATCAGTACGAATTTTTTCAAACACAACGAAATACACCGATTATTATTTATTAACTTTTGATAATGCTAGGTAAAATACGTTGTGGTTTGCCCTATATAGTAATTATTAAATACTGCACAGAATTAAATACTCTTTTTAAATAATGAGTATTACTGATGATGACATAGGAAGGGTCGAAATATCTTGTTTCAAATTAATTAATCTCTATTCTTCGCATCTAAATGATCCATCATACGTATTGATAATTCAATTGAAATGGTGCTGATCCAGGATACTCTACAAAAATTATTAATTTATTATTTTTGACCAACCTGAATATCCCTATACTAGGCTGCATAGAATACTGTAATTTTGCCAATTCTTCAAGATGATATAAATAATACAGTGCAAATAAGTGCTGCAGCCTTACTAAAGGATGATATGGTTGTTTTATATCCTATCAAACGATTTATTTTTTCCTATTGGGATTATTTTTCTTTTTAGCCTTTGTTTTCTTAGACAAAGAATATTATATACTCTATATCCCATAGGTTTTTTTTTATTGCTTCTGGTAATTCCTTATCATTGAAACTTCTTATTGGTTATAAGTAATGGATTGGTAATGGTGGTTGATTAGACTATGCTGTAAAAAAAGAAGACGCCCTTACTTGCCAATGTTCCCACCTGGGAACACACACATTTTAAATTTACCTAATTTTTTAAGTTTCCATTTCTTTAACAAATATTTGGATCTAGACCAATGAAATATATTAACGCAAAATGACAATTTTATAACTTAAAATGTGAAAACTACTCAAAAGCACCAAAATAAACTATTCATATAAATTAAAATAAATTTCACGTATAGTCATTCAATATTTGATTAATTTGTTAATGCAACTACACATTAAAAAATCCCAATATTGTGTTCCCAAATTGAAATAATGGCAGGTAAAAGGTAAAAGGTTAGGTAGGTATTTTTCTCTTTTTCTTTTAATAATTTAAAAATCTTGTCTACATATTATACAAATATCATTTTATTGTTAGGTTTCCTTAAAGACTAACATGAATTATTACTAAATTGGAAGCACCTCAAGTTATCTAACAGACAGCTAAAATTAATGTCAGTGTACAGATTATTATTAATTTTTTTTATTCATTTATTTATTTTATTTTACGGGAATTGATTATTTTATTTAAATGGTTTACAGAAAAGGAAATAGCACTCGTAGGGTACTCTATACATACAGAACAGTGCAAATTATACAGTTTCATTTATTTTTTTATTCATTCACACATAGAAATTAGATTCAAAATTATAAATATTAAGATAATAAATTAATAAATAAGAAAAGGTAACAAGCTTAAAGTAAAACGTAAAAAACTGCAACCTACATAATACTTAACTGAAATGTTTTAACAATTATTTAAATTTAAAAGATACACCTATTTAATTTTGTTTTACAGAACTAGAGGTCTTCATAAATAAAATTTATAAAACAAATATTGCATAAATAACATTTTAAAATACACGTTTTTGACGTAAAGTAAGTACATATTTTTACACAATGTATATTAAATTTGTAAAAATAAAAAAAACAAAATTACATTATAAAGTATTTTGCTGTATCAGTGGCACTATTTACAAACGGAATAAAAATAAATATTTGACTCTATATTATAAAAAATATTTGATTAAAATAAGGATCCCGAGATAATTAAAGGACAGTAGATAAGCACACTTGCTCAAGGTTTTTATAAAGAAGCCTTGTGCCTTGTGAACATATCTTTTTTTAAAAAAAAACAACTGATTGTGTCCCTAAAAAAAAGGGGGGCAATGAATAATATACTAGTTTTATTTATGTTAAAGTTTGGTAACAGTTATAATTTAGTTCAGTTAAATTTATAATAAATATTAAGTTAAAAAAAAAATCCTTAACACTACTTAATACTACTTGAATCATATTCAGGATTATTAAGCTTCATGATTCTACCAATTTTCTTTAGTAAAATCATAGCAGATGAAACTGAAAAATATATTTTTAATAAATAAGTAATTAAAAATGAATTGTTTACAACCACAATAACTAATGTTTCCCTTTTAGGACTTTACAAGTGGAAACACATTCGTGCCAAGAACCCCATTGCCTAAGACTGAGGCACTCCTCCCACAATTATAATTGTTTGGCCCCATTTAGTCGGCAAACTTCATAGACATTGCCTAAAGTACAATTGAAACAGGCATGTAAAATTTCAACCTGATACAAGCAGAAGTTTTTGCGTAGTGAAATGATATATTTTATAATATTTTAAATTGAAAAGGCTGAACAAGACATCCTTAGAGGTATTTCAAGTAGTCGTAAAGAAATGCCAGACAACATATCAACTGTATTAATTGTATCAATGTATAACTGCATTAGCATTATGTGATGTCTGTAATAATACAAATTCTAAAAAATAATAGTTGTACATTATGAATTAACATTATCATCACAATAAAGTTAATCTGCCCTTAAGCCCTTAATTCCCCCCCCCCCCTTTAAACTTAAAAAAATAGCCACATCTGATACAGCAGTTCAATAAATGTCAATACATTTTACAAAATTCTATTACGATCAATATTTGAAATAGAATGCACTCGTAAAATCAGCCTGAAAATAAAATATAATTTCTTTAACTACTGACAATAAGGAGAAAAAGTGTAAGTCAAGGATATTTACGACTATGACAAATATAATTTATTACAGTTTCCTCCTTATTAGAACAAAAGTTAATTCAAAAAGAAAAGATAATGGAGAAAATAATTGCAAAATATCAAAATAAATTATGTTTAAGTCAGCCACAACACATCTATAATGCTTCTTCAAGTGATATATCAGAAAAATGTTGCATAGGAAGGATATCTACAGGAGTTAACTAGATTCATAGTTTACATCAAAGATACAATAGTTGTGTTTTTTCTATATTAAAAAATAGTATAATTACATATATTACACATTTTTTCTTTATTACTTATAATCAAATAAATTATATATGTAAATACTTTTCAACAATGTTAATATTTATTCTTTTCTCTTTTCTTTTAATTTCTTAGGTCCCACGAAATTGTATTTAGATTATTATAAAAATAATAAATATTATAAACGTAATAATGTTTTATTTAAATATTAAAACTTAAAAAATGACTAGATACAAGTATAAAATAATAAAAAAAAGTTTAAAATATAAATTATTAAGCTTTTGAAATAAATTCCTCTCAGCATTTTTGCTGTAACACTAGCTAAAATCATCCATAACAGTTGATTTTTCAACAAATAGATTTTTATAGTGTATCAATATTGTGAAAATTGTTTAAAACAATTTAATTAAATTTCAAAATTAATATTATATCAAATCAACGATTTTAAGTTAATATAAAGTCAAGGCAAGAAAGTGGTATTAAATTTAGTACATTTATTAAAATTAATTTTAAAAGGAAAAAGATCAGTAAGACCTTGCAATTTGCAACGATAAAGTTAGGTTTCTTTAAATTACAACCCATGGAATGTATTACTTAAAGCAGAGAAGCTTCAAAAATTCAACGAAGATCTATTGATTATAAAATATTTTGTCTGTTTTTTGAAATTTGTTAGAACAACCAAAAAATAAATTAATTAATTTAATACATTAATTATCGCAGCTAGGAGGACTGCTAACATTTAGAAATAGCCTGACAATTAGTGTGGCACATAGCTTCCTCGCTATTTTGCAACCCATTATTGTATGATTTATTAAATTGTTTCCCTCATTCTTTAAATCTGCTAAAATTGATTTTTTTTTTTTTACATAAATTAAAGTATCAATACACCACCAATATTTGCACAGGTGGTTGAAATTAATTTGGGGATAACTGCGGGCTTCTTTCCACAAACCATCCAAATATTTTTAAAAATCAGATAAGTCCTTTTGTAGAATCAGGTGTAAATAAATGTATGTTTGAGCCCACGTGGAAGAGAAACAAATGTGCATAGAAGGTTAAAACATATAAGGGACCATCAATTGATTAATAATAACCCAAATTTTATTAAAATTGGATGAGTAGTTTTTAAAATCTTCATTTAAAAAATTAACAACAGATAGACCAACAGACAGACCCACAGATAGACATGAGACCAAAATTTTTGCCTTAATGTCTGAATCGGATTTGTGTCTGGGAATTTTTGAAATCGAAGACATGAAAAGATTTCTTCAGAATGGACAAATAGCTCCTGTTATGTTCGGAAACTAATCCTATTATTTTTTAACTAGCTTATAATTTCTTTTAAATAAGTCACTAATATCACGACTTTACTTAACCCTAAATTAGACTTTTATTTTGTTTAACAACAATTTATTTTGTTTAGTATAATTCTTCAGGGCATTCAATTAGTACCTCTCAGAATACAGCTAATAACTTTATTTTGATTCTAGAGCTATCATATTTAATAATTGTTACAACATGGTAAGAGCTGATACAGTAGAGTCTTGCTAATCCGAACCCCGCTAGTCCGGACATCCGTATAATCTCACAGGCCAAAAACTATGTACAAATTAGAACCAAGGCTAATTCTGATTTATGAATTATTGTTAAGATAATCAGAGTTTCTGCTTTTATTGTCTACTAAAATTTCTAAAATTGTTCCTAGAGTAGTTTACAGGTGCTGTATATATTCCTACGTCCGGCACGAGGAATTCCCAGTATTTCTGTTAAAAATAAACAGATTTGGAATAAGTAAAAACATCGACAAATCACTTTTGGTTCCGTAGAAATGTAGGGGGGAAAGATATAAAGGTAGTGTATTTCAGGAAATACAATAATATACAACTCAGATGGTTAAGAGGGTTTTTAAGAAACATGTAGCGGCGGCTACATCTGTGAAATTTAATTTAATTATAATGTCCCAATTTTTGTGAAATGATTATCCGTTGCTCGAATTTCATATCGGAACACAGCTTATTTCCCTGGAAGTCCCTTCTATACCTGAACCTGCTTAGAAGATTGAAATTTTATGTAAAATTAATTTGATATAATTCAGACTGGTGACAGAATAATCCTAATAGTGACCTATTGTAGACATATAAGTTGTACAAGTATGTTTTTGAGACTAGTACAAATAACTTTTACGATAAAAACAACGATTTTAATAGTTTTTCTCAACTAAAACTCGTTTTATAGACATTTTAAAACTGATTCCGTTTAATCCGGAATTTCGGTAATCCGGACTGGGTCCGGTCCCATCAAACCCGGATTAGCGAGACTCTACTGTATCAGTTTAATAGTCTTCTCACCATAACTTATTATTTTTCGTAGTCAGAGTCGGAGGTAGCAAAAAATTGAACATTGATGAATATCAATCCTCAATATTTGGATTCATCAAAACTCAATTAAATTAAAAAAATCTTTCTTAACACTTTCAGGATGGAGTGCCACGATAGCGGCACTACTAGAGTAGTCTGAGTGTCGAGGTGCTGTTATAGTGGCACTAGGACCCTACACGAGAAACCAGGGCGTCGCTATGGCAGCACTAGACTCCCCAACCTTAACTTCTGCTAGAGTGTGGGTTCGGGCTACTTCATAGCCTTGAGCCTTTCTACCCAGGTTAGATAAAGTTTTAACACTACCTAGCTCTTATGGGATTGCGATATTATTTTAACACCGTCTACCAGCTTAATTTTTAGCTCCTATTTGTCCTGGTTAATACAGGATTTTTATTATTTTTTGATCATTTTAACACCGAAAATGGAAAAATAAAAGCATAAGAACATCTACAAAACAATAATTTCTAAAAAAAAATTTACAAAATCTCAAGACCCCTCCCCCAAGACACACGGATATATGATGAGATCATTTTATCAAAATTTTTATTTGTATTAAATGGCGTATTGCATCGAATATAAGATGGCCTCAAAAATAAGACGCATTCCAATTTTCAAACCAAAAATGTTGAAAAAAACATTAATGCATCAAATTTTTGAATGTCCACTTATAAATTTTCAGGTTCTGGTAAGAGAGAGAGAATTTGCATCCCGTCCTGAAAGTGTTGACCATATAAAATAAAATTTATTATTTGCACTTTCCAAATTTGCACCCTGTTTCATAGGGAAAATCTCCCGTTCTCTTTTTTTAACAACTTGTTCAGACATCAAATTTAGGGAGATTACCATGATATTTTGGAATATCGAATTTTAATTTAGATGTAAGGCTCATTTGAATCTTTATTTAAAGGTAATACAGATGCCATGCTGGCAGGGAAATAGCAAGGTTTGTTTTTGAAAATTAAATTTTGAAGCTAACATGAAATAAATAGGTACAAACGGAACCCCTTTCACCCAAAGTCTCATCAGAAATTGAACTCGTTAAAATCCCTGAAAATTGGTAAAATAGGAGGGCCCAATGATATTATCCCAGCAAAATTCAGAGAATATGAAATTAAAAGTAATAAAAAGATCTCAGTGGTACTCTTGAAAGAAAAGTTTGCAGGAAAAAAATAAATAAATAAGACACAACCCAATTTTCACAATGCAAAAACGTGAAAAAAGTTATGTTGAATTTTTGGATTGGATGTCCACTCATAAATTTTCAGGTTTTGGTAAGAGAATGTGAATTTGCATCCCCTCCTGAAAGTGTTAATCATATAAAATAAAATTTATTATTTACTTTTGGCAAACCAAGAATTAAAAAAAAAAAAAAAAAAAAAAAAAAAAAAAAAAAAAAAAAANGAGATAATTACGACCCACAATCCAAATTTCATTAAAATCAAAAGATTATCAGTATGAACCTGATTATTGGTGTTTCACAAAAATGTTGAAATACAGACAGAACCGAGACTGAAAATGAGCCCTGATATCTGAACCAGAGTTCTGTTCAGGAAATGTTGCATTAGGAGTAATAATCACATTGCTTCCTACAGTAAGCTGGGAAGCAAAAATAACAGAAATTACAGAAAACTATATAAATGAACTAAAAAATGAGAGGAAAATTAAGCATAATTACAGTACTACTAAATAAATACAGTTACATTGCATAATTCCATCTAAAATCGGAACATGAGTGAAACGTAAATACATACTTATTAGAAAATTATTATTCAATAAATTTCTAATACCTAAATAGTGATTATCAAGCAATTTATTACTTGAGAGCAATGTAAGAAAATTGCTTCACAGACTAGAAGATACAAGTTTTTTTTTAAATACTAAAAAGTAACTTTTATGAAAGACTTTCTTTTTTTTCATATAAAATACAATTAACAAGAACAATAAATAATGTGCAATATCTAAAAATACATTAAGTACCGTTACAAAGACATAAACTACGATATACATTTATATTAGAATATATGAACAAGGAATGTACATTATTTACAAGTACTTTATATAACATTATTAAAAGTTTCACCCTGATTACAATATTTATTACAATTTTTTTTCTTATATGTTTTCTATAATATAATTTGCCAAGGTGTTTTTCTAGAAATATTTTCATGCTACAATAGATTTATATTTTTTCCCCCTATTGCATTTAACAAAAAATTATTTTAACAAACCAATTACTCAATCTAAAGAGTTTTTTTTTCTTTAGTTACACATTTACTTGTTGCCATTTTTTTTCTGTTAAGTAATCCATAAACGTCAACGGCCCAATCTGTTGAGGCCCTCCTACCTTTAAACTGCTGGTGGAAGGTGGGATAAAACAAATAAAGTATTCCATTAAGCCTTGAGCTGTGGATTGGGAAATAAATCAGCAAAAATCATAATGCTATTTCTTAAATTAACAAAATTAACAAAATAGAGGGTAACTGGTCCTGTAGGCAAGTAGGCAGATAGTATTGCATTTAAAGTTATTTTATCAGGCAATTAGCAATGAAATATCCCTAAAAAAAACACCATATTCAATCTATGCATAAATATATTTGTTTAAAATACACTTTGATATTTTAATCAATCAGTAGGGTAAATGCATTTATTAAACTATTTTAAATAAAATAATTAAGTAAAATAGAAAAAAGAAATAAATAATAGAAGAAAGTAAAAATATAATAAAATTTTACGTAATTAAAAAAGAGGAAATCTGAGATAGCTGAAAATTTAAATCAAATACTTGAATTACCCTATAATGCAAAGGGTTAATATGTGCTTATTTATTTAATTAATTATTATGTAGTGATAATTTTTTATTATTTGGGTAACAAAAGATAAACTTTGTTACAAACTACTTTAGGAAAGTGGTGTCATGTATTTTTAGTTGAATAGGAATATATTTGGGGGCTTTCTTATTAGAGACAACATAATACATAATACATATTGTACATACAGGGTGGGGCAAAAGATATGTATCCGTTAGAAAAGGGATGTAGAAAAAAAAACTATTTAACTCACAGAGTTAAGGTTTATATTGTTCGATTCAGTAGATAATTGAAGCGAGCTTCTTACATTCAACAAAATATGCATCTTGGATGTCTGTCTGTCTGTCCGTAACATTTACGTGTCTGACGATAACTTGAGTAAAAGTTGACCGATTTAGTTAAAATTTGGTATACATGTTCCTCTAACTAATACTCAGGCTAAGTTCATTGGACAGCGTGATCCATCCAAGAGTTCGCGCGCAATGCTCGCGTAAAAGTGAGCTTGAAATTTCAGGACGGGAAAAAATTCTATCATCACCTATTCGATGAGACGAACATTTTTTTTTACATAACATTTTTTTAGTAAAACCAACAACGACACCGCTATGAATTGATTGCTGAAAAGATCGCTAAAACTATTAAAGCGGACCTAAACGTTTAAAATAGAGAAAACAACCTTTTTACCGATATCTTGCGTTCTAACGAAACGATTTTAATAAAACTTCATATGCATCGTCTAAGGCACAATTTAAACCGGCATGTAAAATTTCAACTTGATACAAGCAGTAGTATTTGAGTTATGAAGTGATACATTTTATAATAATTGAAAAGGAGAGGTGCGGTTAGAGTTTTTAGAGGAATAGTAAGAATGCGGGGTGGTTCCCTTCCCTTACTACTAGCCGCTGATCTACTACTATACCCATTATCTATCAACTCATCATGATGCATGATTATCTATTTTTTCAATATTCAATACACATTTATTACTATTACTATAAGCTTGCTTCAATGATAGAGCCACGCGATGCCTAGTATAGATAACATTAAGTTTTGAAGATGGTGCCTGTCAGCTACAATACATTCTTGAAGACGATTCCGAAAATTTTCAACCGCTCTACGGCACATTGGGGTGGGTATAGCCATAACTTCCTCCCTTATTCTTTCCTTGAGCTCTTCCAGGGTGTGTGGACGATGTTTAAAGATGTTTTCCTTTAGGTATCCCCAAAGAATAAAACCACATATACTCAAATCTGGTGAGCACGCAATAGCGAAAATTCTGTTTATTAACAGTTCCACAAAGGTGGAATTGGGCCTCATCACTGAATGTATCGCGGCTAACGGTCACCATTTTCATGACGTCATCTTCAAAACTTAATGAAAAAAACTATATTATCTACTGAATATTACTTTATATTATAACAATATAAACTTTAATTCTGTGAGTTAGTTTTTTTTACATCCCTTTAAAACCAATACATATATTTTGCCCCACCCTGTATTTATTAACGAAGGGCCATTTTTATTTATTATTATTTTTTTTTTTTACATTATCAAGAGAAAGCATAGGTACATTGGTAGAGGGGGAAAATGATTTTTATGGATTTATATGTTCTGGCTTGATTCATTGAATCAAAAATAACACAAATCAATTACAAACTTTCTTTTTTATAGCCATGTTATTCATGTTATTAGCCCTTTTTTAAATAATAAAGTATTATATGATTAAATAATTAAATTTTAGGATATTTCAAAATGTAAACCAGGTTTTTTATTTTATGTTGTTTGTTTCATGTCTTTCTTGTTCTAACAATTAAACGTTAATTTGCGGTTCTCACTACAAATTAACAGCAAACTACCAACCACACCACAAAAAGTGTATTTCATAAACGCACCTTTAGTAACACCCAGAAAAATAAAATTATATTGAGATAAATAGTAATTAATGTTATTTATAAATTAACATAGATAAATAAAAATTATAAAGAAGTTTTTTTATTTTAACTCGTTGCTTGAGATCACAAAGTGAAAATCATAAGACAATAATATAACAATAAAAATGTTATATTATTGTGTATTAACTATTAACAATACAAAAGTAAATAAATAAAATTGTGAATAATGTCGAAACAAATAAAAGAGGACAGTAAAAAAATAAATGAACACCCTACTTCTCTAACATCATCTACATATTCAGTGCAGGGAGATCATCTTTTGTACAATAAAGCATGAAGTAACTAAATATATTTATTAACAAACGTGATTATACATCTACTTTTTTAATTTGGTTAAACGATGTTTCACCCATGTGGGTTCTTTTAAGGAATACATAAAGATCTTTAAAACTAGGTCTCATAGATTGGTCCCTCTTCCAGCACTTGGCTAGAATCTCATACATTTCGTTGGAACATAATGATGGCTTAGATAACAGCACCTGAAACAAAAATATTGTAATACCTTTATAAAGAAGAATCGATAATAATCAAGGATAAAAATAGAAGTTAAAGCCTATAGTTTTTAATAGTAAATTATAACGTTACTACCTGAAAATGGTACTTCACACTTATTGTACACAATACAGCTAGTTACATTATATTCTTACAAGACCCTGTCACTAGGGTCTGAATTCTAAGCATACAAATAATTTTATCTACGATTGATTTGAAATATAAACATTTTATCTCTGTTTAGATGTGTAGAAAGTGATTATTTTTGTAGTTGTATTCATTGTGCATACTTCTTCACCTTATTGCACAATTAGTGAGTTTATTTACATTTAACAAAACTAATTTGCTGTTTGTTTAATTAAAGTAACTGATTTTTTCTGTATTTATTATTAAAATCCAACTATGGTATAAAAATGCGGTATGCAACTCGTGCGAAAACTGCATTTTACTTTGCTCGGGTGGTTTTACTACCCACACCCGGGCGGGTGCATACTCCACACTTGAATGCAAAATGCTACTTTCCGCACTAGGCATGTAATGTATTATTATTGTTCTGCATTCTTCAAAATTTGAACTAGGTAAAATATTAAAAAAAAAGCTTTGATGTTGATTTCTTCCAAACTATCATTAATTATTATAATTTTACTGATTTAAAATGAACTGTGATAAACCATATATTTTCCAATAAAAATGTGAGTTACAGTAATGAGCATTATTAAGTAAAAGCAATGTTTAAGACAATAAACAACAGTGTTATCTATTTATAATCATCTTAATTTCTAAATCAAATTTCTCTGTGATATTATTTATTTAAAACAACTTCATGAACTCACAACATAATATATTTTTTCCTCTAAGTATTTAAATTAAATGGATTGTTTGAAAGATTAGTTTAATTTATTTTCAAAACAAAAAATCAAAATCAAATTTTCAATTACGTGAAAATAAAATTAAAAAATAGATAAAATATAGTACCTGAAGTTCGCCACCATAATACATCTGCTCTGCATTGTGCACTACCTGGTCGTTAGTAAGGTGAGAGAATGGTGTCTCTTTGCATAGGCTTAACATTTCCCACAGGGTTACTCCAAACGACCAAACACTACTTGCACAAGTATACCTCTCCTAGAACAAACAAAAACAAATACCTTATAGTAAATAATGTTAAATTAGTCAATAATATTCCTCTAGAATATAAATAATATTAGTTAGCTTTTAGGCTCTACAGGAATAGGTATAAATTGATACATAGATGACATATCCTCTTAATATTAAAAACAAGAGAAATGTTAATATGTATGCATAATTCATAACACGTGAAGCCTAAAAACTATTGGACTTCGGCATACATGTCAGAAAAATCATACCTATGGTATGATGCGCCCCCAAATTTGGAGCTAAAATTCATTTCTTCATTTTGCCTCGGGGTATGATTTTTCTGAACATATATGCCAAATTTCGTCAAAATCGGCCAAGCAGTTTAGGCTCCAGGTGTCTGCATAGACAGACCACAGACAATAGGCAGAGTTTTTTAAAAATCACATTTTTGGACTCAAGGGACCTCAAAACGTGTAAATCCATACAAATCTAAATACAAATATTCACGCCATCACAATGCTTTCTCTTCATATGGGATATTAAAAATAAACGAAAATGAGCTAATGCTAACATTAACATAGATATATACAATTTTAACATAGAGACAGGCTTGATTAGGTCCTTCAAGGAGCAAAGTACAGCCAAATAATAAAAATATAAGCTTCTGCAATTTTTTCTTTTTACCCCTTCAAAACATAACACATAGGCAGTACCAATAGGAGAACACTACTTATGAATATGAAAGAACACAATTGCATTTTTTCCCCTATCCTGGCTGTTTCTGTGCAAAAGGATAGCAGAATCTGATGCACCAGCCAAAAATCTATTAGAAATCATTGATAACTAAAAACATATAAAAAGATTGTATGTTCGTCTTTGTTACAAGGCTTCCAATCTTAGCATATTTTTTTGTGACATTTCTTATTAAGATTTTGCTGGTGGTATGGATTTGTGAGGAATTGAGCTCTTTTTGGTAAAATGAAAGTGAGGGATTTTAGTTTACTACAACCAAAAGACCTTCAGTAACTGTACGCACAAAAATTGTTATTCTTCTTGCTTCAATATCATGATGTTAAAATTATTTCTGTCAACTAACCCCCTATTCATGTAGAACCTTATGCAAAAATTGGTTATCACTTTATACTCTGAAGCCAAAGTCAAACCTTATGAAAAGAAAAGTGCATTAATAAAACATAATTTAAACCTTAAAATACAAATTAAGTTGGATTATTCCCCTATTAGCTTAAAAAAAATATATAAATTCTTACCAAGAGAATGCTCTCCCATGGGAGCCACCTAATAGGTGCAGGAGGTCTTCCACCTATCTCACTATAATCTTTATGATACACAGGATTGCATATTGAGATATCAGTTATCTTAATTGTATAACCTCGGCCAACCAGACAATTCCTAAAAAAAAAAAAAAAAATCAAATAAAAGCTATGAAATGGGCATTTTAAATTGAAAATAATTAACAAGATAGCCACAATTACATAAAATGGACTAACATTTTGAATTTTTCTACTTCAAATGGATACTGACTATTATAGTAAATTATAGCCAGGTACACTTGATCCATCTGAGATCATTCAAATGCTCATGTGGCAGGCCTTCAGACAGACCGTTCATTCTTAACGGTTAGTCCTTAAGTATTCTATTATGTTACGGAAGAATACTAATGATTTTACACACAGGAGGAGATGATTTTATTAAATGATAGCTAAAACTGTCAACATTAAACAACTCTGATAATTCATATAAACCATTTTCATATGGACAGTCTGATATCTTTAGTTTATCAAAAAAAAAAAAAAAAAAAAAAAAAAAAAAATCTTTAGTACAGGTTTTAATTAACTACCATAAGTAGAGCATACAAGTCTGTCCCAAACGAGAGTTAGTGCTTTGACAGCACGGGAAAAACCAGCAAATGGGGTGGGGAGCCAATGAGAGCTCAAGATTTGCCCTCTGGATAACCATATAAGAAGGTGAATGTGTGGTGAATGGCTTTATTTTTTCCCTTAGAGAGGTTGGCCAATCTATGTGTCACTCGATTTCCCAAGCTGTCAACGCACCAACTCTCGTTTGGGACAGACTTTTATGCTCTACTTATGGTATTACATTACAGACTGTAGTGTATAACAATTATTTGGAGACCTTAAACTTAAAATATTTTAAAAACTTCTTTACCTGGCTGCAAGATCTTTATGAACCAAATTTTTGGATTCAAGGTATTTCATACCAGAAGCTATTTGGATAGCCATAAATATTAAACAGCTGTACCTGGAAAAAAAGAAAGTATCTTGTGAGCCATAGATGTATTTAATAAAAATAAAATTATAGTAGTGTAAAAAATGTTATTGTTAAATTTTCTAAAAACATTGATAGAAGATTCTTTAGCAGAACAAAACTACTGCTGAAAAGATAACTATAAAAAATACCCATAAAAAGGCCACATATGTGATCCAAATAGTAAATATGAGAAAACTTTTTAAATAACCACAATTTTATAAAAATGCATTTTTTGTCTAAACCTTTCCCCAATTACACACGGCCAACCCTTACTCTTTTCCTTAAGTCGCTCGAGGAAGGGCTACAGCTTTTGTAAGCTCTAAACCTTAAATCTCCTGTTTTTTCGAAGATTACTAGTGACTACAGTGAATGAACTCAAATTCATAAAAGAAATATGAATCTTTGCCGACATTTTTATTTCTATATTTATGTGAAAATTCTGAATACATGCTACAATATGCACTTACACCAGAAATATGCAAAACATGCATTTTAAATTTGACTTTAAAGTGGCCTAATAGCTTCATATATTATAATTCGTAAAGAAAAATCACTTCGATCAATAAAAAAAGTATACGCAAAATATGCTTGATACAACCTCTACAAATGTAAGACCTAAATAGGGGACGAATAACAATGAAACAAAATACATAATTTAAAAAGTTATCTATAATTAGGACCAAGGGGTGGCCTAATCAGAGCGATGAACAGAGGGGTGGTCCATAAATCATAAATGATCAAGTTAAAAAGGTTAGAGGCTTACTTGATGGATGTGTTAGAGTTAAGAAGCTGAACCAAGTCTCCGAGTTCAGCTGGATGTTCCATGATAGCCCAGGCAGGTTCCTCAGCTGTACAGACACCAAGAGTTCTTACTATATTCTGATCATTAAGTCCACACAGTAGTTTAACCTCTCTAACTGAGTCACCACTTACTGTCCTCACCATAACTTTGCCTTTCCCAAGATCACCTTCTTTCTCACATAAAATGGCCTAAAAGTAGAAAATATTAACAAATTAAGAATTTAATTACATTGAAAAAATATTAGCAAATAAAATAATAAATTAAGCCTATTACAATAAAGCGCATTAATTCCTTTTAAGGTGTAAATGTTATAAATTATTTTTATTTTGCTTTTACACCTTGCTATTTATAATGTGGATTTACTATGAATAAACTTAATGTGTTCTAGATTCAAAGGAGATCCTATAGTCACAATTAAAAGAAAGTTAATATTTCTATCAGTAGAAGGTCTGTACTCAAAAATACAGTTCAAAATAAATATATATTTTTTTAATTTTCTTAATAAAGAAAACCTTAAACATAAAGCAGCCTTACACAATAAGTAATCACTATTAACAGGCAAAGGGAAATCTTTTGAATATAGGTATTTTCATTCATTTTCCAAGACATTACCTATTTGTTTAGCTCTTAAATACTGTCTTCTAATAATAATTACGCAGTTAATAAATTACTTTCAAAGTCAATAGTGTCCAGTACGTTACCTGTCTGGGCCTTCTCTGTTAGTAAGGTATTAGAAATAAATAAAATCAGAATTCACGTGATACTGCTTAGAACATAAACAGGAATAGAAAACTTTCCTTCTATCTTCTGCAAACTTGGTTTTGAAATAGGCAACTCATTCTCAGAAAATTTCAAAACCTACAGACATCTTTTAGTTTCAATTTTTTCGAGAAGATTCACACCAACATTAATGCCTCCCAAAATACACTTCCCAAATGGAAAATTCATTTTGCACCATCTATTTACTTTAATGGGGTTTTCTTAATCTTTCAAAGATAAAAATCCCAAGTACTTGCTATGAAGCTACTAAAAGGGTTTCTTCGGTCAGAAATTCATATTTCCTACATTGATTTCTTTTCTGACTAAAATAATAAAAAATTGCACTTTGGAGGAAAAATTTGCAATATGCACATATTTTCCTTTAGCATTTTAGGTAGCCACCTTTTTTTTTGGTTATTTTGGGCATAAAATGGCCGCCATTTTGAAATTCGATATATATGTATTTGTGATCTACTTTCCAATTACTTTAAAATAATAACGCACTCAAAAATTACTAAAAATAAAATAAAAATGTTGGTTCTGTAAAAAAAAAAAATGGTTATGTGAACCCAAATTTTCTAAAATCTGAATTTTTTAAATGAACCCGGACTGTAAATATCATTAAACTACAGAGATGAAAATTGATGTATTTTTTTTTCACATTTATAGGACCATTCCTTATGGGTTAATGGAGGGGGGGGGGCATTTTTTGCGACAACGAACTACTAAGCATTATTTGAACTAAGTAAAGGGGTTTCTAGGACCTTGAAACTCTAAAAATAAAGGCAAGCTAGAGTCAGATTTTAGACAAATAGAAATAAAGTGTAGGTTTTATAATGTATTTTTATTTTTATGTTCAACTAACAAGAACCAACTGATCCCTCTTTTATTTCATTGTGATTAAGAAGGCTTTTGGGGATGGTCATCTATTATTTTATCACCAAAATTTAGAGCTAATATTGAAATATGATTCTAAGAAAAATAAGATTTAATTACAACTATCTATTTATGTTATTTAAAAAAAAAAAAAAAAAAAAAAAACCACGTAAAGTATCACTTTCTTAGAGACTTGAAAGGTAGTGCTTAAGTTGAAAACAACAAATTTTACCTAAACTTACCATAACATTCCCTTGTTTTTCTTAGTAAATTGAACTTTATGTATTCATTATTATTATTTTTTTTTATTACATTTTTTTTTTTTTTTAAAAAAACGCATTTTTTTTACAATCGGAATAATTTTTAAAATGTAAAAAGGAACAATCTTAAAAAATTGCAAGTAAAACAGACAATTAGTAACTTGTGGGCCAAATAGTCCAGATTTACATAAAA
>KZ651838.1:241032-259083 GCA_001010745.2 Gerris buenoi
TCGCCGAGCTTGACAAAAGCCGCGAATAAAATTCTAAACATTGTGCCCTTTTTAAAAAGTTATTAAAGTAAAAGTACCAAAAAAACGCACTTTTTGACCGTAAGTCACTTTGTACCCGATTCTACGTACCAAACTACTACAGTTTCGTACCAAAACTATTTTTCCTTGAAAATACACTATAAACTAAATACAAAAATGCAATAAAAACAGGAAAAACCCACCTCACCCCCCTCATCCAAAAATCCCAAATGTACCCTTTTTTACCCTTTACCCCCCCTTTTCACCATGAAGGACTAATTTAAAGTACCCCGTTACCGATGTTTGGTCGACCTCATTTTTAAAGTCCTACCCGATTTTAAAACCAAAAACCCAAAATTCCACCAAAAGTTGGTATACATGTACCGGTACTTTTTTCAACAGTACCGTAAACAGACAAAGGTTGACAGTTGGTTTACCCCCCACCCCCCATTTGATGCAAAATTTAAAGGCGTTCCCGCCCCCCACCACAGCTCGGTCGGCCTTCGGCCTCCCTCGCAAAGACAGTTGTGAAGAAAAGGAGCGCGTACCGATTTTATTATACTAAGGGACTAAGGGACTAAGGGACAAGCGTGGCCTTCTCAATGCCTTGGTGGAAATAATCAACTTTATATTTCTGCAGAATGAAATAAGCTATGAGAGAGCGAACAACACAAAATGAAGGTTTAGCAAGGCTCTGGTCTAATTATTTAGAGTCAGAATTGTGGGTCTGACTATAGAAAGTAAAGGGAAAAGTAATTTGGACAGCGTTCCCAGGCTGTGGTCCTCCATTGATCCAACTAACACTACATTCCCAGAACATTATCCGCTGTGAACGTGATAAATAATGTTATCTTAAACATATCAGTAATTTGTTTTCATTATTGTCGGACTTAACAGAGTTCAACCCAAATTAATAGTACATCGTGTCTGCACCATTGTTTTAATGAAATAAAAATATAACACACCCAAGCTTTCCTAAATTAAGGTTATGTTATATCTTAGTCCAATACAAAATTGGGCCACCATATATTTTTGCTTTTTAATTTTCCTAATTTATTAAATAAATGGGTAATTAATGATTAATGTATGTTTTAAAGGGTATTCTACCACTTGCTTTATTTTACTTATACATTGTTAACAAATTATTGAGGTTACAAGTTTTATTACTCTTGTTGATTGATAAAGGTTAAACAAAGAATTACTACACCTCCATTAAAATACATTCCAACCTTGATATAAGTCGAGGTCTGGAAATGTTTAAAATAAAATAACAGAATCGGCCCTACGATTTAAATTAGCAGGGCACAATAAATGACTTGAGTTAAAAACAAAATATAAAAGTTGTTACCCTATGTTTTTCCCTTGGTGCAGTGTGATATCGCTTGCGAATAGGTGGTTCAGAGACAGCATAGTGATTGTTATTGTTTCCTAGAGTATTGACTCTGTTAGAGTGAGATGTTTGAGAATGAGTGCGGTATTGAAGGGAAGTAAAGCTTCCTCCACCTGCACTGCCACTTCCAGCGCTCACACTTCCATCACTCACTTCTTCCACCAGGTCTTTCACTCCTTCTGTTAGATCCGGACCTTCTAACAAAAATATCATTACAGAAAGAGTTCAAAAAGGGTTTCAAAGAAAATCTAATAACAGCACAACTACAAGACAAAAGTTTTAGGAAATATTATTAAAAATGTATTATATCTATTAATAATTTAATGCAAATTCTATAATAATTGAAGAAAATTCTTCAAAGAAAAATTTCATTTAAATAGGTTTTGAGTGCCTTTATTGTTATACAAAATGATATCAAAATCATTTAAGAAAAAATACAATTTTTTTTTATAATTGTGAATATTGCAGTAAATATTTCCCTAAAATAAGTGGAATGTTTTCTGGAAGTATAAAGGGAAATATTTTTGAAGATCGTTAAATATAATATTAATAACAAATAGAGAGGTAAAACGTGAATTGCAAGAGTGGTATGGTTAGGTGCCAGCAAATTTATGTCATAACTTTGGAATACAGCGTGAGTGACTGAAAGAGCCATTAAGTGAATGCTCCAGCCCTTGAGTTGGTCCTCATTTAGATTTTTTTTTGGCTAAACATAGTATTGAACAAGTTTAGCTTCAGCACTCTTGATACTCCCTGGACAGCTTCATGTGACATTTGGCTCTTTCCTAAGCACAAAATGTCATCCAAAGGTAGCTTCAGCATCCTTCATACACCCCAGAGACATATAAGCTTCGTGTGATNAGGGGTTTCTAGGACCTTGAAACTCTAAAAATAAAGGCAAGCTAGAGTCAGATTTTAGACAAATAGAAATAAAGTGTAGGTTTTATAATGTATTTTTATTTTTATGTTCAACTAACAAGAACCAACTGATCCCTCTTTTATTTCATTGTGATTAAGAAGGCTTTTGGGGATGGTCATCTATTATTTTATCACCAAAATTTAGAGCTAATATTGAAATATGATTCTAAGAAAAATAAGATTTAATTACAACTATCTATTTATGTTATTTAAAAAAAAAAAAAAAAAAAAAAAAAAAAAAAAAAAATACAATACAATACAATTACCCCACACACACAGGGGACTTACAAATAATAGTTCAAAATACTTTGTGTAATACCTCTCCAAGGTGACTTGTTCCTAGTTTCTGTACGATCCTCAAGCAGTATCTAGGTATGTTAGTCACATCACCTTCACGGCACTTGTAAGGTTGTCCCATACTAGGAGCTAAGTTCCAGCTTACAGAAGGAGGTGCCATCTGAAATGAACGCATTAAAATAACATAAATTCAGTAAACATTTTTAAAGATAAATAAACTCTCCTGCAAATTTTAACACATACTAGCTGGTCTCGGCTGGCCTACGACCAGCCTGCGTCCATCTAGTGGCCGGGTACTTATATTAGTTTGGACTTGTATTTTATTATATATATAATTGATTAATACATTTTTTATTTCTTATTTTTTTGTACACTTAAATTGAAATTTTTTAAAAACAGTCAAAATGTGTCAAAAATAAACAAAGCAATGCACCCCCAGAAAGGCTTCCGCAAAGTCTTCTCTCATTGGTCGGTCATATTATCTACGTGAAATTAAACGTTAGGAAAACTTATTTAGAAAACTTGTCGCCAAGAATGACGGCTACAATTAGATCGACTAAACCAACAATGCACGGAACCAAATAAAATCGACAAACTGCTGCTGCGCAGCTGTGTGAATGAGTAAGAAAATATAAACACTGCTGCTGCGCAGCAGTGTGGACGGAGAAAATATACACACTGCTGCTGCGGACGGAAAAAAATATATACACTGCTGCTGCGCAGCAGTACGAATGTGTGAAAAGTATAGACTGCTGCTTCGCAGCAGTATGGACGGAAAGTTATAAATACACTGCTGCTGCGCAGCAGTGTAACACATTAGGTACCGTTTGTACCAAAGGTACAAATATACAAAAATGTTCAAATATTAATATTTCTTAGTTCCAAATATTAAATAAGGCATGTATACAAATTTTTAATCAAATCAAAGCAATATTTCTCATATTATGAATTTTTTATTAATTTCCCTATTTTTGGGCCCAGATTTCGAGCCGGAAAATTTGGACAAAAAAAGTTGTCGACAACCCCATACAAACTATGCGTCGTTTTAAAGCTCTTGTTGAGTAGATTACGAATATGCCTTTCTTTTTCCATTTACCACTTTTAAAGCCCAAGAAATGGCCAATCGAAATCGGCCAAAATTGGCAAATATGAACTTTGAGTGGCTTTTTCTCGAAAACTAAGAGTCGTGAAAAAAAAGTCCAAGAGCACTTTCGTCTTGTATTTTTCATTTTTACAAGCATAAGAAATTTCATAAAGATCGGACAAACTTTTTTTTTCCCCAAAAAATCGTCAAGCCCTGTGATTTTTTTTGCTCGAAAAAGTCAAAGTGGAGATACAAAAATAAATGAGGTATATTCGTAACCGTCTTGAAAAGGGGAGTAAAAAATAATAACAATGTTTTCAATTGCAACCAAAACCTAAGGAACCATTTTGAAAAAACAGCTATATAAGGGCTTTTTCCTAATTAACCCCCCTAAAATGTAAAAATATCACAAAACACTACATAACTACTCTGATAGGCCTATTCAAGACCTTTTCAACGATATACATGAATGTAGGTGTTGTGTTGTAAAGCACATTTGTACCCGTGTACCCATAGGTACCAAAAATATATTTAAAAAACAAACCATGTAAAAGCCCATTATTTAGGCTAATAAATACAAATAAAACGTTAAAAAATCAAAAAAAAAATTATTTCACCTTGTTACCTGAACCAAAAGTACAAATCGGTACATTTGTACCCGTACAAAATTTTTTAAAAATGAATAAAAATCACTACAATAAAGTACTCTTCAAGGCCTTTAAAACGATATACGACACGTGTAAAATTTCAAAAAAAAGTGGTCACGTGACCGGGCCGTCGGGAAAAAGATAAGTCTCAAATTCTCGGTGAATAGGGCGAATTTTTACAATAATATGGTCTTGATCTAAAGTGCTTTAGAGTACGGTTTGAGCGCACTTTTCGAAATTCAAATCGGTTCTCAAATGTGGACGCTATGAACGTCCAAAGTCAAAATTTCGAAAAATCGCGATTTTTCGGGAAAATTTGACAATTTCAAATGAGCCGTAGAACTTCGGTTCACTAAAGGTACACGAAGGAATTTTTTCCGCTTACCCCTCGAACCGGATTTAATTAGCCCGTGTAAATTACTAATACAGTCAACTTTTTTTCACCCAAACTAACCACCTGTGTACCCTGGGTGTACCCCGGACTTTGAGGTACCCTACCTCTAAAAGTACACGGAAATTGGAATTAAAAACTAAAACGCCGTGAGTACGGCTATTTACTCTATCTAAAAATCAAACCGCCAACTCGCTACCTATAATACCCTAGGAGGAGATACGTGAACCACCAAAACAAATGAAAAAATTCCACCCGCTAAAAGTGTTTTTCCCCCAAAAAGGACCTGAAACGTGATTTTTTTAAAAATCTTTTTTCACCACTTTTGTCAAGTTTTCCAGGCGGTTAAAATGACATGTAACACGCTTTTGTACCATTTGTACTTTTTCTGATCGGCAAAAATTTTTTTTCCCGATGTCGCCCCTCCGCGGGGGTAAGTCGGGGAAAAAAAGTAAGACCACTTTCGGGTACAACTCGCCGAGCTTGACAAAAGCCGCGAATAAAATTCTAAACATTGTGCCCTTTTTAAAAAGTTATTAAAGTAAAAGTACCAAAAAAACGCACTTTTTGACCGTAAGTCACTTTGTACCCGATTCTACGTACCAAACTACTACAGTTTCGTACCAAAACTATTTTTCCTTGAAAATACACTATAAACTAAATACAAAAATGCAATAAAAACAGGAAAAACCCACCTCACCCCCCTCATCCAAAAATCCCAAATGTACCCTTTTTTACCCTTTACCCCCCCTTTTCACCATGAAGGACTAATTTAAAGTACCCCGTTACCGATGTTTGGTCGACCTCATTTTTAAAGTCCTACCCGATTTTAAAACCAAAAACCCAAAATTCCACCAAAAGTTGGTATACATGTACCGGTACTTTTTTCAACAGTACCGTAAACAGACAAAGGTTGACAGTTGGTTTACCCCCCACCCCCCATTTGATGCAAAATTTAAAGGCGTTCCCGCCCCCCACCACAGCTCGGTCGGCCTTCGGCCTCCCTCGCAAAGACAGTTGTGAAGAAAAGGAGCGCGTACCGATTTTATTATACTAAGGGACTAAGGGACTAAGGGACAAGCGTGGCCTTCTCAATGCCTTGGTGGAAATAATCAACTTTATATTTCTGCAGAATGAAATAAGCTATGAGAGAGCGAACAACACAAAATGAAGGTTTAGCAAGGCTCTGGTCTAATTATTTAGAGTCAGAATTGTGGGTCTGACTATAGAAAGTAAAGGGAAAAGTAATTTGGACAGCGTTCCCAGGCTGTGGTCCTCCATTGATCCAACTAACACTACATTCCCAGAACATTATCCGCTGTGAACGTGATAAATAATGTTATCTTAAACATATCAGTAATTTGTTTTCATTATTGTCGGACTTAACAGAGTTCTACCCAAATTAATAGTACATTGTGTCTGCACCATTGTTTTAATGAAATAAAAATATAACACACCCAAGCTTTCCTAAATTAAGGTTATGTTATATCTTAGTCCAATACAAAATTGGGCCACCATATATTTTTGCTTTTTAATTTTCCTAATTTATTAAATAAATGGGTAATTAATGATTAATGTATGTTTTAAAGGGTATTCTACCACTTGCTTTATTTTACTTATACATTGTTAACAAATTATTGAGGTTACAAGTTTTATTACTCTTGTTGATTGATAAAGGTTAAACAAAGAATTACTACACCTCCATTAAAATACATTCCAACCTTGATATAAGTCGAGGTCTGGAAATGTTTAAAATAAAATAACAGAATCGGCCCTACGATTTAAATTAGCAGGGCACAATAAATGACTTGAGTTAAAAACAAAATATAAAAGTTGTTACCCTATGTTTTTCCCTTGGTGCAGTGTGATATCGCTTGCGAATAGGTGGTTCAGAGACAGCATAGTGATTGTTATTGTTTCCTAGAGTATTGACTCTGTTAGAGTGAGATGTTTGAGAATGAGTGCGGTATTGAAGGGAAGTAAAGCTTCCTCCACCTGCACTGCCACTTCCAGCGCTCACACTTCCATCACTCACTTCTTCCACCAGGTCTTTCACTCCTTCTGTTAGATCCGGACCTTCTAACAAAAATATCATTACAGAAAGAGTTCAAAAAGGGTTTCAAAGAAAATCTAATAACAGCACAACTACAAGACAAAAGTTTTAGGAAATATTATTAAAAATGTATTATATCTATTAATAATTTAATGCAAATTCTATAATAATTGAAGAAAATTCTTCAAAGAAAAATTTCATTTAAATAGGTTTTGAGTGCCTTTATTGTTATACAAAATGATATCAAAATCATTTAAGAAAAAATACAATTTTTTTTTATAATTGTGAATATTGCAGTAAATATTTCCCTAAAATAAGTGGAATGTTTTCTGGAAGTATAAAGGGAAATATTTTTGAAGATCGTTAAATATAATATTAATAACAAATAGAGAGGTAAAACGTGAATTGCAAGAGTGGTATGGTTAGGTGCCAGCAAATTTATGTCATAACTTTGGAATACAGCGTGAGTGACTGAAAGAGCCATTAAGTTAATGCTCCAGCCCTTGAGTTGGTCCTCATTTAGATTTTTTTTTGGCTAAACATAGTATTGAACAAGTTTAGCTTCAGCACTCTTGATACTCCCTGGACAGCTTCATGTGATGTTTGGCTCTTTCCTAAGCACAAAATGTCATCCAAAGGTAGCTTCAGCATCCTTCATACACCCCAGAGACATATAAGCTTCGTGTGATGTTTCGTTCTTTCCCAAGCCCAAAATGCCACCCAAAGGGAGTTTCAGCATCCTCCATACTCCCCAGACATAGTTTCAGCTCTTTCCCAAAAGGCACCTACAAGAGAGGAGATTTAAGGACCCTGAATAAATCAAGGTAAATGCAACCAAGTGCCTTGTGGAGATATCACAAACAGATAAAAAAATGCTTTTAGCAGTGGAAGCCCCAGTGGGAAAAGAGTAATGCTTCAGAAGGACCTACTTAATCGTAATTTCACTAGCAAAGATCAGATACTTTTAGAACAATCCTAGTATAAATAAATAGTATTATAGATTTTACCAGATTTAGAAGGAGAATCATTGTGGATAGTAGAGTAGGTGTTGTTAGAGTAGTAAGAAGAGACGAGTGGAGTATGATACTGATGATGTTGTTCAAAGCACATAGATGATTGATCTGAAGGTGGATCCTGATGAGATGTTTGCTGATGCATAACACCCCCATTCAGTGGCGATAGATTCATCAAAAGATCCTAAACAAGATATAATAAACATTTAGTTTTGTGGATTTTTTAATGGTAATTATTTACAATGTTAGATAATGATGTATTAGGTATGATGGCTTACTTAGTAAGAGTTTTGATTTCAATCAAAGAGATTAATAGAATAACACTAATGTATCTAGATATAATGGTGTACCTAATACAGTGAATGCATCTCAATTTAATCACAGTTAATGTTTTTAACCGTTAGTGACTCTATAAGAGTCTCACTGGGAAACATGTTAAACTTCATTTTGCTTTTTCAGGAGAGCTGAAATTCTCCTCTTAAAATAAAATTAATTAGACACAGAACGCAAAACTAATTGGAAACATAGTGGTAAATAAGCATTTATAGATATAACCATCCATTAGACTGATTTAAAACCTATTTTAGATGTAAGTCAAAGTTTTTTAGCTCACCTGAAAAATTGACAAAACAGTTTCAAAAGTTTGCTAGAGCGCTGAATTTTATAGTGTTATGTAATGAAATCTAATAATAAATTTAACCATAAATATATAAGAAACTAATAGATATTAACATTATAATAGTAAAAACAACAACAAAGGGCAAATAATGAGCTAGAAGTGTTAGGGGATAGGTGGTTATCTGTTGGTGCAAAATGCAAACATTTAGTTCCATTTTCTACCACTAGATGGTAGGAGAAGGCCCTTTCTAAAATTAACCATTTGGATTCAAAGTTAAAGGATGGGAGGAGATAAAATGACCCAAAAAAGAAGAAAAGGCAATTAATCAATTGCTTTTAGTAATATTAAAATCAGTCTTTTTTTTTTTTTTTTTTTTTTATATTTTCTTTTTAATTTATAATTTGGCCATACCTGGACATCTTCAGGCCTTGAATTGTAAATCACGATTTACAATTCAAGGTTTTTTTTTTCGGTGTAGGATCTGAAACAATATTGGAGTAACTTTCACATATTATTTACTTTCTATTGTTACTGAGTTACTATTTTATTTAACTTTGGGTTAATGCTTCTAGAATATTGTAAAAAGCAGCTTAATATTTTAAAAAATATGTATATATTTACTTTAAGACAAGGTTTTTTGTTTCAATAAAAGAGCGGAAGTAAAGAACAGAAGTGGAAAGGAAATCCTGGGATATTTTAATAATAGATGGGAATAATAGTACGATTAATATGTGGAAGTGTTGCTCATTCAAGTATCAATTATATGTTTCATATAAAAACAAGTTTTACTATGGCACAAAAAGTTATATGTCTTATGATCCCCAACAGAGACTTAGCTAGGGTTAGTATCGGCCTGGAACAAAGTTGGTTTTCACGCCCTCTTCATTGATTTTGTGTATCGAACAATCACCAAAAAAAGTCACCTAATTCAATTTGGTGCATCCATGATGCTGCGCTGGGGAACAGCTTTCCTCCCTCAGCGGTTTCTTTTTAGATTGAACATTTTAAAATCAAGAATATTTTTTTTTTACAGATAAATATTCATTTCCCTCAACAAATCTCTTTATTCCACAGACTACAAAAAATTGAATAATTTCTAATGTCTAAATGGTTAGTATTTTTAACAACTGATTTTGCCTTTTTTACTTCATTTAGAAGTGTATTGTAAATCTCAACCATC
Organism: Gerris buenoi; assembly: GCA_001010745.2. Lineage (NCBI taxonomy): Eukaryota > Metazoa > Arthropoda > Insecta > Hemiptera > Gerridae > Gerris > Gerris buenoi. The sequence goes on from KZ651838.1 coordinate 250,643, forward strand.
AATACAGGATAGTTAGTCTGTTTTAAGTCATTTTCAGACAAAAGGATTTGCTCCAAGAAATATTTCTTGGGCATATTTTTTTTACTATTCTCATTATTCATTATTAAACACACACACACAAAAAAAAAACAATCAAAATTGGAATAGGCAACAACATTTAACTGCTCCATTCCAGTCAAAACTAGTTTTGGCTAGTCGAAACTGATACTAATAGGGGATAAAAGCATTTAGCTAAAACTAGTGCTGACTAGGTAAATCTAGTTTGAACTTATTTCAGGTTTTGCCGGTAACACATAAAATTATTTGTTTCATATTTATAAATTTCATTGAGTAACTAACTAAGAGTTACGGAAATTAAAAACTTCAAGTACATTTTCAGTGCTAAATTACAATTTTAATTAAAATATTGTCGTTACCTTCATATTGATAGTAACTCCAAATGGATTTCGAAGTATTGTAGTTGGTGATCCTTGTAATTTTTGTCTTCGACTTAGAACAAGTATCACCACAAATATACCAAGAAGAATAAGCATTACTGCAGTCAGAACACCGATGACCACTTCTACATAGCCTTCTCCTTCTTTAGGGGCTGCAACTGCGAAAGGAAAAAAAAAAATATAAAGAAAGAACCTTAGGATTCATATTAGTTAATAATAAAATGGCAATTAAAATACACCAGATTTTACATTCCAATTAGATCAACACACCATTAGGTTATTACAGGACAGGAGGACTGAACATTTTACTCATCTGAGGCGATCATCAGTATGAAATATGGCTTCCTCTCCGGTATTTAAACTCACTGAATATCAGGACATTGGTTTCAATTCATATCACTACCAACCCTATCATTACCAACAATCATCCAACCCTAGCATTACCAACAATGGGCTCAATTTCAGAAAAGTGAGATCTGTTTCACACATACTCGTACAACCACATCAATATTTGTGTTAAAATAGAAGATCCTTCCAAATGGTAACCACCTGATAATATTGTCAATTGAATTATGGAGGATGAAAATACACACAAACTCACATCTATAAGTATACATAATTTATACTTTATTGTAAATTGAGTATAAAAATAAGTTTCATAAAATAAAAATAATGATGTATTAGGACAGTAAACGAAGTTTATTTTTTATATAAATTACTTTTTATTCACAAGAGATAGGGCAGTAAAATTCCTAATTAAATACAGAAAAATCTTTAAAGGTATTACAAGCGTATTATATAAGTTATTAAAAAATCCCAATTAAATACAAGCAATCTTGAGCTCTAACGAAGAATCTTTTAAACATAAAAAAACTTTTTAACTACTTATTGCTGACTTAAGTAATAAAAATGTTATATTTTTTCTATAATTAAGATTGAAGCAGATTTGTATTTATAGTTTTTTGGTGAAGAATAGATGCTTCATTTACTTAACACTCAATATTTTATTTAGATTCTTTAAAACTGATCAAACTTTCATATTATATACTTAAATATTTCATATAAATAAATACAAACTTGAATCAAGAATATTTGAACGAAATGAAAATCGAAGCACTATATCACAATAGCACGTATGATATAGACAAATCAAGAATTATCCAATAATTAAATATTAATACTTAAATAGTGTTATATTTATTAAATTTAATATGTGTAATTATCACAAAATCTCGGTCGAAACAACGAATTTCATCAAAAATTATACTATTTATAAATATAAATTTCTTACTAGTTTCATAGCTATCCCATAAGGTGTCGTGAGTTCCTCCTGATTTAATGACAATCTCTTCTCCAGCTATACTGGTGTCTACCTCTTCAGTTAAATTTCGATCAATCGGCTCTGCAACATTTAATTATTCATATAAAGCAAATTATTACATAAGAGAATCCAAATATGCGAGAATATTTGGATTCTAATAAGAATAAAGAAATACATTTTTAAATAAATCAGGAAATGGACTTAAAAATGCATACAATAAATAAAATATTAAAGGATTTGAAGAGTTGATGATGGTACATTTAAAAAATGGAATAAAATAGTTGTAACCAGTCTGAATTTATTTTGTTGTTACAGCTCATTGGTTATGTAATTGTATGAAATTTTACTTCAAGAGTGACAAAATGCATTCAAATTCAATTGACATCTAAAATATACATGAAGAGAATGTGATTGAACTCAGCTGGCATCGTTGTAAATTCAACAACAGACTTGTTAGCTGCAGTAGCTTCAAGGAAATGTATCAAAAAATTAAAAGGTCTATGATAAACATATAACTTTATTATTAGGAATTAAGAAGACAGGTTGAAACTGCACATTAAACAATAAATTTAAAGTTATTTTCATCTTTTTAATGTTAAGAATACCAACCACCATTATTGTGATTTTATTTCTGTAAAAATGAATATATATTTTTTTTGGATCTAGCATCTCATTTAAAAGACTATTAAGTAAGCATATAAAGCACCCAATAAATAAGTAATCTCTTCTAAAGAGCATAATATATTATGCACAAAACTTAGCTTTCCACTTGGAAAAAGGTACCTTCGAACTGTGCTGTGATACATTAATCCCACGTGGCTTGAGCTTAAGAGTTAAAAGTTTTTCAAGGACTTATGAGAATTCCCAAGGTTTGGTAAACCTTATTATACATGAACCTTGTCCTTACCATATCTCTTTTGCTCATATTTTTGGACAGAGTGATTTCCATGATTCTAAGTACAAAATTAGTTACCAGACTAAAAATAATATTCATTTTAGTATTTGATAGATTATAGTTAGTCAAATATTTCTCCAAATCAAAGTGGTCACCTGTCCCCTTTGAAAAACTGCCTCAATGTGCACCCGGCATTTAATGATAAATCAGTTCTTTACTCGTGCCAAGATCATGATTAAACTATTAATCACTAAGTTACAAAATGAGTTTGGTACATGACATTTTATAATATATTATAGTAATGAAATGTCTCTACGATAAGAGTGGTTCATGAGTGATAGTGATAATTTATGAATGCTTTAATCCCCTTCGGTAAGCTCGCTAACAAACTAATATAAATCAGGCAAATTTTAGTTCTTTTTACAAACCTGAATCAAATGTAACCTCACTAATAAGAAGCCAAGTAGATTCGAAAAAAAGTTGGACTTTGAGAAATCTTGCGATGTTATTGTGAAGATGGATAGTAACATTTCTTGCGTTCTCCAGAACTTTATCTGGCATGTAGTTGTAGGTGACGGTCCGACCACTGTACACAACTCCGCCAATGCTGAACTGCACTCGTGCTTTTGAAAATACCTGAACATAAAATTAAATAATTATTAATGTTTAATTTAGAAACACGTTAAAAATAAAAATAAATATAATTACATTTTAAAATATATTTGCATTCGTATTTTAACATGTAGTAGTAAATATAAAAAAGTCGATATTATATCTTTACAGCATTGTGATTCTGTTGAAAAACAAAATATTTATATGTCTCCGATTTCAAAAAAATCCAAGACAAATCCGTTTTAGACAGTGAGTCGAGCACAGCCGTACCATCCTTTTCTGGAACTAACTCATAGTAATTTGGATCCCCCTTTATTATCCAATTTAATATACTTAGGTATATAGAATTAATTTTATTTTGAAGTTCATGACAAAATGAACCAGATATAAAAATTTTACACCTCCCTATAGTAGTTCATAAGATATATATGAGCCTAAAGTTTTGTTATTTTGAGACACTGACTCATCATAATTTTGAGGCACTTCTAACAATCCTAGAAACTTGAAATTTTGTATATAGGTACAGTTTATTGTAAAAATATAGGAAAAATATTTTCTAAAAAATCTGGTTCTTTGTCCTTTTCAAGACCAATAGAAAAACCGCCTATTCAAAATATTGTAAATTATTTAAAAATTGTAAACACCACCAATAGCGCTACCTAGAAGAGAACTTTAAAACTAAAAATGAAAAATTATGATGTGATGTTGAGGTTGATCAACAGTTATCTTAAAGAGTAAACGTATTTACTCCAGATAATTTTTTTTTAGGTCAATTAGAAAAATACTTACAAAAAGAAGATAAATCCCAACAAAGAAGAAGAAAATATTAGAACTCAAGAATTTTTGAAGAATTAGTCTAGATGATCAGCAGTCAAATTTTGAACTTTCATTGACTCTCCCACGATTTCCCCGCGCTGTTAAAAGATAAATCTCATCTCATATTGACGGTTGTCCTTCTACTGATTTATGCCATTACAGGAAAAGACTAGCCACTTTATACAGCAATAGATGCGATCATTAGTGTGAAACACTTCTAACCTCAGGTATATTGTTATATAGATTATATACTATGTATAGTTTGGACTTAGGTTTCAAGAATTAATTTAAAGCCTTAATTTAAATGGATCGATAAAACTATAGACCGATCATGTATAAAATATAGGTAGGTACACTCTGAATGCGTAAGTATGAAACAAATTAAGAAAAGAACTCCAAAGAGCCAGTTTAGAAAAAGGTTCAGAATGGTTGATATAAACCATAATCTCAACCGACGATACACAGACCTATTCATTTAAAAAACCCACTACACCTCAACAACTACAATGGAGATGTTTTAACCGATGTGGTTAAGGTTTTGGGGAAAATAGGGCTCTCCTAGACCTTCAGGGTGCGGTTGTGTAAGCCTGCCCTTCAACCACGAGCTTGAAATGGAGTTCTAATTGAATCCGGTAGAACCAGATTTCACTACTTTCGAGATATTTTCATTGTAGTTAACACATACAAAAGAATCAATGCATTTCCGACGCAAAAGAATATTTAAAAGATATCATATTTCCCAAATAAGAGAAATGCTTAGGTTTAAACATTTATAGGAATATGTTTTTCTAATTTGGCACAAACCGATTTTTTTTTTTATTAATTAGAGTATAATAATATGAAAACTTTCATAGACTACAAAGGATCAAAAAGTCTAAATACTCCAAAAGTTGGAATAATATTTCTTACAACAAAAAAAATAAATTGGTAAGGCGTGAATTCTCACGTAAAAAGGGTTTCGTTGGTATTGTGAAACAAAATTTGTAAGGGGGAAGAGGGAGGAGGGTATTAAAGGAGAGTTATGTTTTATAATAAACATCCTTAATATTATTTTAGGTTAAAGTGTTTTCCTAAAGCTTAAGTATCTGCAATTTTGTTAGTATTTTTATAATTATTTTGTCTTTCCTTACCTTGACAAACTGTTACTTCCTTCCTATATGTTTAAATTTGTGCTTTTCTCTCTAAGCTTGTTACTTCTGGAGGAAAAAGCTTTGTTGAATATAAAATGAAATATAACAGGTGTAAGGTATACATACATATTGTAGGCCGTAGCGTGCTGGAAGACCTATCTGCATGATAACGCTTCCCAACCAGGATTTCTCTGTGCTTTTTGTTTGAACAGACACTATGAGTCCAAACATTTGTTTGCTTCGGATTCGGAAGCAGATACTTTTCGGCCTCCTTCTTCATTTCCTTTTCTAAACTCTTGCGGAAGGTAGTTTGAATAGAAATTTAACTGCATGTTCATTTTTTAAACAGTTATTTTCAATTTTTTTTTTTACTTTGCCCTAATTTGTATTTTCTTTTACTCAAGATTTATAAAATTTTCATCATTCGTTATGAAAAACTATTGCGTCGATTTTTGATTAAATATTTTTTTAAATTTTAGTCTATTGAAATAAAATTTAATTTCAGCTTACCGAAGGTAGCGAAAACGAAAGCAATGTTATCGTTCTGAAGAAGGAAGTATTTTTATGCCTTGGATTTTCAAAAAATTCCAAGACCGAAATCCGTCTCGGACATCAAGGAATATTTTCTGTACGGTGTCAGTCTATCAGTCTGCCGTTCGACATTTTTACATTTTTCAACGACTTATCTTAAAAACTAATCGGCAAATTTTAATGACATTTGGAGAGTATGTCATAATGTTTTATAATTGTTCCAGGAAAAATCCAGCTTCCTAAATAACGAATCCCTCTGGAAATAGAAACAGGCCTATGTTTAATTTTCACGAGGTTTACATCATTTTGAAGGATTTATAATATTATAAATTAAATAATAAAATATTTTGGGATTTATATTCAAAATTATTAAGTAAATATACGAAAAAGATAAGTCCCATTTTTCTTTCCGATATAAACGTTGGCCTAAACATTAGGTCTAATAAAAAATAATAAGAAACTTATTTAACTTGAGATTTTAAATAAATAATTATACTGGCTTATTATTTTCGCTCCACTAAATATTCTAATTACTTAAAAACTTTTTATTTAGCATTTTTTTCTTGTTATTCTTTCTGTCAGTTTTTTAAAAAATCTTTTTCTAATCCCAAGCTACATTAATTTGACTTTGGAAAATAAAAAATAAGATGGACTAGGAAATAATAATTGAAGTCATCTTTGTATTTACTTTAAAATAAAATNTAGATTTTTTTTTTTTTTTTTTTCTTTTTAATACTCTAAGTTTTTTTGGAAGCAGCTGGTGCTTCTTTTCTTTTTAAAAGAGTTTAGTACCTTAAACTCTTCAGGTAAAAGTGACATTTTTATGAACATCTGCGAGTTCTTAAGAAAAAAAGGAGGAAAATATCTAAAAAAAAAGGGGGCTTAATTCAAAAAGCTCATCAAAGGAAAAAAAGACACGGTGGCTTTCACCGAAGCCTAATCTTAATATCAATTCAGGACAAAACCTTCTTCTTTTTTTTGTTAAAGAAACATTTTTTTCTGTTTCGTTTTAGAAACTTTTTTTTTCTCACTCTTCCTCTTGTTTTTAATTAGAAATAAATGTATAACCACAGGGTTTTTCCTTATCCCTGTTTCTTCTTCCAAACCCTTGGCCCCCTTTACTCTTCTTTACTCTTGTGCTGAATGTAATATTTATTGTATAAAAGGCCCTGATTTAACGATATATCAAATTTGCTGTGACGCTTGCTTGGTTTTTCTCCCCACTCCTGTGGAACTGATTTATTACTCTCTCACTCCCTCTCTTTCACTCTTTTACTTAATGGTATATAAACCAGGTAGAGGTCCAACTCGAAGAAATTTTGAGCGCACTTACAATCTGAATTAGCCCTATTGAATACCCAATAGACTATAATAAGAAAATCTAAATTTCTTTTTCACAAAAAAACAAAAAAAATAAAATAAATAATAAACATGTATTTTCAGTACTTATTACAGAGATAGATAAAAGGTTTAAGCACATGTTACAATAGTTATATATAGGTATAAGGTTAATAGAGAGAGGGAGGGGGGTTATAATTAAGTTTTTAATGAGCTGTGAAATAACACACATTTACATTGAATAAGTTAGTTCACGAAATCACTATTCCACTGCAGGGATTAGAGAATCGAATCGGCCTTTTTATATTGTAGCTTTTCGTAAAACTGACACTTTTAGTAACCTTCTCCATAACTTTAAAAAAAAAGTGTGAGGCTCTCACGCATTAGAAGGGAAATTTCTAGAATGCATTGCTCTCTTTCATTTTTATTTTTTGACAAATTTATTATTTCAGGATTAAGACATGGTTATGGGAAGTTTAATTAGAAAAAATATTGCTACGCTAAGGCAACCACATTTATTCCAATAAAAATAAATGTTTGTTTTGATTTACTGGTCTTTAAATAGATAAAAAAAATTAGTCTGTAAAAATGTTACACTTGGAAAAGTCTCGGAACGCAAACTTCGTTATACAATTTCATGTGTAAGTTCCACAAAGACTCGGTAGAAACAGATAATTTCTAAATTAATAATATTTATAAANTTTAGTGATCCCCACTTCCTTTTTTATTTCACAGATTAGAAAATAGGTAAGTTCAGCTAATCATGAGTGTGATAGCATTAAACATATCGGTAAGACAACCAATGCAAATTATCTTAATGTCCAAACGTCTACTGGACAATGCTCTTATGTATAAACGAGATACCAAATACCACAATTATTGGTCATTGTCGAAATCGCTTAAATGATAAAAAAAACTTTTGCTTATGGCACGAGAATAGTTTAATGGTAAGGTTAAAGAAAATAGTTTGCCGAAAAGTATTATATATACACTTTATACGTCGGCGACTTATTGGTTTGTTAATAGTTTAAATCATTGTTATTGGGCATAGACTCAAATTCTTTCGAGAATTATTGAAAACATGTTAAATATGTTGATTGTTTTGTATATTTAAAGAAGTAATAAATGTATTGTAATAGTAATAAATAGATGTAAGTGCCTAGAATCTAATAAAATTGGTAAGGCGTGAATCCTCACGTAAAAAGGGTTTTGTTGGTATTGTGAAATTATTGGTATTAATTTTTTGTCAAAATGGCGGGGAAAATGAAATATTACCCTCAAGTGTTATATATTTTTGTCATCTACTCTTCAATACCTTTCATTTGATACCCCACTCAAAATTTTAAAAAAATATTTTTTTT